>OZ007574.1:40954444-41284444 GCA_963931925.1 Onchidella celtica
TTCTTTCTCTCCTTCTATCGCCATGTCTGTGTCTGTCTGTTTGTCTGTCTGTCTCTCCCCATCTCTCTCTCCCTTTCTCCTCTCCCTCTTTCCTCATTCTCTCTCTCTCCTCAGTCTCTCTGCCAGTGTCTCTTTCTCACTTTTTTCTTCCTCTTTCTCTTTCCCCCTCTCTCCTTCTCTCTCTCTCTCGTTCTCTCCCTCGTCTCTCTCTCTACATTTTTCTTTCTTTCTCCTCTCTCTCCCAATCTCTGTTTTTAACATAAGCATTATAGAGCTCTTGAAAATTCTGTGACCAAAGACACATTTTATTCCATTGAAGAAATGGAGTCATCAACAATGGTATGATCGCAGGAATCAATGCAGTGGAGTCACTGATAACTCTACAGTCAATGGGACAGTGTCTTGAGCGAGGCTATGGCTGTACTAATGATGAAGACATTACACAGATGCCAGGACCCTAATTTCTACAATACTAAAAAAAATTGTGCAAAACTGTAATACAATGTGTGCTGTCTTGAACAGTAAAACGCTCGGTGACCAGGCCCGTTTCAAAAATAGTCGCAGTCCAGGATGTTAAGTCCAGGTGTTGTTGTTGTTATTGTTGTTGTTGTTGTTTGTCACAGTTTCTCGTGGACAAAAGTTTATCCAGCATGTAAGGTTACCAAGAAGAAAGAACAGAAAAGAAAAGGACAAAAGAAAAAAAGCGGGAAGAAAGAATGAAGACAGAATGAAAGAGAGATTTTTTTTTTAAAATTTAAAAAATGAGTGATTGGTGAATGAAATAGAATGAAGAAGGAACGAAGGGGGCAGCAGGAGGAGGAAGGATAGAACAGAAATAAAAGGATAAAACAGCAAAGGAATGAATCAAAAATAAAAAGTAACAAACAAACAACAACAACAACAGAAAGAACAATGGAAGTAACAAAAATAAACACAGATAAAAACAGATGAAACTACAAGAAAATGTTAAAGATAACAACTTCCTCCTCTGACACCCAAAAGCACATTTTTTACTTCCTTTATTAAATTTTGTTCCATTATCTAAAATTTCGAATTAAACGAAAATTGAATTTATATTTACCGTAAAAAAAAAGACAAACAAAAAATTCAAATTAAAAAAAAAAAAGAAAACTATTGCTATGTAAGCTGTTTACTGTTACCCCAATTTGATTCTTTTCTATATGTCTTTCTTCTCTCTCTCTCTCTCTCTTTTACTCTGTCTCTCTCTGTTCCTCTATCTCTCTCTGTCTCTCTGTCTCTGACCCTCTGTGTCTCTCGCTTTCTCTCTGTTCGTGTCTCTCTCTCCCTGCCCTCTCTGACTCGGGATCTTGGATACAAACTCTCTCTCTCTCTCTTTCCCACTCCCTCTTTCTCTCGCTCTCTCTCACTCACTCCCTCTCTCTCTTTTCTTTTTTTTTCTTCAATCATCTGAACAGATAAGACTGAGAAAGAGACAATCTGTCCCGAATCGATAGCAGAATGAAGACCGTCGTAAGCAAATAGAAGAAGGAATGAGATCTTGTCCACGGGAATATTTCTGAATTGATCTCACATAACATAAAATTATTGGCATACGCCTGGGACACAGAGTAAAGAGGACTGGCATGTGCGCCGGTCCCAGACTCGGGCTACATTGATCAGGCATCGCCCCCCGCCCCCTCGTCCACCGTCTCCCACTTCAATCGGCCTGGAAATTGCTGGGGAAAAGTTCTCGGGTGGTTCTTGGTATCGTCTTGTGACGAATTCTTCAGATCGGGACAAGAACGTTCGAGATTCCTTTGGAAAACACGATTTTGCCAAAGTTGGATCACCTCAGAATCTATGCCTCCCCCCCCCCCCCCTTCAATCCCTCCTATTTCATTATTTCACTCTCAGTCCATAAACTTTCGCTGAATTTCATCAACATTATGAGGGTCCGTCCAAGCAAAATAGCTAATCGTTCTGACATTTACAATTTATATAAACATGACGTTCAGCGAGTTATGACTTCAAAATTTCCCTTGGAGGGGGAGGCGGAGGTGAGGATACAAGATTTTCCCAAAGTTGGATCACTCCAGAAGATCACCCTTTCTCCTTTTTCAAACATTACTGCATTATCGCCATCTAAACGCGCGAAGGATTTCATTAACAGTATAAGGGTCCATCCAAGCAAAACAGCTCATGTTGACATTTACAAATTATACAAACACATTGTTAGGTTCAGCAAGTTATAAATTTCTGTTAATCTCGTTGTTTCAAGTATTCAACAGTATTAATCAAACTAGTTGTCAATAAAGCTAGATACGGCCATACTGAAAGCCTTCATCTACTGGTACTACCATTTTACTGTAGAAATGCCAATATTATTTAACAAGAAAAGAACAGAAAATCTGCAGTAACATGCTGAACGTGATATTGATAGTACAGGCTTCGAATGTGACACATTTATGATAACATTAATAATGTCGAAAGTATTTTATTTGATTCTACCAGCACAAGTTATCAGCGAATGTCACGCCGTGTTTGTTTTCTGTTTTGTTTCGTTAACGAAGGCAGAAATGTCATTTAATTTTGTGTTCTAATTATTTCTGAGCTCTCCGGGGCAACTCGCACGATGCACTGACGTGAATATTCGGGAACAAAAACAAGGGGACACTAAGAAAGAAGTCGTTGTTAACACTGCACAAACAATTCTGGCAGTGTGGTCTAGTGGTCAGGGCACCTGGTCCAAATGATAGATGTTGTAGGTTCGAACCCCACTCTGGGCGGAAAATTTACTAATTTCTCGGGGTGTTTTGTTTTTTAATGCACTCACCCGACAGCGGCCAGACAGAAGGCCCATGTCTCGTCTCTGCCGTAGCTTAAGTGTCGCACGTCGGTTTTATTAACTTAATTTCCTGTTAAGTTGAAGTTAAAGTCGTTTTTGTACTTCATTGTTAACAAATTCTTCATTATGATTCTTATGAGTTTTCTAGGAAACAGTAATAAGTTGAATCTGTTTATTTGTTATTATTGATCCTTTCTTTCTTTCTTATTTCTTTTTCTTCCCCCCTTTCTTCCTGTCTTTCTTTCTTCCCTTTCATTCTTTCTCTCAAACTTTCTTAGGGGGAGAATTGCGATAGTTTATGCCATAGAAGAATACAGAATTATCTTGATTTCGAAAAAAAACAAACAAAAAAATACCAGATGAGACTCAAGGCAGGAAGGGAAGAGTGGGCAACTAGACATGACAAACAGAAGAAAAATTCAGTACCCGTTACAGAGAAACAGAGAAGTTGACTTCAGTAAGATTTCTCATTGACATGTTTAAAATAAAATGACATTTTTCTTAAAAAGACTTAAACGGAACAAAAATACACACAATGTATTTTTTATTTCTTAGATTCAAGTTTGTTTGTTTTTTATTTGTTTATTTGTTTTTTTGTTCTTTTTGAAAATTAATATTTTTTCGAACTTTTTCACCAAATTGTTTTGGAAAGGCTTTTTCTCTTTGTTCTTTGAACTGAGACATTAAAAATTCTAGTGTGAGAACCAGAAATTTGCTCGGGTCCGACAGAAATCCCATAGTTACCGCTCGATGCCCGTGGGGGACCAGGCCAGCTGTTAGCTCACTCTTCAACTCTTCTCATGGCATGCAAATGCTCACGTTCAGCCCGGCACCGCTCTGCACAAGTTCTCAGATACATCAATTACACAAATGTTCAAACTTCAGGCTGAGATACATCGATACAATTGGATGAATGGGCTTGTTTTCATTTCTTCTGTTTCTCTCTGTCATTAAATACAATCAGGAAGAAATGGTGGTTGGCGTGAGGGGGGGGGGGGGGAGGGGGCGAAGGGACAGAGAAACAAAACAAGGCTGGATAAATAAATGGATAGACAGACTGCCAGACAGATGGAAGATAAACAGACGGAAGACAGACTTGACGGGCAAAGAGGCAGACACACAGACAGACAGTCAGACAGAGATGGATCGACAGACAGGCAGGCAGGGAGGCAGGCAAGCAGACAGACAGACAGACAGACAGACAGTCAGAGATAGATAGATAGATAGATAGATAGATAGATAGATAGATATATAGATAGATAGATAGATAGATAGATGGATAGATAGATAGATAGATAGATAGATATAGATAGATAGATAGATAGATAGATAGATAGATAGATAGATAGATAGATAGATAGATAGATAGATAGATAGATAGATAGATAGATAGATAGATAGATAGATAGATAGATAGATAGATATAGATAGATAGATAGATAGATAGATAGATAGATAGATAGATAGATAGATAGATAGATAGATAGATAGATAGATGGATAGATAGATAGATAGATAGATATAGATAGATAGATAGATAGGTAGATAGATAGATAGATAGATAGATAGATAGATAGATAGATAGATAGATAGATAGATAGATAGATAGATAGATAGATATAGATAGATAGATAGATATAGATAGATAGATAGATAGATAGATAGATAGATAGATAGATAGATAGATAGATAGATAGATAGATAGATAGATAGATAGATAGATAGATAGATAGATAGATAGATAGATAGATAGATAGATAGATTAGATAGATAGATAGATAGATAACCTTTATTTAATCCCAAAATGCATACCACTGACACTATATTATCAAAATTCCAAAGTGGAAACTACAGCAACGGGCAGTAGTGCTTCTGCCTTATTGCTGAGTATTAAATGAAAGATATATTATTTTACTTCTCATTTTGACAGCCTGCTTTAGTCCATACCTTTACTTATTTTTATTTATGTTAAATACTTTGATTAAAAAAACAAAGTTCGCTTGATGACATACGAGTGCTTAATGCGACCCACAACAATTACTTTGTAGCAGAATTCATAATATATGTTCGCAATTTTTGATTAAGTACATGCACGTATAACAGTTATACAAGATCGATTTCCTCTCTTTTAAATCAAATTCTGGGCGCCAGTTGAGGAGGACAAAGGTTCGAAATCCGAGAAATGTAAAATTTGTTTGGGATCGCATCAATCTTGTTTTGCAAACCAAAAGACGTAATGGGGACGATTGAAGGAAAAGGGGCACAACTCATGATAAGGGAGTGAACTGCAATAACTGCAGAATGAGAATGGGGAAAGGGCTTTGATTAGCTCGAGTTGGTGGACGGAGTTCTGGGCGTCCAGCATGACAGAATTTTTTTTTTAAAAAAGAGATAATATGACTGGCAAAGATTATCATTACTTTAACTGTCTGATCTCAGCTCTAAAGCTTATGCTTTTCGGTATTGACCGCTAGGTATTTTCTTTTCCTTTCAAACTGCCCATCTTTCCGACACGATGACGTCTATGTTAAAGAGATCTGCAAATGATGTACGCTTGAAAGAGGAAGGAATCTCGGGGTCGGGGAAAGGGTTCTCTCCCCCCCCCCCCCATCCCCTCCCGCCTGGCGTATGAAAAGCCGTAATGAGGGAGGGAGGGAGGGGTAGTCGTGGAAGCATGTGTAGGCCTTACCTTCGGTTACGGTCATGAATTCAGAAGTTTGGTTGTATTTACATTTTTGTTTTTGTTTTTTTGGTAAAATAGGTTGCGGGACTACATGTTGAAAATCAATTATGTTTCTCCTGAAGAGTGTCAAATATAGTCCGTGCAAGCAAAATACCATTTAAAGCCTTAATATATTAAGGCCCTATTATGGATATTCCACATTTCAATGGCAGTGCATTCGTGCGAGGCGAGACATATGAAATGCGCACAAGAAGAAAGGGAGGGGGGGGGGGTAAAAACAATTGCCCAAATGGAAGGTCCAAGCTCTATGGATAGCCCCTGAGACTATCAACATTTTGGAAAGTTTACAATGATAAAGGGGGGGGGTGGGGGGGGGGGGACTGGAAGAAAAAGGCTGTCACTTGAGCAGAACGTCCAAATCTCTCCAGATTTTTTTTACTGCTGGCGTCGGATTAGAGGTGAAACAATAACGTGCAATAATTATGTTTGAAACTTTTCTTTTTATTTTTGAAAATGTCCTAGCAAGACACCGAAATTAAAACAGAAATAATTATTGCGATAATGTTTTGCCAGATAAGTCTATTTTTCTAAATATAATATATGAGCTAATTTTGTACTCCTTGAAATCGAAAAATGTGTTTTCATGATCAAATTAGACTGAATTTATATATTTTCAAGCACAAAGTGCCATCTCCACAAACATAGTAATATATTTGTAACTCATATAAAGATAGACAGAATGTAACACTAGGAAAACAAGGAGGAAAAGTAAATTAAAGAATCTAAGGAAGAGAAGAAAGAAGGAAGGACAGAGAGCAAGACAAGATGATAGAAACAAACAAACAAACATTCAACAGAAGGTAAGGAAGAAGGAAAGTAAAAAAAGAAAGAAAGAAAGAAGGGAATGCTGGGTGGAAGAATGAAAAATAGAAGGAAAGACAGAAGAAAAGAAAGAAAGAAGAAAGAAGGAAGAAAGAAAGAATGGACGGAAGAAAGAAAGAAAGAAAGAATGAACGGAAGAAAGAAAGAAAGAAAGAAAGAAAGAAAGAAAGAAAGAAAGAAATAAAGAAAGAAAGAATGGACAGAAGAAAGAAAGAAACAAACAAAGAATGGACGGAAGAAAGAACGAAAGAAAGAAAGAATGGACAGAAGAAAGAAAGAAAGAAAGAAAGAATGGACGGAAGAAAGAAAGAAAGAAAGAAAATCATTATACATAAACAAACATCAGCTGCTATTGTGAAGACATGGAAGAAACATAATTGCTGACAGAAAATTTCTAAAGAGAAACAGACAAAAAAAGAGGGACAATTAAATGTGAGACAGACAGACATACAGAAGGAGAGAGAGAGAGAGCGCGCAAGGTGAACTTGGACAGAGACGAGTGGCTGACCATACGGTTCTGTTCCCACTAAGTTTGATTAATGGCAGGACACGAAAGCTTTTCCTCATTGCCCAAGATTTCTTGGCTCACGGATTGTTTGCTCTCGTTTCTTGAGATCCATTTATTTTTATTTTCAAACACCGTTCCCCCACCCCACCTTTTTTTTTTGTTAAATTTTTTTTTGGCTCATTCTGGATATTTCTTTTTCCTCTCCTATTTCATATTCTTTTGGTTCTAGATTCTGCCATTCACGCCTCCCCCCACCCCCACCTCCAACCCACACACACACACACAAACGCACACGCCACTGCCTAGTACTGTTTTCTACTTCTCAACATTTTTCTCTCGCAAGGATTGAATTGACTCTCTCTCTCTCTCTCTCTCTCTCTCTCTCAAACACACACACACACACACACACACATACACTCTCTCTCTCACACTCTCTCTCTCTCACTCTCTCTCACTTTCCCTCTCTCTCCACCTCTCTGTCTCTATTTTTCTTTCTCTCTCTCACTCACTCACTCCCCCTGTCTCTCCCTCTTTCTCTCTTTGTCTCCCCCCCCCCTCTCTCTCTCTCTCTCCCTCCTCTCCCTTTCTGTGAAGTTAATAGCCAGCCAGAGTAGTGGACTAGTGGCTAGAGCTTTTGCCGTGAATGCGAGAAATTCCTAGTCCGAATCCACCTCATGGTGGGGTCCAACCCAAACCACCTTAACAAATTTCACACGCTGTGTTAGTCACGCGCTTGACGGCGGCATAGCCCTAGAAATGTCACATGCTGATTCATAGATAGATAGAAACCTCATCTACAGGAAAAATCTTCATCTCCACTATCGATATGAAATTGGCTTAATATAATAAGGAAGTACCAGCGTGGAAATAAATGCAATGTATAATAATTGTAGTTGTCAGTGTCATTGTGTCAAAATATCGACAATTGATGGATAGATAGATAGATAGATAGACAGACAGACAGACAGACAGACAGACAGACAGACAGATAGATAGGTAGACAGATAGACAGACAGACAGACAGACAGACAGACAGACAGACAGATAGATAGATAGATAGATATATAGATAGATAGATAGATAGATAGATAGATAGATAGATAGATAGATAGATAGATAGATAGATAGATAGATAGATAAGAAAGATGGAGAGAATGAGAATCCATCTATGAAGAAGATAGTTATCATCAAATTTCTTAACTGTCTTTTCCTGCAGTGCCCCCCCCCCCCAACCCCGTTATTCGCATCCTCCTCTGCGCATCTCAATTTGCACCATTAGAAGGCGCAGATGGCCCATGCTCACGCAAGATGGGGACAACTTCGATCTGGCGAGAGAAGTGAACACCTGCGCGCACACACACAGAGCACCACTCTACTTACTTTCACACGCCCAGTAGACCGGAGGGCGAAGTCGATTACAAAGCGATCGTTGTCTTGAGAATTTCACGAGTACCATTGTTACTGAATGACTATTCCGAGAACTGTTGCGTTCAGTTATTTTTATTCTGGATACTAACTCTGTTGAATAAAACATCAACAAAATATAATTATTTAGAACCACAGAAAATATGTGGGGTCTCAGAATATTCATTTGTTGTTGTTTTTTGTTTTTTTTTGGTTCTGGCAAAGTTGGGTGTTGTTTTTTCTTGTCAAATATTGTTTCACTAATAATAATAATAATAATAATAATAATAATAATAATAATAATAATAATAATAATAATAATAATAATAATAATAATAATAATAATAATAATAATAATAATAATAATAATAATAATATATATGGCCTTTAGCGTCTTTACAGACGGTCTTAGCAGCTAGAATATTCACTTTCACTTTGTCTGACAGCTTCTCTCGTGGCTTATTCTACCAATGTTTGACCCGAGAGTGCGATGGCAGTGATTGCAGGTCAGTCTTTTGGGTTCACTTTGGCGAGTGTTTTCATTCCGCCTCTGTCGTTTTGTCAGGTATGTTTCTTTTGCCTTGAAGTCTATTGCGAGCGTGCCACTGCGCAATTTTTGTCTCCATCTGCTTCGATCATTTGCAAGGTTCTCCCATTCATTGGGGTCGATGTTGAATGCTTTCATCGTGACCTTGCAAGTGTCTTTGAATCGCAGATGTGGCCTACCTCTGGGTCGGTTGCCAGTAGCAAGTTCCCCGTAGAGAATTTGTCTGGGGATGCGATCATTTTCCATACGGTGGAGATGTCCAAGCCACCGCAGTCTTTTTTTGCCTAGGAGAGCCTGAGTTGATGGAATGTTGGCTCGGCTCAGAACTTCGATATTTGAGATCCTGTCTTGCCACTTGATCTTGAGAATTTTGCGTAGGCAGCGCAGGTGGAAGGAGTTGAGGGATCTTTCATGTTTGGAGTAGGTGGTCCATGTCTCTGAGCCATACAGCAGGGTGCTTAGGACGCAAGTTTGGTACACGAGTACCTTTGTTTTGATGGTCAGCTTGCTATTGTTCCACACCCTTTTTGAGAGTTTGCCAAAAGCTGTGGCCGCCTTTCCTATTCTGGCATTTATTTCAGTTGTTATGTCTGTGCTACCACTGATGGTTGAGCCTAGGTAGCAGAATTTTCCCACTTGCTCCAGAGGAGAGCCATTCAGCATGATTGGGTTGGGGTTTCTCAAGCCTTGTGTCAAAACTACAGTTTTTGAGACACTGATCTTTAGCATGAATTTGTCACAGGCTTTGGCAAGGCTATTGATGAGAGCCTGGAGCGTGGTTTCATCGTGGGCCACGATTGCAGCATCATCTGCGAAGAGGAGCTCTTGTAATAATAATAATAATAATAATAATAATAATAATAATAATAATACTAATAATAATACTAATAATAATAATAATAATAATAATAATAATAATACTAATATATTGCATTTATATAGCGCCCAACCCCGTCCATGACAAACTCTGGCTATTCCGTTTTTTTAAAATTATTGTTGTTGTTTTGAGTGTTTTGCCTTTTGTTCTTTTTTAAGCCTTATGAAGATGGAAAGTCTTTAGTAGTCGAGAGCTTTCTATACTTTGTTTTAGTTGTCATTCAGTACAAATTATCGACGATAGATGGAATAGTTTGTCGTTTTTGACGCGGGGAGGGGCTTTGCGAAATACATGGTGTGGGCAATGGCTAGATTTGTACATAAATGTAAAAACATGCCAGAAAGGAACTGCGGCAATGGACAGCACTTGAAATGGCCAATGTCAAGTTTTACATTATACTTGTATCCGCGAAGTCTATCTTTTACATCTCAATTTCCAAACTGTAGAAATTCTCTTCAACATGTGTGTTCAGAAATCTTGCTTAAAAGTTATACATGTACCTGTCTGTAACCTGTAGTACCCGAAAATCTAAAGATATCATAATTATCAATGATATCGGCATCTCCAGAAGTTGCAGCAATGCGCACATAGATCTGTTTGCTTAATAAACGCAGCACGTGATTTCCTGTGTAAATTGTGTCTTGCGAAAATAAATCAGAGAAGCTTGTGTGTAATCATTTTATAACCTAGGAAATTAAGCTGAGCAGCCCAGAGACACCCAAGCGCCCTGCTAAGTTTGATGGTAGTATATTAATGGTTCCATCCCATGTTATTTCACGCAGTAAGCCTATTATTGAGCTATGATAATGTTTATGTAAGGATGCGCTAGATACCACGTATGTGCTCTTAAACGATCTGAGAACGAGAATTTCCCTCATGGGATAATAAAGAGATTGTTATCTTATCTTATCAGAATTCGAAAACCGAGACATTAAGCTTTATTATATAGAGAGAGACGACTGATGAACATGTGTGTGGCTGTGGTGGCCATCGTGGTCTTAGAGGCAAGGTGCTCGCCTCTCATGCTGAGGGTACCGGGTTCAAATCTCGGTCGGTGCAGGCATGTTGGAAGTTTGGGATTTTTCTCACATTTTCTTGTCCCTGATCCTATCGGAGGTAGGATCGAGCACCTAGACTTCTCGGATGAAGACGAAAAATTTGGAGGGCCCGTGTGCACGTCGCGCACGTTTAAGTAAACCTTAGCAGTTCGAAATCGAAAAGAGCAAGCTGAACAGGCCGCTACCGGGGCAAAATTAAACAAAATTGATCCCTACCCCTCTCCCCCCCCCCCCCCCCCCCAAAAAAAAACAACCCGACGACCGGCACTGCACTTTGGCCACGACGTGTCTGCTCCAGTTATAACTGGACTGCAATGACACAAAGGCAAATTTCCAAAATGGGATTAAAGTAGTGCACAAAATACAAAAATACGAAAAAAAAAGTATCGAGGACGAGAAACCAGAAGAAGGAACAAAAACCTAAAACAAGGCAAGCAAGGTAAATTTCAAGATCAGTGGGTCTCCGAAAAGAGAGATCTCTACACAGACACGGCCCTGTCGTAGCGCCCAGAACCAAAAAGCATTACTTAACTATCTTTGGCTAAATTGAAATATGAAGGAACAAACGCCGATTACAACCTATTCCTTACGTGACAATAGTAATATCTGGCTCATTACAGTTGCCAGCAACTTGACTGTTTGCCACCTTTGTTAATTATCCAGACACCCAGATGCCCTTTGACTAACGAGATCCCTGTAATGTGAGGTAATCTACCCTTTTGCTGCCTCTCGACAGGTAAACAGTGCATTTGTTGTTTGTCATGTAAAGATGCGATAATGACTGAATTAGTGTTCAGAGTTATTCCAGATGGGCTCTAGAGTTACACATGTGTGATTTATCATAACGAAAATTTGGATGGGCACATAGTAAAACGAATGTAAAGCTAGTCCTATCATGAAATCGCATAAATGCGAAAGACCTGAGTGTTTTCAGGAGTTAAAAAGGAGAGAGAGAGAGAGAGAGAGAGAGAGAGAGAGAGAGAGAGAGAGAGAGAGAGAGAGAGAGAGAGACAGCCTTAGTAGACGTTTATCCCTAATTTTCAATACGTTTTCAATTACAAACACTGGTTAGCCCATTGACTCGGAGAATACACAGATGTGATATCTGAAAATTGATATTCAACCAGCTATCTGAAAAGGGATACGAAATACGAAACTTCCGATCATACTTTTCGATTTTACTCGGTGAAAGTGCATCTTTTTTTTACGGCTAGAAACAATTGTAGGTAGACCTAAATATTAAAGCCATAATGGACGTGCCCCCCCCCCCCACCCACCCACACCCCTGTAATTTATCGTCAAAGACTATGGTGTCATAATTTTTGGTCACTTAATCACGAAATTTTAGCTATTTACATGTTCATCCTCTAGTTCCTTTACAGCAAAATGATAATAATATTACTTGCATGGATTAACACTTGAATTACTGCACTTTCCTAATCAATAGGCCAAAAAAAAAATATAAAAAATCCTTAAATAGATCATAGAATGATTAGCAAAAAGGAGTTGTTCCCTGCACGAACACGATTACACTGTGTGCGGTTTCAAGGGGGGGGGGGGGGGAGGGGGGCGATAACGTAATACTACATCTGAAAGACTATATCAGTCAACTATTGTTGTCAGATCATATATAAAAGTAACGTTATCATTTTCAACATCGACCACAAATCAGGATAACATCTGAAATGACATTCTTTCCACTCTGCATTTATTCTAACCAAACCGAAACTTCTAGTTGACCCAACTAAGTGACATGGATGGTGACAGGGGAGAATGTACAGATAGCCCATTGCTCTAGGTTTGTTCGGGTTTAGTGTGAAATGTGGACTATGGAGTGAAACGGGATCTTGGATACAAACTTTCTCTCTCTCTCTGTCTCTCTGTCTCTCTGTCTCTCTCTCTCTCTGTTTCTCTATCTGTCTGTCTGTCTGTCTGTCTGTCTGTTTCTCTCTCTCTCTCTCTCTCTCTCTCTCTCTCTCTCTCTCTCTTTCTCTCTCTCTCCCGCTCTCCTTATACGTTTCAGACATTGATGAATGGGGGCTAGATAATTGTCGTTGAATGTGAAGCTTGCCGGTGATGATGATGACGGCGATATCAGTGAAAGTTGTAGGTGAATTCGTTGTTGCTCGCGGACTTTGACGTAGTTCTACTGGCTCTAAATGAAAGTGGTAGTTTAGACAGTGACTATAAAATAGCCAAATGTAATCCATTCTCTCCAACAATAATGGTCCTTGTTTTTGATGATGTTAACTGTTTAATTTGAATTTGGTAAGAGATCGATTCATAAGCCCCACGATGGATTAATAAACAGGTCAACAAACTTGACGTTTACTTGTTTTGTTCTGTTTACGATGTTTTCCTATTGATTCACCCTTATGTTCAAAATTCGATCAACACTCGTGCTGTTTGGTATCGCCCACTCGCGGACAGAGAGAGGTGGCAGGTGTTCTGGCCTCACACACATTCATTATTTACAATGTAGTTAGAGGGCGCGTCCAATTCTGGCAGGCCAAATGAGAAACACATTAATGTGTAATTTTGGTTGGGCAATGGCCATTTTGTTGAAAGCAACTGGTCACATTGATAATCATCCGCTGATAAGATGTTTCCCCACGGATAATGAGTCTCCAATATGTGCTGTCCATCACGTATTGTTAGAGAATTTCATTTTTCTTAAAATACAGTGTAAACAAAAATGAAGGGAAAATAATTAGGAAATAATATAAAAACACAAGAAGCGACAAGCAAATGGACGGATGAACAACGAGAGAATGATCAGACATAGAGAGTGAATAAGAGGAAGGAATACGGCCGATGGCGCAGCGGGTCAAGTCTGGTTTGACACAAACTTGAACGTCCTTTGAATCATATCAGCCAGCGAGACACACTTGTTTCGGTCTCGTTAGTGCACTGAAAAGTTCCGTTTAATTCCATAGTTCACGTCTCACACTAAAACCGAGGCAAAAAACGCACTTGAGTCCGTGCGCTATGGCTCTTAAGTTTGCACCTGAAAATAAACCGTTGCAATACTGCAGCCCCATGACTTAAACATGAAGATCAAAACTTAACAGTGATGTCTCAAATAATTAATCTATAAGGCAGACGCTGTTTACAATAGGAATTTTGTTTACCAACTTGAGGCCAATGTGCCAAAACAGCTTTTGTGGCCATGTCATCGACAAAAAGGTTTTGTTATAGCCAATTTGATCAAATTTAATCCTAAGCTGAACCCTAACTCTAAACCTTTCCAAAACAATTAACTGAAAATAAAAAACCCAATTTGGCCACTTGGCACAGTCATTCCGAAATGTTTTATTTTTTTTAAACACACTAGCATGATACTAATTTATGAACTCGGCAGTTAAATGGTTTAGTGGTGTCAAAATGGAGTTGACAAAGCAGAGCAGAATGCAAAGACATGAACGCCACAGTTGCATTGTAAGATTCGGAGCGCACCGAGAATCTTGCTCAGTGAATTAGTTCCGTTTGTAACGTCTCGCCTAAACTCTCTGACATACTAAGAGTTTCATTATTTTTGCACATTTTGCGGATTAATTCTAGGTCGCAATAAATCATTATGCTCTTTTATAGCCTACATTGCCCGCAACCCTATTTTGCTTCTTCATGCCAAAGTTCAAAACGATCCGTTCTGTAGTTTTCGAGCCTAATGGTGACAAAAGGGTTTATTTTTATACAACAGAAAAGATGTCTCATACACCTCCAGCCCAGACAAAACTCGTAACGTTGTCCATCACACATGAACAGCTCAGGGTCCAGTGTCTGTGGGTATAACATAAACTGCAACACAGTGGCGAGCCTTTTGTCCCTTATATGAGAATGCGTCAACAAAGTTGTTATCAAATACAGGAACAGATGGTCACTTGGCCACGTTTTATCGACTGTGTGTGTGTGTTTTTCCCATGGGTTTGGGAAACCCGCCTTGGAGTGCAGTTTAAACGATAAGTGAAAGAACAAGAAAGAATGAAACACAAAGAAGTGAAGAAATAGGACGAAGGGAAGCAGGGCCGGCTTTAAGTGAATTGGACCAATTGCATCTCAACTGGGCCCCATGCCAGGGCAATCCAGTCTTTTGTCAAGTATGCACAATAGGCCTACATGAAATATTATTTTTAAAAAACACAGTAAAACTGTAGGGTCGCAGCAAGGCTTAAAGCAAAGTCAAAATTAGGTGAAAAGAAAAAGTTGTACGTAGCAAAGCCTCGCGTAAGAAATAATACCCAAACGAAAAAAAAAAAAAAAAAGGGCAAAGAAAAAGGGAAGACAAAAACAAAAAAAAATTACCGTTACACCACAATACATGACAGCATACTCCTAACACGACAATGCAAGTTCTGTAGATTATATTATAATCAGCAAAGATTATGATAAGGCCGGAAGGAACACAATTAAGAAAGGCTTGAAGGAGGTTAGAAGAAAATAAACAGAGGAACAGAAAGAGTGGGACGGTGACAAGAAATGAATGGCCAGACAACAACAACAGACTACAAGTTTTAGGCCAATTTCTTATTTAAAATTTCAGGTAAAAAGTAGCCTTCGCCCTCTACCTCCCTAAGTCAATTAATTAAGTGTACCCGTGTCGAGAGCCAAGGACAAAGTTAAACATTTTTCCACTGTTTCCCATTCAACTCACTATTTTCTTCCCAGTCAATTCTCTCTCTCTCTCTCTCTCTCTCTCTCTCTCTCTCTCTTTCTTTCCTTCATACCTTCAAAACACCGATGGTGATCTTTCTCTCTTGAATATCTACTTTATCTACCCCATGCCTTTTTTATTCCTATACAGTTTTCCTTCTTCCTTTTTCTGTTGTTGTTGGTTCGTTTGTATTTATTCCGTAAGAGGTCTTTGAAATCGAGAGTTAACGATAACAATAAAAATATTATTTTCTTGGCAGAGGGACAGGTTGTCCAAGGGACATAATCGCAGCTATCTCACGATCAATGCAGACCAAACATTATGTCCTTTGTTTCCTATTTTCTATGGGAAGGCGCCGTACTCCAGTACTCTCAAGATAATAATATTTGTGCTTGTAATATCATCTTACAATTTAACAGAGGGCTATTAAATTCTTCAGCTGCGATTTTCCATAATTTTTGTTTCAGTAGCAAATACAAATTCTTTCTTTTTTCTTTTTCTTTAAATTAGCATGGTAAAGGATCTAAATGACGAGAAGCTAATGCAGTATTTCTTTCATACTCTTATACCTTATAGCATGGTGCTACTTTCCTGATGTTTGTTGTAGAGGAATTTGTTGTGTTTTCTTTTCGTTTAGCGAAATCTAGCGATATTCAGAACGTTATTGCCACAAATTCGGGCTAGCAGAAAATAGGTGATAAGGGGAACAACTCTCAATTTTTTTTTGACCCAACTAAATCACATGGATGGTGACAGGGGAGAATGTACAGATAGCCCATTGCTCTAGGTTTGTTCGGGTTTAGTGTGAAATGTGGACTATGGAGTGAAACGGGATCTTGGATACAAACTTTCTCTCTCTCTCTCTGTCTCTCTGTCTCTCTCTCTCTCTCTCTCTCTCTGTCTCTCTCTCTCTCTCTCTCTCTCTCTCTCTCTGTTTCTCTATCTGTCTGTCTGTCTGTCTGTCTGTTTCTCTCTCTCTCTCTCTCTCTCTCTCTCTCTCTCTCTTTCTCTCTCTCTCCCGCTCTCCTTATACGTTTCAGACATTGATGAATGGGGGCTAGATAATTGTCGTTGAATGTGAAGCTTGCCGGTGATGATGATGACGGCGATATCAGTAAAAGTTGTAGGTGAAGTCGTTGTTGCTCGCGGACTTTGACGTAGTTCTACTGGCTCTAAATGAAAGTGGTAGTTTAGACAGTGACTATAAAATAGCCAAATGTAATCCATTCTCTCCAACAATAATGGTCCTTGTTTTTGATGATGTTAACTGTTTAATTTGAATTTGGTAAGAGATCGATTCATAAGCCCCACGATGGATTAATAAACAGGTCAACAAACTTGACGTTTACTTGTTTTGTTCTGTTTACGATGTTTTCCTATTGATTCACCCTTATGTTCAAAATTCGATCAACACTCGTGCTGTTTGGTATCGCCCACTCGCGGACAGAGAGAGGTGGCAGGTGTTCTGGCCTCACACACATTCATTATTTACAATGTAATTAGAGGGCGCGTCCAATTCTGGCAGGCCAAATGAGAAACACATTAATGTGTAATTTTGGTTGGGCAATGGCCATTTTGTTGAAAGCAATTGGTCACATTGATAATCATCCGCTGATAAGATGTTTCCCCACGGATAATGAGTCTCCAATATGTGCTGTCCATCACGTATTGTTAGAGAATTTCATTTTTCTTAAAATACAGTGTAAACAAAAATGAAGGGAAAATAATTAGGAAATAATATAAAAACACAAGAAGCGACAAGCAAATGGACGGATGAACAACGAGAGAATGATCAGACATAGAGAGTGAATAAGAGGAAGGAATACGGCCGATGGCGCAGCGGGTCAAGTCTGGTTTGACACAAACTTGAACGTCCTTTGAATCATATCAGCCAGCGAGACACACTTGTTTCGGTCTCGTTAGTGCACTGAAAAGTTCCGTTTAATTCCATAGTTCACGTCTCACACTAAAACCGAGGCAAAAAACGCACTTGAGTCCGTGCGCTATGGCTCTTAAGTTTGCACCTGAAAATAAACCGTTGCAATACTGCAGCCCCATGTCTTAAACATGAAGATCAAAACTTAACAGTGATGTCTCAAATAATTAATCTATAAGACAGACGCTGTTTACAATAGGAATTTTGTTTACCAACTTGAGGCCAATGTGCCAAAACAGCTTTTGTGGCCATGTCATCGACAAAAAGGTTTTGTTATAGCCAATTTGATCAAATTTAATCCTAAGCTGAACCCTAACTCTAAACCTTTCCAAAACAATTAACTGAAAATAAAAAACCCAATTTGGCCACTTGGCACAGTCATTCCGAAATTTTTTTTTTTTTTTTAACACACTAGCATGATACTAATTTATGAACTCGGCAGTTAAATGGTTTAGTGGTGTCAAAATGGAGTTGACAAAGCAGAGCAGAGTGCAAAGACATGAACGCCACAGTTGCATTGTAAGATTCGGAGCGCACAGAGAATCTTGCTCAGTGAATTAGTTCCGTTTGTAACGTCTCGCCTAAACTCTCTGACACACTAAGAGTTTCATTATTTTTGCACATTTTGCGGATTAATTCTAGGTCGCAATAAATCATTATGCTCTTTTATAGCCTACATTGCCCGCAACCCTATTTTGCTTCTTCATGCCAAAGTTCAAAACGATCCGTTCTGTAGTTTTCGAGCCTAATGGTGACAAAAGGGTTTATTTTTATACAACAGAAAAGATGTCTCATACACCTCCAGCCCAGACAAAACTCGTAACGTTGTCCATCACACATGAACAGCTCAGGGTCCAGTGTCTGTGGGTATAACATAAACTGCAACACAGTGGCGAGCCTTTTGTCCCTTATATGAGAATGCGTCAACAAAGTTGTTATCAAATACAGGAACAGATGGTCACTTGGCCACGTTTTATCGACTGTGTGTGTGTGTTTTTCCCATGGGTTTGGGAAACCCGCCTTGGAGTGCAGTTTAAACGATAAGTGAAAGAACAAGAAAGAATGAAACACAAAGAAGTGAAGAAATAGGACGAAGGGAAGCAGGGCCGGCTTTAAGTGAATTGGACCAATTGCATCTCAACTGGGCCCCATGCCAGGGCAATCCAGTCTTTTGTCAAGTATGCACAATAGGCCTACATGAAATATTATTTTTAAAAAACACAGTAAAACTGTAGGGTCGCAGCAAGGCTTAAAGCAAAGTCAAAATTAGGTGAAAAGAAAAAGTTGTACGTAGCAAAGCCTCGCGTAAGAAATAATACCCAAACGAAAAAAAAAAAAAAAAAGGGCAAAGAAAAAGGGAAGACAAAAACAAAAAAAAATTACCGTTACACCACAATACATGACAGCATACTCCTAACACGACAATGCAAGTTCTGTAGATTATATTATAATCAGCAAAGATTATGATAAGGCCGGAAGGAACACAATTAAGAAAGGCTTGAAGGAGGTTAGAAGAAAATAAACAGAGGAACAGAAAGAGTGGGACGGTGACAAGAAATGAATGGCCAGACAACAACAACAGACTACAAGTTTTAGGCCAATTTCTTATTTAAAATTTCAGGTAAAAAGTAGCCTTCGCCCTCTACCTCCCTAAGTCAATTAATTAAGTGTACCCGTGTCGAGAGCCAAGGACAAAGTTAAACATTTTTCCACTGTTTCCCATTCAACTCACTATTTTCTTCCCAGTCAATTCTCTCTCTCTCTCTCTCTCTCTCTCTCTCTCTCTCTCTCTCTCTCTCTCTCTCTCTCTCCTTCATACCTTCAAAACACCGATGGTGATCTTTCTCTCTTGAATATCTACTTTATCTACCCCATGCCTTTTTTATTCCTATACAGTTTTCCTTCTTCCTTTTTCTGTTGTTGTTGGTTCGTTTGTATTTATTCCGTAAGAGGTCTTTGAAATCGAGAGTTAACGATAACAATAAAAATATTATTTTCTTGGCAGAGGGACATAATCGCAGCTATCTCACGATCAATGCAGACCAAACATTATGTCCTTTGTTTCCTATTTTCTATGGGAAGGCGCAGTACTCCAGTACTCTCAAGATAATAATATTTGTGCTTGTAATATCATCTTACAATTTAACAGAGGGCTATTAAATTCTTCAGCTGCGATTTTCCATAATTTTTGTTTCAGTAGCAAATACAAATTCTTTCTTTTTTCTTTTTCTTTAAATTAGCATGGTAAAGGATCTAAATGACGAGAAGCTAATGCAGTATTTCTTTCATACTCTTATACCTTATAGCATGGTGCTACTTTCCTGATGTTTGTTGTAGAGGAATTTGTTGTGTTTTCTTTTCGTTTAGCGAAATCTAGCGATATTCAGAACGTTATTGCCACAAATTCGGGCTAGCAGAAAATAGGTGATAAGGGGAACAACTCTCAATTTTTTTTTGACCCAACTAAATCACATGGATGGTGACAGGGGAGAATGTACAGATAGCCCATTGCTCTAGGTTTGTTCGGGTTTAGTGTGAAATGTGGACTATGGAGTGAAACGGGATCTTGGATACAAACTTTCTCTCTCTCTCTCTCTGTCTCTCTGTCTCTCTCTCTCTCTCTCTCTCTCTCTCTCTGTTTCTCTATCTGTCTGTCTGTCTGTCTGTCTGTCTGTTTCTCTCTCTCTCTCTCTCTCTCTCTCTCTCTCTCTCTCTCTCTTTCTCTCTCTCTCCCGCTCTCCTTATACGTTTCAGACATTGATGAATGGGGGCTAGATAATTGTCGTTGAATGTGAAGCTTGCCGGTGATGATGATGACGGCGATATCAGTGAAAGTTGTAGGTGAAGTCGTTGTTGCTCGCGGACTTTGACGTAGTTCTACTGGCTCTAAATGAAAGTGGTAGTTTAGACAGTGACTATAAAATAGCCAAATGTAATCCATTCTCTCCAACAATAATGGTCCTTGTTTTTGATGATGTTAACTGTTTAATTTGAATTTGGTAAGAGATCGATTCATAAGCCCCACGATGGATTAATAAACAGGTCAACAAACTTGACGTTTACTTGTTTTGTTCTGTTTTCGATGTTTTCCTATTGATTCACCCTTATGTTCAAAATTCGATCAACACTCGTGCTGTTTGGTATCGCCCACTCGCGGACAGAGAGAGGTGGCAGGTGTTCTGGCCTCACACACATTCATTATTTACAATGTAATTAGAGGGCGCGTCCAATTCTGGCAGGCCAAATGAGAAACACATTAATGTGTAATTTTGGTTGGGCAATGGCCATTTTGTTGAAAGCAACTGGTCACATTGATAATCATCCGCTGATAAGATGTTTCCCCACGGATAATGAGTCTCCAATATGTGCTGTCCATCACGTATTGTTAGAGAATTTCATTTTTCTTAAAATACAGTGTAAACAAAAATGAAGGGAAAATAATTAGGAAATAATATAAAAACACAAGAAGCGACAAGCAAATGGACGGATGAACAACGAGAGAATGATCAGACATAGAGAGTGAATAAGAGGAAGGAATACGGCCGATGGCGCAGCGGGTCAAGTCTGGTTTGACACAAACTTGAACGTCCTTTGAATCATATCAGCCAGCGAGACACACTTGTTTCGGTCTCGTTAGTGCACTGAAAAGTTCCGTTTAATTCCATAGTTCACGTCTCACACTAAAACCGAGGCAAAAAACGCACTTGAGTCCGTGCGCTATGGCTCTTAAGTTTGCACCTGAAAATAAACCGTTGCAATACTGCAGCCCCATGACTTAAACATGAAGATCAAAACTTAACAGTGATGTCTCAAATAATTAATCTATAAGGCAGACGCTGTTTACAATAGGAATTTTGTTTACCAACTTGAGGCCAATGTGCCAAAACAGCTTTTGTGGCCATGTCATCGACAAAAAGGTTTTGTTATAGCCAATTTGATCAAATTTAATCCTAAGCTGAACCCTAACTCTAAACCTTTCCAAAACAATTAACTGAAAATAAAAAACCCAATTTGGCCACTTGGCACAGTCATTCCGAAATGTTTTATTTTTTTTAAACACACTAGCATGATACTAATTTATGAACTCGGCAGTTAAATGGTTTAGTGGTGTCAAAATGGAGTTGACAAAGCAGAGCAGAATGCAAAGACATGAACGCCACAGTTGCATTGTAAGATTCGGAGCGCACAGAGAATCTTGCTCAGTGAATTAGTTCCGTTTGTAACGTCTCGCCTAAACTCTCTGACACACTAAGAGTTTCATTATTTTTGCACATTTTGCGGATTAATTCTAGGTCGCAATAAATCATTATGCTCTTTTATAGCCTACATTGCCCGCAACCCTATTTTGCTTCTTCATGCCAAAGTTCAAAACGATCCGTTCTGTAGTTTTCGAGCCTAATGGTGACAAAAGGGTTTATTTTTATACAACAGAAAAGATGTCTCATACACCTCCAGCCCAGACAAAACTCGTAACGTTGTCCATCACACATGAACAGCTCAGGGTCCAGTGTCTGTGGGTATAACATAAACTGCAACACAGTGGCGAGCCTTTTGTCCCTTATATGAGAATGCGTCAACAAAGTTGTTATCAAATACAGGAACAGATGGTCACTTGGCCACGTTTTATCGACTGTGTGTGTGTGTTTTTCCCATGGGTTTGGGAAACCCGCCTTGGAGTGCAGTTTAAACGATAAGTGAAAGAACAAGAAAGAATGAAACACAAAGAAGTGAAAAAATAGGACGAAGGGAAGCAGGGCCGGCTTTAAGTGAATTGGACCAATTGCATCTCAACTGGGCCCCATGCCAGGGCAATCCAGTCTTTTGTCAAGTATGCACAATAGGCCTACATGAAATATTATTTTTAAAAAACACAGTAAAACTGTAGGGTCGCAGCAAGGCTTAAAGCAAAGTCAAAATTAGGTGAAAAGAAAAAGTTGTACGTAGCAAAGCCTCGCGTAAGAAATAATACCCAAACGAAAAAAAAAAAAAAAAAGGGCAAAGAAAAAGGGAAGACAAAAACAAAAAAAAATACCGTTACACCACAATACATGACAGCATACTCCTAACACGACAATGCAAGTTCTGTAGATTATATTATAATCAGCAAAGATTATGATAAGGCCGGAAGGAACACAATTAAGAAAGGCTTGAAGGAGGTTAGAAGAAAATAAACAGAGGAACAGAAAGAGTGGGACGGTGACAAGAAATGAATGGCCAGACAACAACAACAGACTACAAGTTTTAGG
Organism: Onchidella celtica; assembly: GCA_963931925.1. NCBI lineage: Eukaryota > Metazoa > Mollusca > Gastropoda > Systellommatophora > Onchidiidae > Onchidella > Onchidella celtica. The sequence continues at coordinate 40,977,043 of OZ007574.1, forward strand.
CCAATTTCTTATTTAAAATTTCAGGTAAAAAGTAGCCTTCGCCCTCTACCTCCCTAAGTCAATTAATTAAGTGTACCCGTGTCGAGAGCCAAGGACAAAGTTAAACATTTTTCCACTGTTTCCCATTCAACTCACTATTTTCTTCCCAGTCAATTCTCTCTCTCTCTCTCTCTCTCTCTCTCTCTCTTTCTTTCCTTCATACCTTCAAAACACCGATGGTGATCTTTTTCTCTTGAATATCTACTTTATCTACCCCATGCCTTTTTTATTCCTATACAGTTTTCCTTCTTCCTTTTTCTGTTGTTGTTGGTTCGTTTGTATTTATTCCGTAAGAGGTCTTTGAAATCGAGAGTTAACGATAACAATAAAAATATTATTTTCTTGGCAGAGGGACAGGTTGTCCAAGGGACATAATCGCAGCTATCTCACGATCAATGCAGACCAAACATTATGTCCTTTGTTTCCTATTTTCTATGGGAAGGCGCCGTACTCCAGTACTCTCAAGATGATAATATTTGTGCTTGTAATATCATCTTACAATTTAACAGAGGGCTATTAAATTCTTCAGCTGCGATTTTCCATAATTTTTGTTTCAGTAGCAAATACAAATTCTTTCTTTTTTCTTTTTCTTTAAATTAGCATGGTAAAGGATCTAAATGACGAGAAGCTAATGCAGTATTTCTTTCATACTCTTATACCTTATAGCATGGTGCTACTTTCCTGATGTTTGTTGTAGAGGAATTTGTTGTGTTTTCTTTTCGTTTAGCGAAATCTAGCGATATTCAGAACGTTATTGCCACAAATTCGGGCTAGCAGAAAATAGGTGATAAGGGGAACAACTCTCAATTTTTTTTTGACCCAACTAAATCACATGGATGGTGACAGGGGAGAATGTACAGATAGCCCATTGCTCTAGGTTTGTTCGGGTTTAGTGTGAAATGTGGACTATGGAGTGAAACGGGATCTTGGATACAAACTTTCTCTCTCTCTCTCTGTCTCTCTGTCTCTCTCTCTCTCTCTCTCTCTCTCTCTCTCTGTTTCTCTATCTGTCTGTCTGTCTGTCTGTCTGTCTGTTTCTCTCTCTCTCTCTCTCTCTCTCTCTCTCTCTCTCTCTCTTTCTCTCTCTCTCCCGCTCTCCTTATACGTTTCAGACATTGATGAATGGGGGCTAGATAATTGTCGTTGAATGTGAAGCTTGCCGGTGATGATGATGACGGCAATATCAGTGAAAGTTGTAGGTGAAGTCGTTGTTGCTCGCGGACTTTGACGTAGTTCTACTGGCTCTAAATGAAAGTGGTAGTTTAGACAGTGACTATAAAATAGCCAAATGTAATCCATTCTCTCCAACAATAATGGTCCTTGTTTTTGATGATGTTAACTGTTTAATTTGAATTTGGTAAGAGATCGATTCATAAGCCCCACGATGGATTAATAAACAGGTCAACAAACTTGACGTTTACTTGTTTTGTTCTGTTTACGATGTTTTCCTATTGATTCACCCTTATGTTCAAAATTCGATCAACACTCGTGCTGTTTGGTATCGCCCACTCGCGGACAGAGAGAGGTGGCAGGTGTTCTGGCCTCACACACATTCATTATTTACAATGTAGTTAGAGGGCGCGTCCAATTCTGGCAGGCCAAATGAGAAACACATTAATGTGTAATTTTGGTTGGGCAATGGCCATTTTGTTGAAAGCAACTGGTCACATTGATAATCATCCGCTGATAAGATGTTTCCCCACGGATAATGAGTCTCCAATATGTGCTGTCCATCACGTATTGTTAGAGAATTTCATTTTTCTTAAAATACAGTGTAAACAAAAATGAAGGGAAAATAATTAGGAAATAATATAAAAACACAAGAAGCGACAAGCAAATGGACGGATGAACAACGAGAGAATGATCAGACATAGAGAGTGAATAAGAGGAAGGAATACGGCCGATGGCGCAGCGGGTCAAGTCTGGTTTGACACAAACTTGAACGTCCTTTGAATCATATCAGCCAGCGAGACACACTTGTTTCGGTCTCGTTAGTGCACTGAAAAGTTCCGTTTAATTCCATAGTTCACGTCTCACACTAAAACCGAGGCAAAAAACGCACTTGAGTCCGTGCGCTATGGCTCTTAAGTTTGCACCTGAAAATAAACCGTTGCAATACTGCAGCCCCATGTCTTAAACATGAAGATCAAAACTTAACAGTGATGTCTCAAATAATTAATCTATAAGACAGACGCTGTTTACAATAGGAATTTTGTTTACCAACTTGAGGCCAATGTGCCAAAACAGCTTTTGTGGCCATGTCATCGACAAAAAGGTTTTGTTATAGCCAATTTGATCAAATTTAATCCTAAGCTGAACCCTAACTCTAAACCTTTCCAAAACAATTAACTGAAAATAAAAAACCCAATTTGGCCACTTGGCACAGTCATTCCGAAATTATTTTTTTTTTTTTAACACACTAGCATGATACTAATTTATGAACTCGGCAGTTAAATGGTTTAGTGGTGTCAAAATGGAGTTGACAAAGCAGAGCAGAGTGCAAAGACATGAACGCCACAGTTGCATTGTAAGATTCGGAGCGCACAGAGAATCTTGCTCAGTGAATTAGTTCCGTTTGTAACGTCTCGCCTAAACTCTCTGACACACTAAGAGTTTCATTATTTTTGCACATTTTGCGGATTAATTCTAGGTCGCAATAAATCATTATGCTCTTTTATAGCCTACATTGCCCGCAACCCTATTTTGCTTCTTCATGCCAAAGTTCAAAACGATCCGTTCTGTAGTTTTCGAGCCTAATGGTGACAAAAGGGTTTATTTTTATACAACAGAAAAGATGTCTCATACACCTCCAGCCCAGACAAAACTCGTAACGTTGTCCATCACACATGAACAGCTCAGGGTCCAGTGTCTGTGGGTATAACATAAACTGCAACACAGTGGCGAGCCTTTTGTCCCTTATATGAGAATGCGTCAACAAAGTTGTTATCAAATACAGGAACAGATGGTCACTTGGCCACGTTTTATCGACTGTGTGTGTGTGTTTTTCCCATGGGTTTGGGAAACCCGCCTTGGAGTGCAGTTTAAACGATAAGTGAAAGAACAAGAAAGAATGAAACACAAAGAAGTGAAGAAATAGGACGAAGGGAAGCAGGGCCGGCTTTAAGTGAATTGGACCAATGGCATCTCAACTGGGCCCCATGCCAGGGCAATCCAGTCTTTTGTCAAGTATGCACAATAGGCCTACATGAAATATTATTTTTAAAAAACACAGTAAAACTGTAGGGTCGCAGCAAGGCTTAAAGCAAAGTCAAAATTAGGTGAAAAGAAAAAGTTGTACGTAGCAAAGCCTCGCGTAAGAAATAATACCCAAACGAAAAAAAAAAAAAAAAAGGGCAAAGAAAAAGGGAAGACAAAAACAAAAAAAAATACCGTTACACCACAATACATGACAGCATACTCCTAACACGACAATGCAAGTTCTGTAGATTATATTATAATCAGCAAAGATTATGATAAGGCCGGAAGGAACACAATTAAGAAAGGCTTGAAGGAGGTTAGAAGAAAATAAACAGAGGAACAGAAAGAGTGGGACGGTGACAAGAAATGAATGGCCAGACAACAACAACAGACTACAAGTTTTAGGCCAATTTCTTATTTAAAATTTCAGGTAAAAAGTAGCCTTCGCCCTCTACCTCCCTAAGTCAATTAATTAAGTGTACCCGTGTCGAGAGCCAAGGACAAAGTTAAACATTTTTCCACTGTTTCCCATTCAACTCACTATTTTCTTCCCAGTCAATTCTCTCTCTCTCTCTCTCTCTCTCTCTCTCTCTCTCTTTCTTTCCTTCATACCTTCAAAACACCGATGGTGATCTTTCTCTCTTGAATATCTACTTTATCTACCCCATGCCTTTTTTATTCCTATACAGTTTTCCTTCTTCCTTTTTCTGTTGTTGTTGGTTCGTTTGTATTTATTCCGTAAGAGGTCTTTGAAATCGAGAGTTAACGATAACAATAAAAATATTATTTTCTTGGCAGAGGGACAGGTTGTCCAAGGGACATAATCGCAGCTATCTCACGATCAATGCAGACCAAACATTATGTCCTTTGTTTCCTATTTTCTATGGGAAGGCGCCGTACTCCAGTACTCTCAAGATGATAATATTTGTGCTTGTAATATCATCTTACAATTTAACAGAGGGCTATTAAATTCTTCAGCTGCGATTTTCCATAATTTTTGTTTCAGTAGCAAATACAAATTCTTTCTTTTTTCTTTTTCTTTAAATTAGCATGGTAAAGGATCTAAATGACGAGAAGCTAATGCAGTATTTCTTTCATACTCTTATACCTTATAGCATGGTGCTACTTTCCTGATGTTTGTTGTAGAGGAATTTGTTGTGTTTTCTTTTCGTTTAGCGAAATCTAGCGATATTCAGAACGTTATTGCCACAAATTCGGGCTAGCAGAAAATAGGTGATAAGGGGAACAACTCTCAATTTTTTTTTGACCCAACTAAATCACATGGATGGTGACAGGGGAGAATGTACAGATAGCCCATTGCTCTAGGTTTGTTCGGGTTTAGTGTGAAATGTGGACTATGGAGTGAAACGGGATCTTGGATACAAACTTTCTCTCTCTCTCTCTGTCTCTCTGTCTCTCTCTCTCTCTCTCTCTCTCTCTCTCTCTCTCTCTCTCTCTCTCTCTCTCTCTCTCTCTGTTTCTCTATCTGTCTGTCTGTCTGTCTGTCTGTTTCTCTCTCTCTCTCTCTCTCTCTTTCTCTCTCTCTCTCTCTCTTTCTCTCTCTCTCCCGCTCTCCTTATACGTTTCAGACATTGATGAATGGGGGCTAGATAATTGTCGTTGAATGTGAAGCTTGCCGGTGATGATGATGACGGCGATATCAGTGAAAGTTGTAGGTGAAGTCGTTGTTGCTCGCGGACTTTGACGTAGTTCTACTGGCTCTAAATGAAAGTGGTAGTTTAGACAGTGACTATAAAATAGCCAAATGTAATCCATTCTCTCCAACAATAATGGTCCTTGTTTTTGATGATGTTAACTGTTTAATTTGAATTTGGTAAGAGATCGATTCATAAGCCCCACGATGGATTAATAAACAGGTCAACAAACTTGACGTTTACTTGTTTTGTTCTGTTTACGATGTTTTCCTATTGATTCACCCTTATGTTCAAAATTCGATCAACACTCGTGCTGTTTGGTATCGCCCACTCGCGGACAGAGAGAGGTGGCAGGTGTTCTGGCCTCACACACATTCATTATTTACAATGTAGTTAGAGGGCGCGTCCAATTCTGGCAGGCCAAATGAGAAACACATTAATGTGTAATTTTGGTTGGGCAATGGCCATTTTGTTGAAAGCAACTGGTCACATTGATAATCATCCGCTGATAAGATGTTTCCCCACGGATAATGAGTCTCCAATATGTGCTGTCCATCACGTATTGTTAGAGAATTTCATTTTTCTTAAAATACAGTGTAAACAAAAATGAAGGGAAAATAATTAGGAAATAATATAAAAACACAAGAAGCGACAAGCAAATGGACGGATGAACAACGAGAGAATGATCAGACATAGAGAGTGAATAAGAGGAAGGAATACGGCCGATGGCGCAGCGGGTCAAGTCTGGTTTGACACAAACTTGAACGTCCTTTGAATCATATCAGCCAGCGAGACACACTTGTTTCGGTCTCGTTAGTGCACTGAAAAGTTCCGTTTAATTCCATAGTTCACGTCTCACACTAAAACCGAGGCAAAAAACGCACTTGAGTCCGTGCGCTATGGCTCTTAAGTTTGCACCTGAAAATAAACCGTTGCAATACTGCAGCCCCATGACTTAAACATGAAGATCAAAACTTAACAGTGATGTCTCAAATAATTAATCTATAAGGCAGACGCTGTTTACAATAGGAATTTTGTTTACCAACTTGAGGCCAATGTGCCAAAACAGCTTTTGTGGCCATGTCATCGACAAAAAGGTTTTGTTATAGCCAATTTGATCAAATTTAATCCTAAGCTGAACCCTAACTCTAAACCTTTCCAAAACAATTAACTGAAAATAAAAAACCCAATTTGGCCACTTGGCACAGTCATTCCGAAATTTTTTTTTTTTTTTTAACACACTAGCATGATACTAATTTATGAACTCGGCAGTTAAATGGTTTAGTGGTGTCAAAATGGAGTTGACAAAGCAGAGCAGAGTGCAAAGACATGAACGCCACAGTTGCATTGTAAGATTCGGAGCGCACAGAGAATCTTGCTCAGTGAATTAGTTCCGTTTGTAACGTCTCGCCTAAACTCTCTGACACACTAAGAGTTTCATTATTTTTGCACATTTTGCGGATTAATTCTAGGTCGCAATAAATCATTATGCTCTTTTATAGCCTACATTGCCCGCAACCCTATTTTGCTTCTTCATGCCAAAGTTCAAAACGATCCGTTCTGTAGTTTTCGAGCCTAATGGTGACAAAAGGGTTTATTTTTATACAACAGAAAAGATGTCTCATACACCTCCAGCCCAGACAAAACTCGTAACGTTGTCCATCACACATGAACAGCTCAGGGTCCAGTGTCTGTGGGTATAACATAAACTGCAACACAGTGGCGAGCCTTTTGTCCCTTATATGAGAATGCGTCAACAAAGTTGTTATCAAATACAGGAACAGATGGTCACTTGGCCACGTTTTATCGACTGTGTGTGTGTGTTTTTCCCATGGGTTTGGGAAACCCGCCTTGGAGTGCAGTTTAAACGATAAGTGAAAGAACAAGAAAGAATGAAACACAAAGAAGTGAAGAAATAGGACGAAGGGAAGCAGGGCCGGCTTTAAGTGAATTGGACCAATGGCATCTCAACTGGGCCCCATGCCAGGGCAATCCAGTCTTTTGTCAAGTATGCACAATAGGCCTACATGAAATATTATTTTTAAAAAACACAGTAAAACTGTAGGGTCGCAGCAAGGCTTAAAGCAAAGTCAAAATTAGGTGAAAAGAAAAAGTTGTACGTAGCAAAGCCTCGCGTAAGAAATAATACCCAAACGAAAAAAAAAAAAAAAAAGGGCAAAGAAAAAGGGAAGACAAAAACAAAAAAAAATACCGTTACACCACAATACATGACAGCATACTCCTAACACGACAATGCAAGTTCTGTAGATTATATTATAATCAGCAAAGATTATGATAAGGCCGGAAGGAACACAATTAAGAAAGGCTTGAAGGAGGTTAGAAGAAAATAAACAGAGGAACAGAAAGAGTGGGACGGTGACAAGAAATGAATGGCCAGACAACAACAACAGACTACAAGTTTTAGGCCAATTTCTTATTTAAAATTTCAGGTAAAAAGTAGCCTTCGCCCTCTACCTCCCTAAGTCAATTAATTAAGTGTACCCGTGTCGAGAGCCAAGGACAAAGTTAAACATTTTTCCACTGTTTCCCATTCAACTCACTATTTTCTTCCCAGTCAATTCTCTCTCTCTCTCTCTCTCTCTCTCTCTCTCTCTCTTTCTTTCCTTCATACCTTCAAAACACCGATGGTGATCTTTTTCTCTTGAATATCTACTTTATCTACCCCATGCCTTTTTTATTCCTATACAGTTTTCCTTCTTCCTTTTTCTGTTGTTGTTGGTTCGTTTGTATTTATTCCGTAAGAGGTCTTTGAAATCGAGAGTTAACGATAACAATAAAAATATTATTTTCTTGGCAGAGGGACAGGTTGTCCAAGGGACATAATCGCAGCTATCTCACGATCAATGCAGACCAAACATTATGTCCTTTGTTTCCTATTTTCTATGGGAAGGCGCCGTACTCCAGTACTCTCAAGATGATAATATTTGTGCTTGTAATATCATCTTACAATTTAACAGAGGGCTATTAAATTCTTCAGCTGCGATTTTCCATAATTTTTGTTTCAGTAGCAAATACAAATTCTTTCTTTTTTCTTTTTCTTTAAATTAGCATGGTAAAGGATCTAAATGACGAGAAGCTAATGCAGTATTTCTTTCATACTCTTATACCTTATAGCATGGTGCTACTTTCCTGATGTTTGTTGTAGAGGAATTTGTTGTGTTTTCTTTTCGTTTAGCGAAATCTAGCGATATTCAGAACGTTATTGCCACAAATTCGGGCTAGCAGAAAATAGGTGATAAGGGGAACAACTCTCAATTTTTTTTTGACCCAACTAAATCACATGGATGGTGACAGGGGAGAATGTACAGATAGCCCATTGCTCTAGGTTTGTTCGGGTTTAGTGTGAAATGTGGACTATGGAGTGAAACGGGATCTTGGATACAAACTTTCTCTCTCTCTCTCTGTCTCTCTGTCTCTCTCTCTCTCTCTCTCTCTCTCTCTCTCTCTCTCTCTCTCTCTCTCTCTCTCTCTCTGTTTCTCTATCTGTCTGTCTGTCTGTCTGTCTGTTTCTCTCTCTCTCTCTCTCTCTCTCTCTCTCTCTCTCTCTCTTTCTCTTTCTCTCCCGCTCTCCTTATACGTTTCAGACATTGATGAATGGGGGCTAGATAATTGTCGTTGAATGTGAAGCTTGCCGGTGATGATGATGACGGCGATATCAGTGAAAGTTGTAGGTGAAGTCGTTGTTGCTCGCGGACTTTGACGTAGTTCTACTGGCTCTAAATGAAAGTGGTAGTTTAGACAGTGACTATAAAATAGCCAAATGTAATCCATTCTCTCCAACAATAATGGTCCTTGTTTTTGATGATGTTAACTGTTTAATTTGAATTTGGTAAGAGATCGATTCATAAGCCCCACGATGGATTAATAAACAGGTCAACAAACTTGACGTTTACTTGTTTTGTTCTGTTTACGATGTTTTCCTATTGATTCACCCTTATGTTCAAAATTCGATCAACACTCGTGCTGTTTGGTATCGCCCACTCGCGGACAGAGAGAGGTGGCAGGTGTTCTGGCCTCACACACATTCATTATTTACAATGTAATTAGAGGGCGCGTCCAATTCTGGCAGGCCAAATGAGAAACACATTAATGTGCAATTTTGGTTGGGCAATGGCCATTTTGTTGAAAGCAATTGGTCACATTGATAATCATCCGCTGATAAGATGTTTCCCCACGGATAATGAGTCTCCAATATGTGCTGTCCATCACGTATTGTTAGAGAATTTCATTTTTCTTAAAATACAGTGTAAACAAAAATGAAGGGAAAATAATTAGGAAATAATATAAAAACACAAGAAGCGACAAGCAAATGGACGGATGAACAACGAGAGAATGATCAGACATAGAGAGTGAATAAGAGGAAGGAATACGGCCGATGGCGCAGCGGGTCAAGTCTGGTTTGACACAAACTTGAACGTCCTTTGAATCATATCAGCCAGCGAGACACACTTGTTTCGGTCTCGTTAGTGCACTGAAAAGTTCCGTTTAATTCCATAGTTCACGTCTCACACTAAAACCGAGGCAAAAAACGCACTTGAGTCCGTGCGCTATGGCTCTTAAGTTTGCACCTGAAAATAAACCGTTGCAATACTGCAGCCCCATGACTTAAACATGAAGATCAAAACTTAACAGTGATGTCTCAAATAATTAATCTATAAGGCAGACGCTGTTTACAATAGGAATTTTGTTTACCAACTTGAGGCCAATGTGCCAAAACAGCTTTTGTGGCCATGTCATCGACAAAAAGGTTTTGTTATAGCCAATTTGATCAAATTTAATCCTAAGCTGAACCCTAACTCTAAACCTTTCCAAAACAATTAACTGAAAATAAAAAACCCAATTTGGCCACTTGGCACAGTCATTCCGAAATGTTTTATTTTTTTTAAACACACTAGCATGATACTAATTTATGAACTCGGCAGTTAAATGGTTTAGTGGTGTCAAAATGGAGTTGACAAAGCAGAGCAGAATGCAAAGACATGAACGCCACAGTTGCATTGTAAGATTCGGAGCGCACAGAGAATCTTGCTCAGTGAATTAGTTCCGTTTGTAACGTCTCGCCTAAACTCTCTGACACACTAAGAGTTTCATTATTTTTGCACATTTTGCGGATTAATTCTAGGTCGCAATAAATCATTATGCTCTTTTATAGCCTACATTGCCCGCAACCCTATTTTGCTTCTTCATGCCAAAGTTCAAAACGATCCGTTCTGTAGTTTTCGAGCCTAATGGTGACAAAAGGGTTTATTTTTATACAACAGAAAAGATGTCTCATACACCTCCAGCCCAGACAAAACTCGTAACGTTGTCCATCACACATGAACAGCTCAGGGTCCAGTGTCTGTGGGTATAACATAAACTGCAACACAGTGGCGAGCCTTTTGTCCCTTATATGAGAATGCGTCAACAAAGTTGTTATCAAATACAGGAACAGATGGTCACTTGGCCACGTTTTATCGACTGTGTGTGTGTGTTTTTCCCATGGGTTTGGGAAACCCGCCTTGGAGTGCAGTTTAAACGATAAGTGAAAGAACAAGAAAGAATGAAACACAAAGAAGTGAAAAAATAGGACGAAGGGAAGCAGGGCCGGCTTTAAGTGAATTGGACCAATTGCATCTCAACTGGGCCCCATGCCAGGGCAATCCAGTCTTTTGTCAAGTATGCACAATAGGCCTACATGAAATATTATTTTTAAAAAACACAGTAAAACTGTAGGGTCGCAGCAAGGCTTAAAGCAAAGTCAAAATTAGGTGAAAAGAAAAAGTTGTACGTAGCAAAGCCTCGCGTAAGAAATAATACCCAAACGAAAAAAAAAAAAAAAAAGGGCAAAGAAAAAGGGAAGACAAAAACAAAAAAAAATTACCGTTACACCACAATACATGACAGCATACTCCTAACACGACAATGCAAGTTCTGTAGATTATATTATAATCAGCAAAGATTATGATAAGGCCGGAAGGAACACAATTAAGAAAGGCTTGAAGGAGGTTAGAAGAAAATAAACAGAGGAACAGAAAGAGTGGGACGGTGACAAGAAATGAATGGCCAGACAACAACAACAGACTACAAGTTTTAGGCCAATTTCTTATTTAAAATTTCAGGTAAAAAGTAGCCTTCGCCCTCTACCTCCCTAAGTCAATTAATTAAGTGTACCCGTGTCGAGAGCCAAGGACAAAGTTAAACATTTTTCCACTGTTTCCCATTCAACTCACTATTTTCTTCCCAGTCAATTCTCTCTCTCTCTCTCTCTCTCTCTCTCTCTCTCTCTTTCTTTCCTTCATACCTTCAAAACACCGATGGTGATCTTTCTCTCTTGAATATCTACTTTATCTACCCCATGCCTTTTTTATTCCTATACAGTTTTCCTTCTTCCTTTTTCTGTTGTTGTTGGTTCGTTTGTATTTATTCCGTAAGAGGTCTTTGAAATCGAGAGTTAACGATAACAATAAAAATATTATTTTCTTGGCAGAGGGACATAATCGCAGCTATCTCACGATCAATGCAGACCAAACATTATGTCCTTTGTTTCCTATTTTCTATGGGAAGGCGCCGTACTCCAGTACTCTCAAGATGATAATATTTGTGCTTGTAATATCATCTTACAATTTAACAGAGGGCTATTAAATTCTTCAGCTGCGATTTTCCATAATTTTTGTTTCAGTAGCAAATACAAATTCTTTCTTTTTTCTTTTTCTTTAAATTAGCATGGTAAAGGATCTAAATGACGAGAAGCTAATGCAGTATTTCTTTCATACTCTTATACCTTATAGCATGGTGCTACTTTCCTGATGTTTGTTGTAGAGGAATTTGTTGTGTTTTCTTTTCGTTTAGCGAAATCTAGCGATATTCAGAACGTTATTGCCACAAATTCGGGCTAGCAGAAAATAGGTGATAAGGGGAACAACTCTCAATTTTTTTTTGACCCAACTAAATCACATGGATGGTGACAGGGGAGAATGTACAGATAGCCCATTGCTCTAGGTTTGTTCGGGTTTAGTGTGAAATGTGGACTATGGAGTGAAACGGGATCTTGGATACAAACTTTCTCTCTCTCTCTCTGTCTCTCTGTCTCTCTCTCTCTCTCTCTCTCTCTCTCTCTCTCTGTTTCTCTATCTGTCTGTCTGTCTGTCTGTCTGTCTGTTTCTCTCTCTCTCTCTCTCTCTCTCTCTCTCTCTCTCTCTCTTTCTCTCTCTCTCCCGCTCTCCTTATACGTTTCAGACATTGATGAATGGGGGCTAGATAATTGTCGTTGAATGTGAAGCTTGCCGGTGATGATGATGACGGCAATATCAGTGAAAGTTGTAGGTGAAGTCGTTGTTGCTCGCGGACTTTGACGTAGTTCTACTGGCTCTAAATGAAAGTGGTAGTTTAGACAGTGACTATAAAATAGCCAAATGTAATCCATTCTCTCCAACAATAATGGTCCTTGTTTTTGATGATGTTAACTGTTTAATTTGAATTTGGTAAGAGATCGATTCATAAGCCCCACGATGGATTAATAAACAGGTCAACAAACTTGACGTTTACTTGTTTTGTTCTGTTTACGATGTTTTCCTATTGATTCACCCTTATGTTCAAAATTCGATCAACACTCGTGCTGTTTGGTATCGCCCACTCGCGGACAGAGAGAGGTGGCAGGTGTTCTGGCCTCACACACATTCATTATTTACAATGTAGTTAGAGGGCGCGTCCAATTCTGGCAGGCCAAATGAGAAACACATTAATGTGTAATTTTGGTTGGGCAATGGCCATTTTGTTGAAAGCAACTGGTCACATTGATAATCATCCGCTGATAAGATGTTTCCCCACGGATAATGAGTCTCCAATATGTGCTGTCCATCACGTATTGTTAGAGAATTTCATTTTTCTTAAAATACAGTGTAAACAAAAATGAAGGGAAAATAATTAGGAAATAATATAAAAACACAAGAAGCGACAAGCAAATGGACGGATGAACAACGAGAGAATGATCAGACATAGAGAGTGAATAAGAGGAAGGAATACGGCCGATGGCGCAGCGGGTCAAGTCTGGTTTGACACAAACTTGAACGTCCTTTGAATCATATCAGCCAGCGAGACACACTTGTTTCGGTCTCGTTAGTGCACTGAAAAGTTCCGTTTAATTCCATAGTTCACGTCTCACACTAAAACCGAGGCAAAAAACGCACTTGAGTCCGTGCGCTATGGCTCTTAAGTTTGCACCTGAAAATAAACCGTTGCAATACTGCAGCCCCATGTCTTAAACATGAAGATCAAAACTTAACAGTGATGTCTCAAATAATTAATCTATAAGACAGACGCTGTTTACAATAGGAATTTTGTTTACCAACTTGAGGCCAATGTGCCAAAACAGCTTTTGTGGCCATGTCATCGACAAAAAGGTTTTGTTATAGCCAATTTGATCAAATTTAATCCTAAGCTGAACCCTAACTCTAAACCTTTCCAAAACAATTAACTGAAAATAAAAAACCCAATTTGGCCACTTGGCACAGTCATTCCGAAATTATTTTTTTTTTTTTAACACACTAGCATGATACTAATTTATGAACTCGGCAGTTAAATGGTTTAGTGGTGTCAAAATGGAGTTGACAAAGCAGAGCAGAGTGCAAAGACATGAACGCCACAGTTGCATTGTAAGATTCGGAGCGCACAGAGAATCTTGCTCAGTGAATTAGTTCCGTTTGTAACGTCTCGCCTAAACTCTCTGACACACTAAGAGTTTCATTATTTTTGCACATTTTGCGGATTAATTCTAGGTCGCAATAAATCATTATGCTCTTTTATAGCCTACATTGCCCGCAACCCTATTTTGCTTCTTCATGCCAAAGTTCAAAACGATCCGTTCTGTAGTTTTCGAGCCTAATGGTGACAAAAGGGTTTATTTTTATACAACAGAAAAGATGTCTCATACACCTCCAGCCCAGACAAAACTCGTAACGTTGTCCATCACACATGAACAGCTCAGGGTCCAGTGTCTGTGGGTATAACATAAACTGCAACACAGTGGCGAGCCTTTTGTCCCTTATATGAGAATGCGTCAACAAAGTTGTTATCAAATACAGGAACAGATGGTCACTTGGCCACGTTTTATCGACTGTGTGTGTGTGTTTTTCCCATGGGTTTGGGAAACCCGCCTTGGAGTGCAGTTTAAACGATAAGTGAAAGAACAAGAAAGAATGAAACACAAAGAAGTGAAGAAATAGGACGAAGGGAAGCAGGGCCGGCTTTAAGTGAATTGGACCAATGGCATCTCAACTGGGCCCCATGCCAGGGCAATCCAGTCTTTTGTCAAGTATGCACAATAGGCCTACATGAAATATTATTTTTAAAAAACACAGTAAAACTGTAGGGTCGCAGCAAGGCTTAAAGCAAAGTCAAAATTAGGTGAAAAGAAAAAGTTGTACGTAGCAAAGCCTCGCGTAAGAAATAATACCCAAACGAAAAAAAAAAAAAAAAAGGGCAAAGAAAAAGGGAAGACAAAAACAAAAAAAAATACCGTTACACCACAATACATGACAGCATACTCCTAACACGACAATGCAAGTTCTGTAGATTATATTATAATCAGCAAAGATTATGATAAGGCCGGAAGGAACACAATTAAGAAAGGCTTGAAGGAGGTTAGAAGAAAATAAACAGAGGAACAGAAAGAGTGGGACGGTGACAAGAAATGAATGGCCAGACAACAACAACAGACTACAAGTTTTAGGCCAATTTCTTATTTAAAATTTCAGGTAAAAAGTAGCCTTCGCCCTCTACCTCCCTAAGTCAATTAATTAAGTGTACCCGTGTCGAGAGCCAAGGACAAAGTTAAACATTTTTCCACTGTTTCCCATTCAACTCACTATTTTCTTCCCAGTCAATTCTCTCTCTCTCTCTCTCTCTCTCTCTCTCTCTCTCTTTCTTTCCTTCATACCTTCAAAACACCGATGGTGATCTTTCTCTCTTGAATATCTACTTTATCTACCCCATGCCTTTTTTATTCCTATACAGTTTTCCTTCTTCCTTTTTCTGTTGTTGTTGGTTCGTTTGTATTTATTCCGTAAGAGGTCTTTGAAATCGAGAGTTAACGATAACAATAAAAATATTATTTTCTTGGCAGAGGGACAGGTTGTCCAAGGGACATAATCGCAGCTATCTCACGATCAATGCAGACCAAACATTATGTCCTTTGTTTCCTATTTTCTATGGGAAGGCGCCGTACTCCAGTACTCTCAAGATGATAATATTTGTGCTTGTAATATCATCTTACAATTTAACAGAGGGCTATTAAATTCTTCAGCTGCGATTTTCCATAATTTTTGTTTCAGTAGCAAATACAAATTCTTTCTTTTTTCTTTTTCTTTAAATTAGCATGGTAAAGGATCTAAATGACGAGAAGCTAATGCAGTATTTCTTTCATACTCTTATACCTTATAGCATGGTGCTACTTTCCTGATGTTTGTTGTAGAGGAATTTGTTGTGTTTTCTTTTCGTTTAGCGAAATCTAGCGATATTCAGAACGTTATTGCCACAAATTCGGGCTAGCAGAAAATAGGTGATAAGGGGAACAACTCTCAATTTTTTTTTGACCCAACTAAATCACATGGATGGTGACAGGGGAGAATGTACAGATAGCCCATTGCTCTAGGTTTGTTCGGGTTTAGTGTGAAATGTGGACTATGGAGTGAAACGGGATCTTGGATACAAACTTTCTCTCTCTCTCTCTGTCTCTCTGTCTCTCTCTCTCTCTCTCTCTCTCTCTCTCTCTCTCTCTCTCTCTCTCTCTCTCTCTCTCTCTCTGTTTCTCTATCTGTCTGTCTGTCTGTCTGTCTGTTTCTCTCTCTCTCTCTCTCTCTCTTTCTCTCTCTCTCTCTCTCTTTCTCTCTCTCTCCCGCTCTCCTTATACGTTTCAGACATTGATGAATGGGGGCTAGATAATTGTCGTTGAATGTGAAGCTTGCCGGTGATGATGATGACGGCGATATCAGTGAAAGTTGTAGGTGAAGTCGTTGTTGCTCGCGGACTTTGACGTAGTTCTACTGGCTCTAAATGAAAGTGGTAGTTTAGACAGTGACTATAAAATAGCCAAATGTAATCCATTCTCTCCAACAATAATGGTCCTTGTTTTTGATGATGTTAACTGTTTAATTTGAATTTGGTAAGAGATCGATTCATAAGCCCCACGATGGATTAATAAACAGGTCAACAAACTTGACGTTTACTTGTTTTGTTCTGTTTACGATGTTTTCCTATTGATTCACCCTTATGTTCAAAATTCGATCAACACTCGTGCTGTTTGGTATCGCCCACTCGCGGACAGAGAGAGGTGGCAGGTGTTCTGGCCTCACACACATTCATTATTTACAATGTAGTTAGAGGGCGCGTCCAATTCTGGCAGGCCAAATGAGAAACACATTAATGTGTAATTTTGGTTGGGCAATGGCCATTTTGTTGAAAGCAACTGGTCACATTGATAATCATCCGCTGATAAGATGTTTCCCCACGGATAATGAGTCTCCAATATGTGCTGTCCATCACGTATTGTTAGAGAATTTCATTTTTCTTAAAATACAGTGTAAACAAAAATGAAGGGAAAATAATTAGGAAATAATATAAAAACACAAGAAGCGACAAGCAAATGGACGGATGAACAACGAGAGAATGATCAGACATAGAGAGTGAATAAGAGGAAGGAATACGGCCGATGGCGCAGCGGGTCAAGTCTGGTTTGACACAAACTTGAACGTCCTTTGAATCATATCAGCCAGCGAGACACACTTGTTTCGGTCTCGTTAGTGCACTGAAAAGTTCCGTTTAATTCCATAGTTCACGTCTCACACTAAAACCGAGGCAAAAAACGCACTTGAGTCCGTGCGCTATGGCTCTTAAGTTTGCACCTGAAAATAAACCGTTGCAATACTGCAGCCCCATGACTTAAACATGAAGATCAAAACTTAACAGTGATGTCTCAAATAATTAATCTATAAGGCAGACGCTGTTTACAATAGGAATTTTGTTTACCAACTTGAGGCCAATGTGCCAAAACAGCTTTTGTGGCCATGTCATCGACAAAAAGGTTTTGTTATAGCCAATTTGATCAAATTTAATCCTAAGCTGAACCCTAACTCTAAACCTTTCCAAAACAATTAACTGAAAATAAAAAACCCAATTTGGCCACTTGGCACAGTCATTCCGAAATTTTTTATTTTTTTTTAACACACTAGCATGATACTAATTTATGAACTCGGCAGTTAAATGGTTTAGTGGTGTCAAAATGGAGTTGACAAAGCAGAGCAGAGTGCAAAGACATGAACGCCACAGTTGCATTGTAAGATTCGGAGCGCACAGAGAATCTTGCTCAGTGAATTAGTTCCGTTTGTAACGTCTCGCCTAAACTCTCTGACACACTAAGAGTTTCATTATTTTTGCACATTTTGCGGATTAATTCTAGGTCGCAATAAATCATTATGCTCTTTTATAGCCTACATTGCCCGCAACCCTATTTTGCTTCTTCATGCCAAAGTTCAAAACGATCCGTTCTGTAGTTTTCGAGCCTAATGGTGACAAAAGGGTTTATTTTTATACAACAGAAAAGATGTCTCATACACCTCCAGCCCAGACAAAACTCGTAACGTTGTCCATCACACATGAACAGCTCAGGGTCCAGTGTCTGTGGGTATAACATAAACTGCAACACAGTGGCGAGCCTTTTGTCCCTTATATGAGAATGCGTCAACAAAGTTGTTATCAAATACAGGAACAGATGGTCACTTGGCCACGTTTTATCGACTGTGTGTGTGTGTTTTTCCCATGGGTTTGGGAAACCCGCCTTGGAGTGCAGTTTAAACGATAAGTGAAAGAACAAGAAAGAATGAAACACAAAGAAGTGAAGAAATAGGACGAAGGGAAGCAGGGCCGGCTTTAAGTGAATTGGACCAATTGCATCTCAATTGGGCCCCATGCCAGGGCAATCCAGTCTTTTGTCAAGTATGCACAATAGGCCTACATGAAATATTATTTTTAAAAAACACAGTAAAACTGTAGGGTCGCAGCAAGGCTTAAAGCAAAGTCAAAATTAGGTGAAAAGAAAAAGTTGTACGTAGCAAAGCCTCGCGTAAGAAATAATACCCAAACGAAAAAAAAAAAAAAAAAGGGCAAAGAAAAAGGGAAGACAAAAACAAAAAAAAATACCGTTACACCACAATACATGACAGCATACTCCTAACACGACAATGCAAGTTCTGTAGATTATATTATAATCAGCAAAGATTATGATAAGGCCGGAAGGAACACAATTAAGAAAGGCTTGAAGGAGGTTAGAAGAAAATAAACAGAGGAACAGAAAGAGTGGGACGGTGACAAGAAATGAATGGCCAGACAACAACAACAGACTACAAGTTTTAGGCCAATTTCTTATTTAAAATTTCAGGTAAAAAGTAGCCTTCGCCCTCTACCTCCCTAAGTCAATTAATTAAGTGTACCCGTGTCGAGAGCCAAGGACAAAGTTAAACATTTTTCCACTGTTTCCCATTCAACTCACTATTTTCTTCCCAGTCAATTCTCTCTCTCTCTCTCTCTCTCTCTCTCTCTCTCTCTTTCTTTCCTTCATACCTTCAAAACACCGATGGTGATCTTTCTCTCTTGAATATCTACTTTATCTACCCCATGCCTTTTTTATTCCTATACAGTTTTCCTTCTTCCTTTTTCTGTTGTTGTTGGTTCGTTTGTATTTATTCCGTAAGAGGTCTTTGAAATCGAGAGTTAACGATAACAATAAAAATATTATTTTCTTGGCAGAGGGACATAATCGCAGCTATCTCACGATCAATGCAGACCAAACATTATGTCCTTTGTTTCCTATTTTCTATGGGAAGGCGCCGTACTCCAGTACTCTCAAGATGATAATATTTGTGCTTGTAATATCATCTTACAATTTAACAGAGGGCTATTAAATTCTTCAGCTGCGATTTTCCATAATTTTTGTTTCAGTAGCAAATACAAATTCTTTCTTTTTTCTTTTTCTTTAAATTAGCATGGTAAAGGATCTAAATGACGAGAAGCTAATGCAGTATTTCTTTCATACTCTTATACCTTATAGCATGGTGCTACTTTCCTGATGTTTGTTGTAGAGGAATTTGTTGTGTTTTCTTTTCGTTTAGCGAAATCTAGCGATATTCAGAACGTTATTGCCACAAATTCGGGCTAGCAGAAAATAGGTGATAAGGGGAACAACTCTCAATTTTTTTTTGACCCAACTAAATCACATGGATGGTGACAGGGGAGAATGTACAGATAGCCCATTGCTCTAGGTTTGTTCGGGTTTAGTGTGAAATGTGGACTATGGAGTGAAACGGGATCTTGGATACAAACTTTCTCTCTCTCTCTCTGTCTCTCTGTCTCTCTCTCTCTCTCTCTCTCTCTCTCTCTCTCTCTCTCTCTCTCTCTGTTTCTCTATCTGTCTGTCTGTCTGTCTGTCTGTTTCTCTCTCTCTCTCTCTCTCTCTCTCTCTCTCTCTCTCTCTCTTTCTCTCTCTCTCCCGCTCTCCTTATACGTTTCAGACATTGATGAATGGGGGCTAGATAATTGTCGTTGAATGTGAAGCTTGCCGGTGATGATGATGACGGCGATATCAGTGAAAGTTGTAGGTGAAGTCGTTGTTGCTCGCGGACTTTGACGTAGTTCTACTGGCTCTAAATGAAAGTGGTAGTTTAGACAGTGACTATAAAATAGCCAAATGTAATCCATTCTCTCCAACAATAATGGTCCTTGTTTTTGATGATGTTAACTGTTTAATTTGAATTTGGTAAG
Organism: Onchidella celtica; assembly: GCA_963931925.1. Lineage (NCBI taxonomy): Eukaryota > Metazoa > Mollusca > Gastropoda > Systellommatophora > Onchidiidae > Onchidella > Onchidella celtica. The sequence continues at coordinate 40,996,746 of OZ007574.1, forward strand.
AGATCGATTCATAAGCCCCACGATGGATTAATAAACAGGTCAACAAACTTGACGTTTACTTGTTTTGTTCTGTTTACGATGTTTTCCTATTGATTCACCCTTATGTTCAAAATTCGATCAACACTCGTGCTGTTTGGTATCGCCCACTCGCGGACAGAGAGAGGTGGCAGGTGTTCTGGCCTCACACACATTCATTATTTACAATGTAATTAGAGGGCGCGTCCAATTCTGGCAGGCCAAATGAGAAACACATTAATGTGCAATTTTGGTTGGGCAATGGCCATTTTGTTGAAAGCAATTGGTCACATTGATAATCATCCGCTGATAAGATGTTTCCCCACGGATAATGAGTCTCCAATATGTGCTGTCCATCACGTATTGTTAGAGAATTTCATTTTTCTTAAAATACAGTGTAAACAAAAATGAAGGGAAAATAATTAGGAAATAATATAAAAACACAAGAAGCGACAAGCAAATGGACGGATGAACAACGAGAGAATGATCAGACATAGAGTGAATAAGAGGAAGGAATACGGCCGATGGCGCAGCGGGTCAAGTCTGGTTTGACACAAACTTGAACGTCCTTTGAATCATATCAGCCAGCGAGACACACTTGTTTCGGTCTCGTTAGTGCACTGAAAAGTTCCGTTTAATTCCATAGTTCACGTCTCACACTAAAACCGAGGCAAAAAACGCACTTGAGTCCGTGCGCTATGGCTCTTAAGTTTGCACCTGAAAATAAACCGTTGCAATACTGCAGCCCCATGACTTAAACATGAAGATCAAAACTTAACAGTGATGTCTCAAATAATTAATCTATAAGGCAGACGCTGTTTACAATAGGAATTTTGTTTACCAACTTGAGGCCAATGTGCCAAAACAGCTTTTGTGGCCATGTCATCGACAAAAAGGTTTTGTTATAGCCAATTTGATCAAATTTAATCCTAAGCTGAACCCTAACTCTAAACCTTTCCAAAACAATTAACTGAAAATAAAAAACCCAATTTGGCCACTTGGCACAGTCATTCCGAAATGTTTTATTTTTTTTAAACACACTAGCATGATACTAATTTATGAACTCGGCAGTTAAATGGTTTAGTGGTGTCAAAATGGAGTTGACAAAGCAGAGCAGAATGCAAAGACATGAACGCCACAGTTGCATTGTAAGATTCGGAGCGCACAGAGAATCTTGCTCAGTGAATTAGTTCCGTTTGTAACGTCTCGCCTAAACTCTCTGACACACTAAGAGTTTCATTATTTTTGCACATTTTGCGGATTAATTCTAGGTCGCAATAAATCATTATGCTCTTTTATAGCCTACATTGCCCGCAACCCTATTTTGCTTCTTCATGCCAAAGTTCAAAACGATCCGTTCTGTAGTTTTCGAGCCTAATGGTGACAAAAGGGTTTATTTTTATACAACAGAAAAGATGTCTCATACACCTCCAGCCCAGACAAAACTCGTAACGTTGTCCATCACACATGAACAGCTCAGGGTCCAGTGTCTGTGGGTATAACATAAACTGCAACACAGTGGCGAGCCTTTTGTCCCTTATATGAGAATGCGTCAACAAAGTTGTTATCAAATACAGGAACAGATGGTCACTTGGCCACGTTTTATCGACTGTGTGTGTGTGTTTTTCCCATGGGTTTGGGAAACCCGCCTTGGAGTGCAGTTTAAACGATAAGTGAAAGAACAAGAAAGAATGAAACACAAAGAAGTGAAGAAATACAACGAAGGGAAGCAGGGCCGGCTTTAAGTGAATTGGACCAATGGCATCTCAACTGGGCCCCATGCCAGGGCAATCCAGTCTTTTGTCAAGTATGCACAATAGGCCTACATGAAATATTATTTTTAAAAAACACAGTAAAACTGTAGGGTCGCAGCAAGGCTTAAAGCAAAGTCAAAATTAGGTGAAAAGAAAAAGTTGTACGTAGCAAAGCCTCGCGTAAGAAATAATACCCAAACGAAAAAAAAAAAAAAAAAGGGCAAAGAAAAAGGGAAGACAAAAACAAAAAAAAATTACCGTTACACCACAATACATGACAGCATACTCCTAACACGACAATGCAAGTTCTGTAGATTATATTATAATCAGCAAAGATTATGATAAGGCCGGAAGGAACACAATTAAGAAAGGCTTGAAGGAGGTTAGAAGAAAATAAACAGAGGAACAGAAAGAGTGGGACGGTGACAAGAAATGAATGGCCAGACAACAACAACAGACTACAAGTTTTAGGCCAATTTCTTATTTAAAATTTCAGGTAAAAAGTAGCCTTCGCCCTCTACCTCCCTAAGTCAATTAATTAAGTGTACCCGTGTCGAGAGCCAAGGACAAAGTTAAACATTTTTCCACTGTTTCCCATTCAACTCACTATTTTCTTCCCAGTCAATTCTCTCTCTCTCTCTCTCTCTCTCTCTCTCTCTCTCTCTCTCTCTCTCTCTCTCTCTCTCCTTCATACCTTCAAAACACCGATGGTGATCTTTCTCTCTTGAATATCTACTTTATCTACCCCATGCCTTTTTTATTCCTATACAGTTTTCCTTCTTCCTTTTTCTGTTGTTGTTGGTTCGTTTGTATTTATTCCGTAAGAGGTCTTTGAAATCGAGAGTTAACGATAACAATAAAAATATTATTTTCTTGGCAGAGGGACATAATCGCAGCTATCTCACGATCAATGCAGACCAAACATTATGTCCTTTGTTTCCTATTTTCTATGGGAAGGCGCAGTACTCCAGTACTCTCAAGATAATAATATTTGTGCTTGTAATATCATCTTACAATTTAACAGAGGGCTATTAAATTCTTCAGCTGCGATTTTCCATAATTTTTGTTTCAGTAGCAAATACAAATTCTTTCTTTTTTCTTTTTCTTTAAATTAGCATGGTAAAGGATCTAAATGACGAGAAGCTAATGCAGTATTTCTTTCATACTCTTATACCTTATAGCATGGTGCTACTTTCCTGATGTTTGTTGTAGAGGAATTTGTTGTGTTTTCTTTTCGTTTAGCGAAATCTAGCGATATTCAGAACGTTATTGCCACAAATTCGGGCTAGCAGAAAATAGGTGATAAGGGGAACAACTCTCAATTTTTTTTAACGCTGTGGCTATTCTTACGGCAGCCTCCCAACTCCCGGGGTAGCTATGTATTGTTTTCACTCGTTAACTCTAAGAAGGACTTCCGAATGCATTCTATAGTCCGAGTGAAAACAATACATAGCTACCCCGGCGGCTCACCCTGATATGTCAGTCTGACTACTGCCCAGAAGAACATCGGCCTACGGCCTCGATGATACAAACTGACTTGACCCTCACGTCGTTACATATCAATCTGACAATGGACTAATATAGCCTAGGTAAGTTGGTAGGCTGCCGTAAGAATAGCCACAGCGTTTTTTTAAAGGCAACAACATGGCTGGCATGGAACTGCTATCGGATCAAGGCTTTCGCATTGATGGAAGGAAATACAACGAGTTAAGAAGAATTCGATGCAAAAAAGGGGTATTTAAACAAGCTGATGGATCTGCCTATCTTGAACAAGGGAACACTAAAGTGTTGGCAGCAGTTTATGGACCACACGAGGTAAATCTACATTACTAAATTCGTCAGACAATAGAGAGACAGATTAATTTAGTCTAGAATTGATCCCTAGATCTAGACCTAGATCTAGATCTAGATCTATCACAATTAAACTTTAGAAGGCTAATTATGTTGAGTTAAATCCCACGAAGTCAGATGAAGAATGTCACCTTGTGACCTTTCAGGGCTTTCCTTGATTCTTCAGTTACTTAGTGTTTTATCATGAGGTAGGCCTATTCAGATTCAGAAGGATACAGGTAAAGTCTTTGCCTTTGACGCCTTTGTGTTTGCACTCTCCAAATGATTGACTTCAAGTGAGTCCCAATTACATTCTAGGTTACAGTTAGTTGTGCTTTTAATATTTAGATACATTAAATCATTCTCTCTAATTGCTGGGACACGTTGGAAGAACTAATTACTCTAAGTCCACATACCTCTGAATTTGAAAGGCAAAATAAATGAGATCAGTAAGTGTAGAAGATTGTTACCATGTTAAAGATTTGTTATCGTCAGTGAATCATCATCCCATTACAACTTGTGTGTAATAACTGTAATTGTTGTGTCAGGTATTCCCAGGTAATAATTATATGCAGTAGTACAAAAATTCTGTAGGCCTATATATATAGGAACTTATGGAGTGGAACTCACCTACCTTGTATTTAAAATTTTGCATCACCATCAGTTAGATAACATTTGTGGATTCATATGCAGTTTTTGTAGATCTTTATTTCTGTATATATATTGCAGATAAGAGGTGGTAAGGGCAAGGCACTACATGACAAAGTTCTCATCAATTGTCAATACAGCATGGCAACTTTCAGCACTCAAGATCGCAAAAGAAGGCCGAGGGGAGACAGAAAATCACAGGAGATGACTACACATTTAAAACAGACTTTTGGTGCGGTTGTCCTAACTGAACTTTATCCTAAGACCCAGCTTGATATTTATGTGGAGGTCAGTTGTTCCTGTTTTTTCCTCTTGGAGTAGTACTAGTAGGAGGCTTTTCGCACTGTCTTCCTTGTCATGACTTCAGGCTTGTCTGTGCAATTTGCAAGAACACTGAAACGGAGGTGTAGAAGTTCATTAAAAAAACATTTTTTTTGCATTTAATCATAATTGAAGTGAATAAGTCATGATATTACATTGGTGGAAAGCCTCAGGATTGGCCTCACAGAGATGCTATTTTTCCAGAAACTTTGCAGAATTCCAGAAATAGTGCAATCTCCTCACATTTTCCAGAAATCCCACTGACACCATTTAGATGTAAAACCGTTTCTGGAAGATTCAAGAACTTTTTGAAGTCTTGAGTGACATCCCTGGACCTCCACGCAATGGAAGTTTTTGTCTGCCTACCTGCTGTGTATCTTCATGTATCACCATGTGTTCATATGAAGGTTCAGGTCTGTCAGGTGGTTTCAGTCCATTTTCAGCCCTGTGACAATTTTCCAGTTCTCACTTGTTTTGTGTGTGGATACATAACTTTGTATTAACCCTAACTGTCTGGAAGGGGTAAAAATGTTACCCCAGAGGTTGTTTTTATGCCCATTTAAATGCTTACAATGAACATTTTTCTTTGAAACTTTCAGTATTCCTCCAAAAATCAATTTGACAAATGTCTATTCTAAATTTATTACAAGTGGTTTCGTATTGTATTGTCCAGCGGTCATTACTTTACACCCCCTATTTTGAAGGGAAAGTTACCCCACATCCAAAAGAGAAAGAAAACGTATCTAGTCTCATCCGTAATGAGCTTAGACAAGGTGCGTGGCTACTGCTTTGTCGGCACTAGTGTCATTATATGTACATATTATCACGCCCATTTTATCAACGCTGAAAGTGGGGTAACAGTGTCACCCCCAATGTACGGATAGGTATAACCGGATTTTGTACTGACAAATGTGGGGTAACTTTGTCACCCCACATGTGCGGACAAGTATATATATCGATTTTTTGACTATAAAAGACATGGGGATACTTTGTTACCCCTAACGTACGGATAAGACTGCAAAACACGACGTACGGATACGGTTAAAATGTGGTCATAATATGTTAACATTAGTGCATTATTTGATGGGAAGTGGTTTTGAATTAACTAATTGTTATATATATAATTATGTAAATTGTTGTCATCTCCACAGGTGCTTCAATCAGATGGTGGCAATTACTGTGCTAGTGTCAATGCAGCTACACTGGCTTTGGTAGATGCTGGCATTCCAATGAAAGATTATGTTATTGCCTGCTCTGGGAGCTTCATTAGGGACACTCCTGTGGTGGACATCAACCACCTGGAAGAGTCTGGTGGTGGAGCTGAGGTCATTATGGCCGTACTGCCTAGATGTGATCAGGTACATCTTCTTCAGTTACTTGCTAAGTTTGGTGGGTCATTGGACGCAAGTCATTCTGAATATAAGCAGATTTTTATAATATATATTATGTTTCGTTTACTTTTTTTAAAAATGCACCAAAAAAATCGGTGAAGGACTCAAAAGTGTCTGTTATAACATTGATGCACTGTAAAACTCTGGGAAATGGAGACAGTACAGAGTAGTTTCTAACTGATTCTTTTCATTTCAAAGACAGTCATATGAAAGAGACTGGCCTTGATAAGGGAGATTTGATTGTGGAACTGTATTTTCCAGAGCAGCAGTTATCCTATTTACTTCCAAATCACAGAATAACCCCAATAACAGTGACTTGCAGAGATCTCGTTTCTTGTGCAAAATCATTAGCAACAGTGGTTCAATTCAGTGTATAGAAAGCCAAGGCCATATTAATAAATGTAGTGATTACTTTTCTTCAGCATGTTTTTTCCTTTTTTTTTCCAAACGTTTAAACTCAGTGTGTGTCGTATCCATGGTTTGGAGCTTCAGGGCAGACTGAAACTGGAAATGAGTTAAACTACCGTGGATGTATTGCAGATCCCATGTGTTGTTTTCATAGAATTTCACACCAAGAATTTTTCAGTCTTCATCACATAAATTTTATGAAGATTGAAAAAACAAGACAGGAACATGTTCCTATCTAGGCAGCCAAAATGTAATACACACGTATAAACACGTTTACGTGTCCTTTTGTACAGATTGTGTTCCTAGAAATGAATTCACGACTACATGAGGATCATTTGCCAGCAGTGATGGATCAAGTCATGGCAGGGTGCAAGGATATCTTCAACCTTCTTAATCAACAGGTGAATGTCTACTGTGCTTTATATATTCATTTCTATTGAAATGTGCATGAATAAGGAAGACAGGAGAAATCATTTGTTTGTTATTAGCCAACTTGTTGCACACTGCTAAACTAGAGCTTTCATTATGGGCAAAGTTAGTATTACAATATTGTGATGATTTGATACATGTCACAAAATATTCAGTTTAATGCAATGGAAAAAATAATTTTCTATTAGACAAATTTTTGTAAAGATCAGATAGATGAAATGGCTCAGAAATGTAGGAAACAGCTACAAGATTTAGGGGCTTGTGTACTTAAAGTTGATTACTTTTTTAAAACAGCATTCTTGAAAAATCTTTCTGTCCCTCTCTCTCTCTCTCTCTCTCTTCCTCCCCCCCCCCCCCCCCCCCCCACCTGGAGGATGAGGCAGGGGACATGGCCTGAGACCTGTAATCATCATTTTTGGTCACACCTCCTACCTTATCTGACACCTGAGTATTGCAGCATTATGTCACCCATGCGTTGTTGCCTACATTTGTGGAAATTAGAGGAAATAAATTTAGGAAAGATTTCACATTTGTGCAAAGGTTCAATGACTAATGATTTGGAACTGAAGTTTTGGGACAAACAAACAAAAATGAAATGAGATGGTGGCCAGGAAGTAGAAACTGTACATTACAATTACATATTTGAAGTCATGTAAATATTTTTGTCCCAGTTGCACAAGGATATTCTTCCTATCCTGTGCATTAGTGAAAGTTGACTGAAAAAATCCAGCTCAGCCAGAATTTTATCTGCTGTCCTCATACTCCACCAGTACTTTGTTTCACCCATCATTTGCCAGCAGTACAGAAATACGGCAAATCACTGACCATACCGAATCTCCTCTACACTGTCCTTCAGTAATTAAACCCAGACAGAGCCTCACAACTGACCAACTGGCACATGGCATTTGTTGATCATGCAGGGTTTGCAGGATTTTTGTTTCATGCTTTCAGGGAAAGTAATTTGATTTCACTTTACCAACCTCATATTGTCTGTCAGCTGTAGGAACCTTAAAAGCCCAAACTCCAGGGGATCGTAGTACATGTATTTTATGTAGAAAGTTACATTTGAGCTGTGAACACAACTCAGTATTTTCTCTATTTGGCTTTGCAACAAGACTATCCTTAACAACAGCCTTTGCATTGAGGCTAGTTTCAACAAGGTTCCAATAGCTGTCAGATGATATAAATTAATACATGCAGCTTTCTGTTTATATCCAAATCATTCTGCACCTGTATTTTGTGTCATTGTAGGTGCGAGATGAACTCTGCCAAAAGTCAACACAAGATCGACTTATGGATTCAGGATAAACCAGCATCCCATTCATGAGCATTATACTGTTGATGTTATCATTTATTGTAGATACCATGTACCATTGGTAGTGTGAATATTGCCTGTAGAGAGAAAGGACAGAAAGTGAGAGGCCACAGAATGAATGAATGAGCTGACAGGAACTCAAAACGTTTTTCACATAAAATCATTCATATTTTGTAAATGTCATGAATTTTTCCAATAAATTCCAAGCTATACAAATGTACCTGATTTAATATACGTGTGCCTTTATTCATAAGGTATCGTGAATATTGGTGTTTCCATTTAATATGAAATAGACAAAAGGGTCATTTATCAAAAGTGTGCTGGGAGAGAGCTGTGAAAGGATAGTGTGGCCCACATTTGAGATTATCATTAGCATGGGATCAATGTGTGGGCTAGAATGGACAGGATCCCAGGTTAGAATGGATTTGGCACTTTACCGACAGTCTAAATAAATAGAAAAATCCAAAGAAGTCAATAATTTTGGTAGGTGCAAAGTATGATTTTCAGAGTAAGATGAGCATTTGGATGATTACAAAGCCATGCATTTTTTTTCAATAAGTATAAGACTGGTCAAAATAGCCAATTGGAGTTAATATGGAAGACAATCAGGACTGTTCATGACAGATAAAAAATTCTGTCTCTATCTCTTTCTGTCTTTTCCTTTCTCTCTCTATATCATTCTCTGTCTATGACTTTTCCTCTCTCTCTCTCTCTCTCTCTCCCCTATTTTTCCCTTACCCCCTCTGTCTCCTTTTCTTTCCCTCTCTCTCGTTCTCTCTCTCTCTGTGTTCAATATAATTATGCACTTGACACCGCAGGAGACATGGCCTGAGACCTGTAATCATTGCTGTCAGTCACACCTCCTACCTTTTCTGACACCTCAGTATAGCAGTGTTATGTCACTCGTGCATTGTTGCTCGTTGTGGCAAAATTTAATCAAAACTTTTTATTTTAAATCTTAATTTATGACTTGAAATCTCACATTTTTACCAGTACATTCACTTTAAATAAGAATTCTTTTCAGATATAGGGATAGAGCAATAGATAATGATTTCTTGAATTACATCAGTCTATCTGTAGGAAATCACTGTTTCATATATAAAAATTGGATGTCTACAGAAAAAGGGACAATGAATCATTTTCTCGAGTAATCCCACGATTCAAGTAAGTTCCATGTTCTAAAATCATAATAAGCAGCAATTTTATTACTATAAATCCATTACATCACCATAATAATTTTGAAGTCTTTTTTCGAAGGCATTTTCAAAATGTTTTAACAGGAATTTTTATTCTCACAGAGTAATCAAAGACAAGTTCAAACTGTGACTTGGGTAGTGAGTACAATCAATCACTACACATGTACTTCTTTCTGTATTGTTTAATGTGTTTAGCTGATCACAGCTTTACGGCGATATTATAGGCTGCGACCACTACATCTTATATTTACAATAGATTCAATAAGGGCATATACCACAACAACATGCCTTTCACTCAAAGGTTGCATTCAATGTCATAACAGAGGATCTTTAAGTTAAAACACCAGACAGAACTTAAATTCTTGAACAGCCTGGCATCCCAGTGACCAGTGCGCAAGGACAAATAAGTCTGAGATCGCTTGTTTTGTTTGGTCTGAATTTTTTCCCCATTTGTTCCAGAGATAAGCAAGCTATTGGGTACCGTTTTTTTGCCCGTCATCCTCTTATGAATTCATGGGGAAACATTATGGAACACTTCATGTCTTTTGCAGTCAGGTACAATTTTTTTCACACTCATTATTGGAACTATTGCCACATCTGTTTCACCATGTTTTGGACAAATTGAATCCATGGGAATTACATTTGTAATACATGTAATAATTTCATAATACACACATGTATACATATTTTACTCACAGATCAATACATTTCATGACATATAGTCATGTGCATGAATCAGTGCAGCTAGCTTGGAACATGGGACTGGGAGCTTTGTTGTGCTAGCTAACCAAATATAACACATTGAGACATGCAGGTACATACTTGAAATCTCCCTCAATGTAACTTCTCATAATCAGCAATATTTGTGGTATGTATGACTATGAGAAAGGGTATGTGAGTGCTCACCACAAATTTTGCATTGATACCCTGGAATGGCCGGCTCTGCACTGAACCGAACCTATGCACCTACAAGTGGCAGACAGTGGCAAACATTGAGCATTCACTACATGTATACATATCTAAGAATAAGATGTGCTGTTTTGCTGTCCAGGGGGTGTGAAATGTCTCAGCTTGTAATGTCTTGGTCTCCCACGAGGAAACCTTTCAGTGAGAATTTCCTCATGGTCTGTGTCGGCATATAGAATTAGCTGATTCAATTTATTTTGGTTCACTTCCTTCTATGGTCGGTTGCACCTGTATTTAGTCAAAATATAGCAAATAAAAGAAACGTTGTAGGTAGCAAAGCCTCGTGTAACACTAACAGCGTTGCTGCGAACCCCCATTTTTTTCTGTGGTTTTTATAATATTTTGTGCATTTGTGTTTCATCAAAAGAGAAAATGCACAGAAGATTTACAGAAAACCTTACAAAAGCATCACTGACAGCCTCTGTCAACTGCCACTCAGTTTTTATTGAACGCATCTGGTGATACTGTTGACAGTACAAATGACAATGGTTGGAAATATATTGAGGCATTGAAAATGAATAAAACTGCAAGCATTTTGGAATAAGAATGAAATGATCATCAAAGAATGCTCCCAAGAGAAATACAATAATTAATAAAATTTCTTAATTAACACACAAGAAACAACTGCCTTTTTTGTACACTGTCATTCCGTCATAATGCAGTGATTCCTAGATAGATAGAATGCGCGATACTCTTTGATATACATGTAATCATCCAGCTGGTACCCGATACTCCTTGATAAATATCAGCCAGCTGGTACTAAGTCACTATTGCGCCTGTCATATGTACTGCATGTCCTTGTGCAACAAAAATAAGGATAATAGCACTCGCACAAACAAACTTGCTTCAAAACATGCATGTACATACACGGGTTTCTTTGTGATTTCACACAACGGGGCTTTTCATGCAGCTATTCAGTGTGTGATCCAGGCCGTATCTCAGAATTGGCCAATTTTTTTCTTTCTTCTATCTTTTTTTTTTTAAATCTGCTTCACACAGTTGTGTGTTCAGAGTAACAGCGCAAACACTCCCCTCCTCGTCGTCACCATCATCGCCATCACCATCGGCTTCGTTAGATTCATCGATGGAGTGGTTCCTCTTGATGTGACTGGCCGTACATTCTTCGTCGTATGTTTGACTGTTGGGCTCTACACCGCAGTGGTCATCTGTGACTGACGTACATTGGGTACACATAGTGTCCATTGTAGAACTGGTGGACGGTCGTCCTATATGGGGCTTGGCCGTCTCTACAGGGACAGAAAGAAAACAATGAGAAAAGAAAAGAAAGACCGCAATATAAATGAAACGCATAACGGGGGGGGGGGTGGGGGGGTGTAATAGGAAGAAATAATATACATGTATTAAGAAACAAGAAAAGGAGAAATCAGGAGCACAGAGCCAACAGCCATTAGGCTGAAGCTTTCGAGAAACAGAGGCCTTCGCCGGGGAGGAAGAATTTGCAGCAAGATGGCATGTTAGTACATATGTCTTGCTTGCACAGCGCTCTAAGCGCGTTACATTTAAATTTTATGTCATGCTTCAACTGAATCATAATGTTTCACACAACCATATGCAAAGATAAACTTATTCAAAGATTAAGAAAGAATGAAACAAAAACATTCATGGATGTTCAGAGTGTAAAAGGACAGTTCTTCCACTGATGTCAAAAAAAGCTAAAAAATGTTCAGTGTGTCTCGAATCTCAAAGACTGATGCAAAGAATTCCTAAACTGAAACAATATATACCCCATTTCGGTTTAGCGCTAGTTCGTTATCAAAGATAAAGAGGACAAAAATCAGGGATTTCGATTTTCCCTCAGTTTACTGGTATTTTCGTTTTAGCCATTTTCGGTTTAGCCGTTGAGAGTTACTGCGAGCTTGAAATGATTGTAGAGGACCTTTATGTACTTACTCATTCTGTAGATAACGAAGGCAATCAGACAGCCTACAATGACAACAGCTACCACAACACCAATGGTTACAGGGTCAGCACGGAGTTTGTTCCCCCGGGAATCTGTGGATAATGAGAAACTGTTCAAATCACATTCTGAAAGCCTGTCTGTGGTTTAGCACAGGAGCATTGCGAGCTGCGGGGCCCAGTAGTTAGAGCGGTTGGTGTTCCCTGTAAAAGCCTGCTACGTGCTGTTTAGTGTATGTTGCAATGTGTTGTGTGTAGTTGACAAGACTGCTGTTAGCCTACCTAAGCTCGGGGTCCCCTTACGCTAATTGGTAGCAGTTGGTCATTGGCTTAAAGACGGCCCTGGTTGAGGGCAAGCTCATGGCTCTATTACATGTATTTAGGTTTCAGAGAAAAGGATGATGTTTTCAAGCGGAGCGAGTCATTGTAGATACACGTATAGCTTCTTTCATTGTTTTCGTCCACCTGTTTCCTTCTATAATTATCATAAACTGTCTATCTGACCGCGTGTATATTCGGATACGTGCCTATCAGTTCTGTCTGTCTGACTGTATTCCATCGAACTATAATGCTCTGCACGCTATATGCTTTTCACTGAATTGGTCAGGAGCATTCTTATGCAAACTGGGGCTGTATTTATACATGTATTAAATTTTAAAAAAGAATTTGAGCTTTTGAAAAGCTTCTTCGGTACTGGTATGACGAGGCCTTAAGGCCCTGTGGCATAGCTTGTTTATCTGAAGCTTAAATCCCACCCTGCAATCATTCTTACTCTTTCCATAACAGCCATCTTCGTCGTCACCATGGTAACAGTCCGGGTTGTCGTCACAGCGGATCTCATTCCACATCATGATAGTGCCGTTGGGTCCGAACTGGAGATCAGAAGGCACGCATTCGGTCACCGAATCCAGCCGACCAGTTTTTAATCTCAAGCAGATATCTGAAGTTGAGGATGAGATAGAATATACTTTTGATTTGAATGGTGATTATTTGAACCAAGAAACCAAAATATTTACAAAAGGCTTTTCTGTTACTAATTTGTTGTCATTTTCCATAAATATCAACGTGACCATTTCGCGCATGAAAAACTGCTGTGGCCACTAAACCAAACGTAATTCTAACCCCAATACATATATATGCCCTTACGCTTTTCCAAAATTTCACTGTTAGAACAAAACCTACTGATACGTCCCCGGACTCCCCTTTGCTCGGAAGCCTGGTAGCTCGATCATTTTCCCGGAGCACTATCGAGCTAGCCGGAGGGCATTGTCATTATTTAACAAACATAATACGAAACGAGTTTCTTTTCCATTTCCAGGACCAAGCGGGTTAGTGTAATTGTGTACCACTTGTTTTACCTACCTTCTCTTTCATCCCACGCATCGGGACAGTGCGAGAAGCCGTCACAAAGATACCACAAGACCCGTCCATAGCTGATGTCATAGCGTGAGAGACGAGGCTGGATACATGTACCGTCGCCACATCGGAAACATGACTCCGTGGGACTTGGAGGCAGGGAGTTCACGGCTTTGAAAGAAAATGAACGACAAAAATGTCTCAACATTATGAAAGAGAGAGAGAGGGAAAGAGAAAGTGGGAGAGCGAAACAGGAGAGAGAGAAAGAGAGACAGGGGGCAAAAAGAGAGAGAGGGAGAGCGAAAGAAAGTGAGAATGAGAGAGAGAGAGAACAAGAGAGGGAGGCAGAAGAGAGGTCTAAGGCAAAATAATAATTTTAAAAAATATTTTGATCCTCAGATCAATTACTTTGTATTTGCTAGTAAATGAAAGCCATGCTCGAATTTTATGCGGCCCCTTTCAATATTTTATAGTAAAAAGGATTTGAAAATCTGCATCCTGCGTTTAAGCAGCACAAAATACAAGATGATTTTTTTCTTTTAAATGAAATACAAATCAGCTCAGGTTAGATTCAATAACTTTCTCTTCATAACCCTTTACTCTTGAAACAGATTGTCTAATCCTAAGGCTCTAAATCACGCACATGCAAAATAAGGGTGAAAATACTCAAATAATCACTGCTCTACGCCAATGCATAAGTCATTTTTGACTCTTTTGAGATGGTAAGCGAAAATTGTTTCTTTTCCTGTCATTTGGTGACTAATGCCATTGATTCTATTGGATTATCACATTTTCCTAACGGTGCATTTCTTTTTCTATAATGTTATCTCATAGCCCTGGAATGCAGTGAACCGCCATTGCCTTTTGGCATAAGTTTGACATATACTATTATGGCAGAGCAATTACGAAATATATTTTTTTTTCCTGGTGCATAAGACATTGTTCTAAAAATAGAGCGCTGGCACCGGGTGATAATTAATCATTTCAGGTGTGAAAAATTAGTCGAGTACCACGGAATAGGGAACTACCAGAAACGCAATGAGCCCAATTTTCGTGACTACCGGAGGTATGCGCATCGCCATTTTGGATGAGATGTAACTTCACTTGACTCATTCAGTGATTCATTGACGATCGTGTTGGATGTTATTTATCTTGCGCCCCTGATATTTGCAAACTAGGATTCATTATTAAGGTGTGTGGGAGATATCCTAATTCGTAGTGTTGTAGATTTACTATTAATTTGTTTGCATTATCAGCGATTGTGTTGTAGATCTAGACCCACATGAGAATTCGGTCTCGTCGAAGAACCGGGATGGTGACATCTGGCTGACACTAACATTTTTACTTCCGGTATTGTGGTGGTGATTAGTGTGATTGTTTCGATACTCCCATCCTGCTGTTCTAATGCGAAAAAGAATGACCAAGGAATGTGTAAATAATGTCCAAATTCTCTACGGAAATGAATTTCGTAAATATATTCAAGGCAAAACGTTTTAGAGTTTACAATATGTTACATTGAACATCGTTGTGCGCATGCGTAGCGACGAACAATCACTCCCGTCCAAATGGCGCAGGGTAGTCAAAACTGATGACGCATTCCTGTCTTGTGTCGCCTCTCACAGCAATAAAATCTTTATTCTGTGGTCCGTACTGGGATAAAACGATGATGTGGAAAAAAACAGCAACTCACGATACCTACATCTTCTATGGCAAAACTCATCGTGGCCATTTGTACAGTCTTGTATTTCATCACAGACTCGAGATCTGTCCACGCATTGTACAGGCGAGCAGGCAAATTCATCCGTAGTGCATTTCACTGTCAAATAGAATTAAAGTTATTGGCATAATGTTGAAGAAGAAGAAACATTTGATATATTGGCGTATGTTATTAAACCTTCATTATACTGCACTGTATTTTTCACCGATCTGACAGTGCTTAAAAATTTGTTTCAGAAATTAAAGTAGATTAATGGTGGATGATTGAGCAAATTGATATCAGAATAGTACTGTATAGAGGGATCAAAGTTATATGGTAAATTATGGGAGGGTGAGGGGGGGGGGGGTATTGGATGTTGCAAAGCACCGCGTTAGAAAAAAGAAGAAAACGTCAAATAAATCATACAGTAAATCACAAAAGAATTAGAAATGAAGGGTAAAGAACGTCCTCCTTCGAGCATCAAAGGCCTTCCTCGATTTAATACAAAAGTTTACAATGGGAACAGTATTTGGCCAAAAAAGAAAAAAAAAAACGGCCACTTAGCTGTTGCGAATCCACCCAGCTTCCACAGAGGATCAGGCTAGCTATACCAAAAGCACTAGATATGGTCAGACAGGACAACTGAGTCATTTTGCTTGCACTGATTTCGCTCCGCCACCTTGCGGCGAATGAGTTGAAGTCTTAAACAATGGTGTGTTTTACAAAGCCAGCATAGAGAAAATACTGGATTTCGTTCACGAGAAGTGTAGCCTATAGCCTACATTGCCATGTGAATTCTTAGACCTTATGACAATGATAGATAAACCAATGAAATATTACCTGGTGCTTGCGCTTGGACTTTGACATACAGATGTTTTGGGGTCTGAGACGCTTTATACACCAGCCACATGTGGTTGCTTCTGGAGATGAGCTCATGACGTACGTCCTCGCCACAAAATTTATAGGATGTCATCAAATTCACGTCAACACGCTCTTTGTCATTGCCTACGTGCACGTAGTCAGAGCTGCAGTCAGCGGGAAGTTTCCGCGTTGGACTCGCTGGAACGTAGACAAGATCCAGCACAACACGCATGGCTTTGTCGGTGCTGACTTGTAAGGTGCAATATTGCTGTTGGACTCCGGACTGGGTGAAGTTGTGAAGATGCAGATCGACATTCTTGCCTTTGGCAAGGTAGAAAACATGCTTACATCCATCCTGCATCTCTGTTTAAATATTTTCAAATAGAAAAAAAAAAACATTTTTCCGGAATTAAAAAGGAAAATTAAATGGAAATATTCCAGCCAGTTTCTCCACGTTAGTCCGACGCATACTAGTGTTCAGGATTTCCCCAGGTTTGGTAGGGGTGAATTTCCAACATCAAATCGATGACGATGCGATGTCGCAGCCAGCTGAACTACGACGGAACTGAATGAACTTGAGGTCAATCATACGTACTCGGACTGACATAGGTTTACTGGCCAGAACGGGGGAGGGGTTGGGGTGGTGGGGTGATAAAATCAAATAATATATCATTATGTAAAAAACAATTTAAAAATATGAAGAAATTAATATCCTTTTTTAAAAAAATATAAACCTAACTCTAATACTTCTCGTAAAGCAAAATAGCCAACTGGTCAGAATGATCCCCCTGATAATAACTAATTTAGGGGAGGTACATGCAGCTGATAATTTTTTCACCAACTCACCAGGTACAAAATGTCCAGATCTGTAATAATGACACTGAACAGGGTCCTGTAAAATACTAAATAATTAGTTTGTTTAACAGCCCTGTATGATAGCCTACCTGAACCAGCAAATTTCACTTCAGTTAAGAGCGCCAACCATAACAGTCCACACTTCATAACAAGATCCACCCGTCCGGCGGCGGCAACTATACAGAAGCATAATGTAAATAATACGCATTATATTTCAGAGATACGTGATATGTTAAAAAATAAAATATGGTGATTCGAAAGAGAACTGCACATTTTCAGGTTTTCATCCTAGTACATGCAGCTACATTTGTCTTACGGTATATATTAACACGCGGGCTAAAACTAGTAGGCTACTAATGGTAGGCCTACAGTTACGTGTACATGTGTACCTAATGTAACATAATTACCAGTAATACACTTTTAACTGTTTTCACCTCTTTTTTGAATCACTATGTATTATTATACAGAGGCATCTAACAAAATGGACGTTGCAGGCCTTACTTTTTTTTTTTTTTAATTTTCTATTTTTTCCAATGGCAGCAGTAATGATCATTGTGATGTCACGGTTGGTTTGTTGTTGTTGTTGTTTTTTACTATTGCTGTTATTGTTGTTGTATAATCAATTTGTCGTTTTGACGAAGTAAAATGAGACTTAACAGCAGTGAATTTATACAATTGTAGTGCCAGAAAAATTACTCTAATGCGATTCAACTCAAAGTTGATAAAACCCCAGAAATAGCCGTTCGTTACATTTGATGTCATGGGTTCTGCTTGCAAAAAAACAGAGAAAGGAAATAATTATACTTTAAAACAAAACATGCACCCCACCACGCAGCACAGAAATGCTTAATGTCACTCTGTGGACGTTAAATGCATTTGAGACTGTGTTTTCATGAGTCCGGCAGGAGAAACGGCAAAAATCCATCAAGTAGTGAAAAGAAAGAGTTTCCATGTGAGGGAAATGGCACGTCCGTACACATGAAAACATTCTTTCTATTTCACCACTTGAAGGGTTCTTAACGTTTCCGTTTCCGTTTCGGTACACATGAAAACATCACGAAACTGTCACTTTTGTGTGTGTGTGTGTATGTTTCTATCATACTCACATGACGCTAGCTCCATAATGTGAGACATTCTCACAGAGGAAAAAACAGTGTAGCAACCCACTGGAGGCCACTTGCTTAGAGTTAATCCCGGGTGTCTTCAATTTCAACAGGACTGGTCTTGTTATCTGGGGCCTCAGCAGCTGTGGTGCCCCAACGTAACACAGAGTACAAATCAGTTTTAGAACAAAGAGATTGAAATTGTTCCCTTTTCTCTCCTCTGTCAGTTATTTCACTGAAAGGTTTTGATACAGAATTCAGCAAATTTATAAGTGAAGTGAAAACTTCGAAAAGTGGAAAGAAAAATAATTATTTAATATTGCTTCCTTACTCCTTAGGATAATATTACATTCTCTTTCTCTCTCTCTCTTTCCCCTATCTCTCTCTCACTCTTTTCATTTCTGACGTCTACGGCTCTGTCTGTGGTCTGTACCCTCTCTCCCACGCTCTCTTTACATGCGTGTGTACATATGTGCACACAATCTCACTGTTTTTGTTTGTTTTTTTTTTGTGCTTGATTTTTTGTTGGTTTGTTTGTTTGTTTTTCAGCAAATTATAAAAACATAAAAACCATTACTGATGTAAAATATTCATAAACACAGTAACGTTGACATCATTGATTTTGAAAAAATAAAAAGCCCATTGCTACGCACAGTGGCGTATCTAGGGTAGGGCTGGTGGCGCACGTTTTCCATTAGCTAACTTTTTGCCAAATATTCCTGTATGGCAAATTCAGGCAGAATTTGAAATATACACCTTTCAAGAGACACATTAAATTTTTTCCCTATTGGCCTTTGGGCACTATGATCTCTACACCTCTGCTTAAACTATGTTTACAATTATTAGATTTTACATTAGACTACGTTTGAAGGAGGTTTACTGGTCAGTTAGTCGGTCTGTGTGTCAATGACTTTGTTGACTGGTGAACATAAAGTGCAGCTTCTTTTTTTCTTTAGTCTGTGACTTATCCCCCCACCCCCATGTGTGTGTGTGTGCGGGGGGGGGGGGGTAATGAGTGAAAGTAGGCTACGTAGTGACCTCAGCGGTCTTTCTGTAGTTCAAATGCTCCAACTATGTCTCTTGCCAGTGCACTGACAGAGAACACAGCGATAGGTAAAAGTGCAAGCACTGTGGAAGTACGCACAACTGATCTGTCTTTACGTACATAAGTCAAAATAATCATTGACTGAAGATTCAGGACAGCCATGACAATGTTGACGGTCCATGATAAGTCATTGACACTGTGAAACTGTAAATGGCATTTTGTACAGACTATTTTATGCAGAATCGTCTCAGCGTATGGGCACACACGGCAGAGTTGCCTAGGGGCCCCACGGGTTTAGCGGGCCTCATGCATACAAATTTACATTGGTTTTTAGAAACGGGGAAGAAAATCCCGTCCCAGGCTATTGCTTGCCTGGGGCCAATAATGAAGTTAAGACGGCCCCGGCTATATGACTGTTACATTAGAAATAGTGTAAAAGAAACATAGTGTAAAAGAAACATAGTGTAAAAGAAACATGGTGTAAAAGAAACATGGTGTAAAAGAAACATGGTGTAAAAGAAACATGGTGTAAAAGAAACATGGTGTAAAAGAAACATGGTGTAAAAGAAACATCGTGTAAAAGAAACACGGTGTAAAAGAAACACGGTGTAAAAGAAACACGGTGTAAAAGAAACATGGTGTAAAAGAAACACGGTGTAAAAGAAACACGGTGTAAAAGAAACACGGTGTAAAAGAAACACGGTGTAAAAGAAACACTGTGTAAAAGAAACACGGTGTAAAAGAAACACTGTGTAAAAGAAACACGGTGTAAAAGAAACACGGTGTAAAAGAAACACGGTGTAAAAGAAACACGGTGTAAAAGAAACACGGTGTAAAAGAAACACGGTGTAAAAGAAACACGGTGTAAAAGAAACATGGTGTAAAAGAAACATGGTGTAAAAGAAACATGGTATAAAAGAAACATAGTGTAAAAGAAATGAACACTAAATTCATATAGCCTAAAATGGTACCATATAATCAGTGGAATTATTGGCAAAATGGATCAGACAGAAAAACATAAACCAAGCGGCCCAAAGAAGAGCCTGGCGACGAAAGAAAAAAAAATCATGAACTCGGTGTGGCCGGGGTTCTAGAAGATGTCAGGAAGTTAAAGGCCGAAACATCTTATGCAAGAGAATCCAGCCTTCCTCTGAAGATCGTCATCTGTCTGGCTCCACCTGCGGAGTTTCTTACCACATAGCCTGTACATATACTTGTATTTAGTTTCTGTATAATTAAACAACTTTTTCTTTCAAAAAATGTAAGTAATTCCAAATGTTTTCGTTCATTATAGCAACTGAAAGCGTACTTGCGCTTCATAGAACTCCCACCCCTTCTCCTCACGTACGATTTTCATACACTGGGGGCATCCCCGTCCCAGCTTTGAGCGTTATGTACTTTATGGCCCGCAGAAAAAGAAAAAAGAAGTGTAAATACCCAGGTCAGGGAACATTCCAGAGAAAGGTCTAAGCTCCACGAACCAAAAAGCAGAATGCAATATATATGTATAATGATGTTACGAGATTGTCTTCAAGATTAAAGGAAGATTTTGGGTTATGATTTTTCCCTGGATATGTCAACTGCAAATATTGGTGATACTAAAGTCTTGTAATACCGGTACATGTATAATGAAATCTTTCCGAACAAAGGCTAAATCCAAAGAATATGCGAATAAAAATAATGGTGTACCATAATTACTTTCCTTTGGAAACATGAAACAATACAGAAATTCCTATCAAATGTTTTTCAGTTGATCATATCAACTTGAGAAACGATTATTGCACTGGTTTCTCTTATTATCAAATAAATAAATACATAAATAAATTTAAAAATGACAAATTTAACAATACTTCGGTCATACTATAACGGTGGTAAAAGTTGAACAGTCAAGCACCTCAAACGCCTTCATCTCAAGACAGAAACATAATGAAATTTCGTGTACTGCTCCAATTTTTTTATGATAAATCACGTGGACACATCCATTTTGGACATAATTCAGTCTGTTATATTATCTATATACCAATGTTTTGAGCCGCCAAGGGAGAGACGCATTTCAGTCTAGTAGAATCGAAAAGTGTGATCAGAAATAATTTCGTTTTCCATTTCTCTTTACAAATTGCTGGTCGAATATCAATTGTAAATGTCACATCTGTGTATTCACCGTGTCAACGGGCCAACTAGCTTTAATAAGCATCGAAATAAACAAGTCAACACAGAATGATAAAATTTACCTAGACTACCCTGGATCACTTGGAAAGTCACATTCCTCAAATCATGTTCGAGCATATCAGTCCATTTGGCCAGCTAAGATGTTCAGGCAGGCCTTAAGACGCTTTGAGGTCTTTTCTGAAGTGATCAGAGGAGTCCTTCAGCAGTACACTCAAGGAACTTTTGACCGGAAATTTGAACCTTACTGATAAAGGTCGGGGAACATCACTAGCGTAAACATGCCGGACTGTCTTCATAATACTGTGTTTCATAGTGGAAGGTCAAAATATGGCATAACTACTCTTTACGGTCTAAGAAAAGCAACGAGGGCCCATCACTTTGCTTCTGAATGTTCAAAACAAATCAATGTGTTGTCGTATTTTGAGAAAAGACAGTATGAGCAAAATACAAATTTTACCAGGGGGCGCGAATTAATAAGAATATTGTTACAAGTACGTAAGTCCCCCAAGTTTTTTTCGCTGGGGGTACGTATTTTAAAGCCTTTTGTGACTCCCGAGCTAGAGAGCTCCTCCCTAAATACTCAGTAACAAAAGCCTTAATTGATTGTGATTAATTATTCTTTCAGATTTTCTTTTTGTTTTCCTCCTGTTTTTTAGTTGAAAAGGAAGGGGGCAGGGTTAGGGATTCGATAAGATTTAGGGTTGAGGATAAGGACGGGGTTGGGGATAGTACGCAAAACGCGTGGGGCACGTACGTACTTATAACAACAGCCAATTAATAAACATTTCGCTTTGAGGTTCTCTTTATTCTTTGTTCAACTTCCATTCTGTGATGACCCCTTCCCCCCCCCCCCCCTTCTTCCCCAAAGCAAACAAAGGGGGAAAAAAGCATAACCCAAGAAAGAGAACATTTTTTTTCATTCTGTAAAATGATATTGAAAAGTAAAGTTGACCTAGATTGGCATATACCGTATTTTGCCGTAACAGGCCAGAATGTACTGACTGAGTAGACAGACCTTTCATTTTTACTTTATGCCTTTCGATGTGGTTGTCCTTAATCTTAATTCACTTCCATGCATGGAAATCACAGTTTTACAGGCTCAAGTAAATACTGAGTATTTTATAGAGGGAGAAATGAACAATATATTACTGTTTATCTTTCGCAGTTGTTGGACATGTTGAATGTGAGCAAAATACATTAAAATTATGGAGGCCATAAAGGGTTAATCTGAAATTGTTTTTGTTCTATGTTCTCATCTAATTACGTTCCCTCTTGCTTTTGCCATATTTTTTACACTTGTATTTTAGCTGTTTTATTGGTTAATTTCTGCCCAATTTATCCTTATGTGCCTTTGTTAAGTGTGCATGTGTGTATGTACATTATGTCAGGCATAAGAGTGCATGCAATTATCTGATTGTGCGTGAGAGAGAGGGGAGAGAGAGAGAGAGAGAAAAAGAGAGAGAGAGAGAGAGACAGAGAGAGACAGAGAGAGAGGATGAGATGCAGATGGCAAGAACAAGACTTTCTGTAAGCGCCCAGAGCAAGTTTTGGATCGGGCACTATACAAAATAATGATCTTCATTATTATTATTATTATTATCATCATCATTATCATTATTATTTGTGTATCTATTTATTTATTTATTATTTTTGGCAGAGCCTATTTAGACCATAACCTGAGCCTAAATACTCGCAATAATCATGCCTTTTGTTACCAGCTTGTGGTCAAGTCCCGAAACCGTCATTGAAAGGAAATTTACGTGAAGCAAAGGTGACACAGTTCGCAAAGTAGCCTACTCTAGAATCAGGTACCGTTAGGGAGCAATGACGGAACACGGAAGTACATTCCACGTACAACAAGAAGCTGGTGATAATAGTAACAGGAACTAGTAGTGGCTTGGTAAACCCTGCCATTTTTATGACGTAAGTAATTGTTTCCAGATCAGTTCTAATGACATGGACGTCTGGTTTTAGTAAGCTGAGTAATTTCGAGCTAAGGTGAGCTACTGATTAACAGTTGACGCAGTTTCTGTTATTGTTACACCTAGCCCGACATCCGAAGATTAAATTATATATGACGTAAGCACTGACGTCATGAAAGATCCCATTGAAGCGTGTACACGGAATAAATTGTTATGGGGCGAGAGTCTAGGACGAAAGAAATAAACATGTGTACAAAAAGCGCCCTCACGTCATCATGCGGATGATGCTGACGTATTTAGTATTTCCAAAGATTGCTGGAAACGATAAGATGAGACACTGTCTTCTTCGCACCACTAAAAAAACCGTGCACACAATTTGCGCGCTGATCGGGGGGCGGGGACCTTGGCGCACAGTATGAAAAGAATGCTTGATATAATGGTAAATTTATGATGCAAAATTGTGACAGTGCTACTGAGACTTTAAAAAAAAAAAGAAAAGAAAAAATAGCCAATCTTCCCACAGCGATTGAGGTTATAATTCCACAATAAGTAATGTTAATCAAGGCCTGTAGCGATAGCTGAACACTGAATCTATTCAATATTTTCCCTATTTGGCTTTGTAAAATACTGCACTTTTCATGAGTTTCCTGCGTTTGCCGCTAGGTGGCGGTGCGAAATCTGTGCACTCTAAAAGCACTAGCTGTCTTATCTTATCAATTCTAGTATCTCTGGTATTTCTCCAATGACCAGTTATAAGACTGGTGGCGCATTGAGTCAAAACTGTCTTGTCGCGGTTTTAGTGTGAGACGTGATCTATGGAATTAAACGGGACCTCGCACACTGATGAGACCCGAAACAAGTCTGTCTCACGACACGTAGTTCCGGTGCATCAGAGCTGTGTTTTTGAGTCATTTGGTGGCAAGAGAGATCTCGCTCACAGAGTCAAAACAGACCCGAAACAGGCTTGGCTCAGTACACCCACTAGCCTCAGGTATCCCCCATGCAGCCAAAGGTCATCCCTAAAGCATACACACTCGGAAGAGGAGGGGGAAAGGGGGTATAGCCCTTAGAGTAAGAAAATGGTACGAGGAGGGGACAGGAATAGCCGCCCGAGTAAGAAAATGCTAACGGGGGAGGGGGGTGGGAGAATAGCCCATAGTAAGAAAATGCTATCAGGATTGGGGGGGGGGGGGGGGAATAGCCCATGGAGTAAGAAAATGGCACGAGGGTGGGTGGGGCAAACACTCATGCTCTTTTCACAGTAGTTATTGTAATGAATCAAAAAGTTTGGTTTTATTGACAACTTTTTTTATTATTGTTATATATTTTTTTAGCAAAGTCTGTATGTACAAAATCACATTTGTAATGAAACAGTTAATAACTTACTGCATGCAAATTGGCACTTAAAGTAGTACCCCCAGCAAACGAAGAGCGTACATGTGTTAGCGGGAATTATAACTGGCAAAATCGATTCGGAAAAAAAAATTAAGGAAATGGATAAATTAAGGTTATAATTTAAAAGCAAACATGCTAACTATGCCCCTCTATTCTTTATCTTAACATACATGTATTTCTGCTGTCTTTCATACTCAAAATTAGAAAGACAGACAGACAGGCCGACAGATAAATAGTCAGATTGAATTATACTGTGTTTAATCATTCTCAGTAAGCAAAAAGGTAAAAATACTTACTCGTGTAAATATGTGATTAAACTAAATTCTCTCCCAGGTTCTAGGCCTGATCCTTGCAACACAAGAAATTTAGACGAACATTGGTACACGAACTTGAAACTTCATAGAAACACAGTCCGTCCACTCAGTTTCACAGGCCATGGTGCAAGAGTCGCTTCACAGAGTAGTTGCGCCCTTTCCTTAGGAAATTACAGGCTTCTCAAACGCATTTAACTCTAGGCCCAAAGGCAGACCCAGCTTTAGCATCGGGGTCTGAATGAGCGATTAGTGTGTAGCACTGGTTGGGAATCCTTGGCCGGCACACTGCGCATCTGTGAGGTAGAGATTGTGATCAATCTCTATCTATCTGTCGGTCTGACTGTCTGTCTCTCTCTTCTCTTTCTCCGTCTCTCTTTCCCTCTCTTTCTTTCTCTCCCCACTCTCTCTTTCTCTCTCTCCCCTCTTTCGCAAGTTATGACGGTAACTGTGCAAGGGGGGGGGGGGGTGTGTTTTGTCCTAAGTAGATCCAATTGATCAAAGTCGTTCATCAACGTTTAAAAAGAACAAAAAAATACTTTTCCGACATACATGTACTTTCCAAATATAGTTCTCGCACCCTCACCCCTTGTTATTAAATTTTTGCCCCGAGAAGTAACAATACAGAGCAGGTTCATGGCGTAGGCATGCAAATAATTACAGCGGTGTCTTGTCTTTCTCACGGACTCACACAACAAACACTGTGAATGTCCTAAGGGAGAATTTGGTGGGAATATTTAATGGTATCTGCAAAGGAAATCCACAGCGTCACAATATTTTGTTTTCTATTTAATTACTTTTCAGAACAACATCTTATCCACCGACCAGCTCCGTAAAAACCTAGCTTATTCCACAACCGTTCATCTGCCAAGGGTACCTGACCGAAAAGTCTACGTGCAGCCGTTTGAATCCAGAACTTCTAAGTTTCCAAATTAATACATTCAGTTCATTGATGATTGTGGCAGAGTAAAAAACTAAATCACTTGTATATCAATTGAGAGGCTTAAAATTAGAAGGCATCTATGTACCATTTTGATTGATTTTGAGAAAAAAAAATCATTTCGGTACAAATCAATCGAATTTAATGACACTTTACTAACATCAACTCTTCGAGTAAATCATTAAAATATGAATTTCGATTGGTTTGTACTGAAATGATGTTGGATATTTTTTTTTTTTTCGTTTTTCTCAAAAGCAGTAAAATGGCGCTGGGTCCCTTCTAATTCTAACCCCCTGAATTCAGTTGTTTTGTTTGTTTGTTTGTTTGTTTGTTTTTCGTCACTTTTTTTTTTATGAATGTTTTTACCATTTCAGTGGTGGCATCACTTTCGTACGCGAAATCTACGCCTCTAGATCACTAGTCCGTGCACTTCATTTAACTTTTCGGTACCCTCGGCTACTGTACCCAACGCTATGCGCCACCCCTCAGACTGGCCGGTGAAAGGCCTAACCCTGTCCAGTTCTGTTGTGCAGGGAAGCAACCCTGTCATTACTGCCTTCACTCGACTGAACTGAGAACACCGCTTACGTCATTGGACACTATGGTAGCTCTCATAACTATCACCCAAGCATTATGTGGTTAGAGTAGTAAAGCTAGGGGCAGACACATCGTGTTACTAAATTGAATTTTTCTATCCACCCTCCTCGGATTTTATAGGAATATCGTTTACCCTATCACATACATCACCACCACATTGCACAGTACGTGACCATAGCAAGAGAATTATGCCACATCATATTATAAAGGAAGTAAGGCCTGCAATGTCATCATGAAAGGTTTTTAACTGAAATTCTACAAAATATCACATTATGCAGAGAAAAGTGTAGGTGGGCATATTTTAAAAGGTCTTGAAGTTGGCTCTATGTTTAATACTTTCGTTGATTTTGAGCCACAGCTGAGTTGAACCAAAGAGTTTATTGAACACACTATGATTATTTTGAGCCGGAAAAAAAAAAGACGCATTTATTTTCTTGCAGCTGAATTGAAAGGTAGGACCGGAAATTTCGTTCGGAGCCTCAATTTACACATTGGTAATTGAAACGCACCTTTAAAAATCATATCTGTGTATTCCCCGAGTCAGGGGGCCAACTAGTTATTACAAAGGAACATGAAGCACCTAAAACTTCGACACTACATGTCCATAAATTATGAAACTTTGCATACTCACTAATACTGCCTCAATTTTACTGTAACTTATGTGAACACATCTATTTTTGACCAAAAAAAAAAAGACCTGGACAAATCTATTTTGGACCAAAAAAAAAGGAGCTGGACACATCTATTTTGGACAACAAAAAAAAGAGCTGGACACATCTATTTTGGACCAAAAAAAAAAGAGCTGGACACATCTATTTTGGACACAAAAAAAGACCTGGACACATCTATTTTGGACACAAAAAAAAAAGGCCTGGACACATCTATTTTGGACAAAAAAAGACCTGGACACATCTATTTTGGACAAAAAAAAAGACCTGGACACATCTATTTTGGACAAAAAAGCCTTTTGGAAAAAAAATCAGTCATTAGGATTTTTTTTTTTCAGACGCAAAAATGAGGCGCATTTTTGTCGATTGAAATTGAAAAGTTTCATTGGCAATTTCGTTTTTCGGGACTGGTTAATTTTAAATAATCTTGGACATTTGAAGTGCTTTAATTTAAAAAAAATTATTTAATCCATTTCCTGGAATGTAAACATCTGCCGGCCAAACAAACGTTAATGACTTTTTTTCATGTTTCCTGTAAAAAATACGGATACAAACATATGTATGTTTTTTTTTCTTTTCGTCGCACCAAATCTCTTAAAGTTTAAGCCTAAAAATACTTCCATTACAATTTCTGAGATAATTTCATCGGAAGTGAATAATATTTGTGGACACAATATGACAATGTACATGTGAATATAAAGGTTACTTATTATGAAGGTTACCCATGGCGATGTTTTATTGACGGGCAAAAATAAAAAACTAACAAAACAGGACAACTATCATAAATTCATATAAATTTTGTTCTTTATCTGGCTATCAAACATGTGGTTTGCCGGGGGGGGGGGGGGGGGGAGCAATCAGCTTTTCAATCGTGCTAATGGTAATGGCTTTAAAAAATTAGGTTTATCAGAAAGCATGTTGTAGGATTACGTACAAAAAAAAAAAAATGGCCCAGAGGCTGTGTGTCTCATGAAACAGACAGATAAGCCCATGCAAATTGCCGGTTTTAAGTTTGACAAGTTGGGTGTTCCTGTGACGACCTATATAATTCGATGAGACCTCACGCACAAGCCAACTGGTGGGGTTTTTTGGGGGTTTTTTTCTCACTGAAACTCAATGTGACGTCACATCCAACCAACTAGTCTGGCCGATAAAACTCTGCTAGTGCGCGCCGCCAGGGCCTTTTGGGTGACCCCATAAGACAAAGCATTATCACCCTTCACGCTTTTTTTCGTTTCCTTAACATTCACGGACATGCTGCGCTTCGAAAATCCAAATTTTGGGACTCGCCGACATTAACTACCCGCACTTGTTACACGCTCTACGATTTTTAATTTCATTTGATTTTTTTTTATTTGGTTACTTCAATATTCTGTTACTTTTTTTTTCTTCCCAAGAGGGTTAAAATATCGAAAACTTGATTTACCTTTCCTGCGTGTTTTATTGCAGCGTTTCTGTATTATTTCTTACGCGAGACGTTGCTGTAATATACGACTTTTTCTTTTTACTATAGTTGGACTTTGCTTTAAAACTTTGCTGCGTCCCCACAGATTTTTTTAAAAAACAACATTTTGTCAATTTCCTCCACACTCCCTCAGCACCACCGATGACAACATCAACGACAACGACAACAACTGCACGGTCTCCAAGTAAAGAAATATCAAAAACAAAACAAAACTGGAAGTATGAGGGTGCAAGTAGAATGTATTATAACTGTTGGTTGTGAATGATGCGGACATCAACATAGGATACATAACGGGAAATCTCATGCATAAAACAATTAAGGCAACAAAGGAGTCCAGGAGTCCAAACTCATAATGATGACAATGATAATTAAATAACACTAACAATAATGATAAGGGTAATAACAATACACAGCATTTGTCTAGCGTTTCATTCGGTATACACCAACAACACGGGGGGGGGGGGAAAGTACATATTATTTATGATGACAATTATTACACTGATGGCATAGCTTGCGTGCGCAATAGAATTTGATATACACTGTATATCTATATTATCTTCAATATCATGACGAGAAGTAGGTACCCCTAATTACCGACAACTTCAGAGATGACCTCATTAGGTTGAAAATCCATAGACCCGGATCCGGCACGACACGAAAACGAAATTTGTTCCATCTCGGTGTTCTTTGCGTTCTGTTTCAGTGTCGGTTGGATTTTCAGCCTCACCGTGTTAAATCCAGCCAACAAGGGAGTATGTGACTGATCTTGACAAAGAAATGACACAAACCATCAATACACTTGACTGTCACCATAATTGACTTTAAGAACTTTATCGGGCCGCACAAGTGTGTCTAAGTGATGCAAGGATATTGCAACAGCGTCCACGCACTATATTGCGGTAGCTCATAAATTATGACAAAAGGAAGTAAGGGCTTCCATGTAATCACCAAAGGTTTTCAACCGCTGATCCCTAAATTCTACAAACTATCACATTACGCATAGAAAGAGGTAAAGGTTTGCGTGGGCATATAATATACACGTTAAAAGGTCTTGAAATTCACTTTAATTTTAATACTTTCGTTGACTTTGAGCCACAGCTGAGTTGAACCAGAGAGTATAGATGTATAGAGAGGGTTCACTATTGGTCGATTTGCACTGCGAGACACGGGAGGCGCCGCGAAACCATTGTTAGCATGGAGCGGAAAGTAGGTCCTGCGGTAAACAAAACCGGTTGGTGCATTTCCACGGGGCGTGAGAACTTACAAACGGCTCTAAATAGTTTCAGTCAGCCCAAAAATATGAACAAACCACAGTAAACAGATATGCACACTATCTTTGGTGAAGAAGGCCTCTTTCAATTCTCCAACTTCTTGTTTACCGCAGCGACCTAGTTTCGCGATTTGGCGGAAGTGAACCCTCTCTATACATCTATACTCTCTGGTTGAACAGGAAAAAGTGTTCCGACATTTTGAACTGGAAAAACAAGACGCATTTTCCTTCGAGTAAAATTAAAAAGTATGACAGGAAATTTCGATCTGCCCCCCAATTACACCTTGGTGGTCGAAACTCAACTTAATAAACCATCTGTGTATTCCCCCGAGTCAGTGGGCCAACTAGTACTATCAAAAACGGTCAACTTCAGTTTAGCTTTAACACAGTTTTCCTTGTCTAAAGTGCTATCTTGGCACTGTGCGATGTTAAGAACTTTGTAGGGCTGCACAACAATTTTAACAGTCCATAGGTGTCCGTGACGGCATGAGTGATGACGACCAAATAGTGCTACGATAGGGCAAAGTAACGCTTTGCCACTGGATCAACAGGGAGCATGCTGTAGCATAAACATGGACGCTACATTACACACAATAAAACACACAGCTTTTGCAAAACAGCAGCACTAATACCATTAATAAATAGCACCTTTGGCAATGATTTACTGCTAAAATAAGCATTGTTCAAGCTGTGCTTAAATTCTAATTAGTTTCTCTTAAATAAACACTTGAAACGAACCCCCAGATCAAATACATGTACCGTACCTTAACCTTGACATTTCTAATCTATTCCGCACCTCTCAAAAACTAAAGTTGCATTTAACCCTTTGAGTAGGCTACTGAAACAGC
Source organism: Onchidella celtica (assembly GCA_963931925.1). NCBI lineage: Eukaryota > Metazoa > Mollusca > Gastropoda > Systellommatophora > Onchidiidae > Onchidella > Onchidella celtica. The sequence continues at coordinate 41,027,437 of OZ007574.1, forward strand.
ATTGCTCTGATCTATTTAACTGCTCTCTCAAGTACAGGTTTTGGTTCTTAATTACTAGCTTTTGTATACAGATCAATATCTTGATTTAGATTCATATTTAGCATATAAAGTACCTGAAATGAGTGGATCTTAATAAAAAAAAAAGAACTGACAAAATCTGTTTTTAAAGTGTCAGAAGTCAAAGGGTTAACAAATCCTCCCATTAGGACAAAAAAAAAAAACACTCGCCTTTTTAAATTTTAATAATACCCATTCTTGTGGCTAGGCTGCTTTACAAAATTGAATAGCCATAGACCAGGCTCCCGGGAAACAAAACAAAAAAAATGGCTTGTCTTTTTATTACACAGCTAACTGCACTGTTCTGTTCATTCATGACCACCTGGTGAAATACCAACCTAACATGTTAACAATAATCATGAAAGAAGCAACGCTATAAACCTCCAACACATTCATAGAAATACATTCATAGCAACATAAAAATGAAGGACATCAAAATAATATAATTATGTACTGAATTCCATATTATGTGATACATGCGAATGATGAAAGCCAATTACATGATGTACGTGTAGGAATAGAATACATAAACTATAAAAAAATTTGTAAGCAGTATAAACCACAGGGAATCCCTGTGACCATACTCATGAGCAAGTGGCAATGTCAAGATGAAGGATCAGAACTGGTTATTCTATTCCTTCACTTACTTCTGTTTTGAGCTTTTCGGTTTTTCTTTGTTGCACTTGCAGAGTAGCGAGTAAGATCCATGAAAACAGAACCTATTATGTGATATCTCTAAGTGAACAGCCAACAGGCCATGTACAGAATTGTCAAATTCTTGTCAAAAGCTAAAGAAATATTGGTCACTGCCACAGTTTCTCGAATGTTTTCAAACTGTTGCAGCTTCAAAACCTGCCTTTCATCTTCGTCTTCTTCTATAATTATCTTGTAAATAAACAAAGCGAATGTGTGTTTGTGTGTTTGCACAAACTACTTGCTCATACAGCTCAGTTTTACATGAAATTTTGAAGATGCCTTCCTTTCACCCTGCAGAAGCTTTTTTAAACATTTGTGTACTTCCACAATCACAATTTGAAAGAAACATAAATTCTGCTGACTGCCATACCACAATGGCCTGAAGCCATGACAAACGTATGAATATGGTAAACTTGGATTTAACTATAAACAGAGCAAAGATCCATCCCAGCACTGGAAGTGGGTCATGCTGAGGAAATAATAAGTGAGTGTTTATTATTCAGATTTTGATAAGATACTGATTTGTATCCATATGAATACAACAACCTCTCCAGCCTATGGAAAAGTTGGGATCTATTTACTACATGTATTCAGCTTCCCAGCTTTGATGCCTTCACAAAACACATGTGAAATAAAAAATATAAAAATCTGGTTTATTCGTTGGCTTTTCACTATTTTTAGGTGCGACTCAGGTTGAATTTTGGCATAAGGAGTTTGATAAAGTATCTATGTTATTTTAATTACGCCAATTACGTTTTGATTAAGAGTTAAGTGACATTGTTGCCATAAAATAATACAGGCATAAAATAATCCAAGGTTTCATTACATATTACTTAAGTGGTCATAAAAGCAATTCCCTTCTATTATGTGTGCATATCACTACAAAATCAACAAACGTGACAATACAGTAGACATAATGCGACTGTGATACCCTACCAATGATACAGAAATTTATATACAAATAACGTACATAACCCAATGGCAAACACAATGCTGTATTTGGAATACATGTTGATTCTACCTCCTTTTCGGAAGCCTGAAATATATGTACAATGTATTATCCAATAGTTCTGAATCCAGAAAGTAATCTCCCAAATACTTTGCCTATCTCTTTGGCACCGTGTTCTAGCAAAGTTATGCAATGATAATTGATATCACCTAGGAGTTATAGGTAACAAGTAAATAAATAGTTGATAAATATTAATACTACTGTATTAAAGAGATCTCATGTATAGTTAGTGAAACACCCACACTGTCTGTACAGAAAGAAGTATTTTAGCTATTACTTACTAACCTTTTCACATCAGCTCACGCCATGTCTGAGCAATCCACTTTACAATTAAACAATACCCTGCGTGTGCACTACTGCTGAGTAGCTCTTCACCCAACCCAACCATTCCTGCTCCGATGCTCAAAGTCTATGGCTGTGAAGTTTGGCATTACATTGTAACATGTATGCTTGCTCAAAAAACCCATTATCGGTTTCCTGTTTCACACTCTTAATAACCTATACACTGATACTCACTGTCTTATTACAGGTTTACTAAGAGATTTTTATTGTAGAAATGAGGGTCAGCAACCAGAATGTTTTATGTCTAAAATCATCAAAATGAGAAAAATGAGTTTGAAATTTGTAACCTGATAGAAAATTCTAATAACTGCAATAACTTCAACACACTCAAATGAATAGTTTTATTGGGTTATGAGATAAAGTTGCATACCCAGTGTCTTGGATATCTACAGGCATTTTAAGAGCAATGAAAAAAATTGGACTTAACACATTCTGGTTGATAATCCTCGGGACTTTCAAACCTACCCCAAAATTCATGCATCTACAGGGAGTAATTACTATGAAAACAGTGATCAGAGGGAACGCGAAACGCATATGCCCATTGATGTGAAAAGGTTAGAATGATTTCCCCTCAGTGGTTAGTTTTGCCCCCTCTCAAGAGTGAATGCGGTAAAATATATAATCACCAGTGTAATCAAAGTGACAAAAACCACTTACACTGTCAACCTTGTATTAACAAAATTACTTGCTTAGGTTACTATATTAAATACAGGTGTCCTGGAGACCTTTAAGATATATGGGTTAGCTCAAATTCATGAAAACAAAGTTCTGAGGTATCAAATATATTTTTAACCCTATTGATATCAAGAAGGAATGACTTTGCATTGCCAAGGCTTTTGGGCTGCATATCATAATCTCATAAATTTGGTATTTGGAGCTTACAAAGTCCTGGCAAACCCAACAAAGTTTATATTCCCTGAAAGTCGTCTTCATTACATCTGACAACATAGCCTTGAAAAATTACCTCACTTAATTGGGTGCTGGTGGCAGCAGTGTTAAAGAAATAATTTGAGAGATATAGCACTGTTGTGTTGGACAGATCTGCAGCTTGTTCTGTGGGAATTTAAATCAAGAAGACACAATATCAATGGTAAAAAATAATAAAATTTTAAAAATTGATAAATAAATATTCAAAGCAAACACCATGTGAGATAATGAAGTATCATGCAGAATATAAACAGCACAAATCATTCAAAATACATCTAAGGTGAAAATAATATGTATATAATATATAAAAAGCAAAATGTGCGATATACGATCTCTCACTGAATATCCACTCTATGGTTAAAACCTGTACATGTACATATAGCATGAAAATCAAAGAATAATGAATTGACTTTCAAACTGTGTAACTGCTTTGGTTACTTTTATAATTTTTTCCTTGAAAATAAAATGTGGAAGAGCTTCCATGTATAAATTCTTCCATGAAAATCAAAGGAGGAACAGCTTCCATTTTCGTTACAATTAAAATAAACGAAGAATATGTGTATCCCATGATGACGGTTCAATCTCAAGTATGTGTTCATTTGATGATTAACTGTTAGCACCAGGACTGTGTTCTACATTAATGGGAACTACACATCTGTAAATTGCTTCAGCAGTTTCTCTATGACAACATGCTTGGTACATGTCAATTTCTTTATAGTTTTGGTTTAATACACTTTTGAAACTGTCCGTTCCTTTAGTAATAAGTCTGCATTACTTAGGGAACTCAAAGATGAAACTTACTGAAGTAAATTAGAAATACCACAGGAATAATATTCACAATGATTGTTCCACAGCTTCTCATGCATATTTTGTTTTACCTAAACTTTTTTACATACCTCTAAGAAAGATGGCTCTGCCATCTTTAATGTGAAATGTTCAAGTTGGTCATAAATGATTTTGAGATTTTCAAACGGTAATTATCAAAAGTATTTGACCTGCAAGCAACACAGGTGATTTGTCTATGTAACTGGAGAGTTTTGCATGTTTATGTTCATGCACAAGAAAGAGATGAATTTGAGATGCACAAAGCTGAGGGCTTATGACCTTTTTCTTCATTAAACAACAGAGCTATCCCACACATTTTTTTCTACTGTAAATCTTTTCCACGTGAATTTTCTGCTTCTTCAGACTATGACCAAAGATACTAGAAATGATAAGATGAGACACTGTCTTTCTTCGCACCACTAAAAAAAACCCCATGCACATAATTTGCGCACTGATCGGGCGATAGGCCCATGGCGCATAGTATGAAAAGATCACTTGATATGGTAAATTTATGGAGCAAAATTGTGACAGGGCAGCAGTACTGCGACTAAAAAATAGAAAAAATAGCCAGTCTTCCCACAGCGATTGAGGTTATAATTCCTACAGCGATAGCTGAACAGTGAACAAACTTCAATATTTTCCCTATTTGGCTTTGTAAAATACGGTACTTTTCATGACTTTCTGGTGTTTGTGGTGCGAAATCTGTGCATGCTAAAAGCCCTAGCTGTCTCATCTTGTCCATTGTAGTATCTTTGCTATGACTGAGAACTCAGGTGATTGCTCTACTTTTGATTCATAGGTCACTCACATCTGGTCAAAGATTAAAATTTGTTCGAAAAGTTTGTTCACAGGAGTAAACTAACCCCAAATTTCTGGCTGGACGCTCATTTCACTGTAAGAAAAAATATTACCGCTGTTACTCTTTGTATTTCATTCTGTGTTATCAAACAGACAAATGAAGTCAGTATAAAAATGCTTAATATTCTAATTCTGACACCTCGAGGAAAATCTGATCTGATTAAAAGAATGTGAATGTTCGAGCTGGCTTAATGACAACGCAAATCAACCTTGGAATGTGATGGAAGACAACAACATTCAGATAAAACTTCTCCAATTGACTGAGCTGAAATGAGCTAATATATATATATCCATATCAATATCCATTCCTTGTGACTTTCCTGTTGAGTAAAGACAACATAAATCTTTGTTGTAAAATATATACAATCAGCTGTTCCAAGAGAACCAGACATAATGAACTCGGTTATACAATGTCTTATGTAAAAAGGTGGTTGCTTTAGCTCTTGGGTCTCATTGCGCCTACAGTTCAAGTTTTAGCCAATCACCCTGTGGTATCAGCAGCATTCAAAATGATATCTTGAACCTTGATTATGACCTTGCACATGTGCATACCATATGAAAGTCAAAAAAATAATGAATTAGCTTTCAAGCTGGTAATTGCTTTGGTTACTTTTATTATTTCTTCCATGGAAATGCTAACCAACATTCTCGTATGATGGGGCACAATGAATCATATAACAAAAAAAAGTAGGAAAATCATTCCTAATTTCTCTCCCCACTTTGTACCGAGACAGCAAAGCTTTTAGTGTCAGTTGAGTGAACATTTCTGAGATATTTTCTGCAGCTCGTGATCTTAGTTCTTGTTTGTTCTATCTCCATTTTCTGAAAAACTGAAGATCTTTTAATATGTAGAAGAGGTACAACAAGTGCACACTCTGACAATTGTCTAAAATGCATTGTGGCAATCACCAAGCTGTTTCACAGTTCTGATTTATTCACAGGTCTTATCACAATAAGTAAAGCCTCAAACATTTAACGTCCAATTTCTCAGCTATGCAAAAAGTGGAGTTGGAACAAACAAGAACTAAGGTCACGAACTGCTGGCCTAAATAAAATGAAACAAATACTAAAACATCCAAGTCATATTCTGATTCAGTATACAGCCGCGACTACCATTCCTTTTGTTCTATGCAACATATAATTTGAAATTAATCTTTTTTTTTTAAAACTGCAGCCTTTCATCATCGATGCTAATATACGTATCAAAGAACACATTACCTTACCTCATAAACTTTCAAGAATGGAGCTCTTTTACAATAGAATTTTGAAAAATTGTTTCACATTTTTCATATAGGATATCACTATCAGTAAAATTGATCATATTCAAAGTAATGATATCAAACATTACATACCATCCAATATTTGTTCTAATTTTGCCTTTGCATCAAATAACAAAACTATACCATAAATCCCAGCAACTATAAACATACATATATTTACATTGAAGAAAAAAAACTACAAAATCTCTTTATTCGCAGGCATTGTTCGAAGTTTTGTCAACTCACGTATACTCTACACAAGAAAATATTAATGCCCTGCTTAATTTGACAAAGAACTTTTTCTAAATAACAATAGCAAGCATATATATATGATAAGAATGAAGTAAGTTTCTACGGACAAGAAGATTATTATGAAATTACCCAGTGTCTTTGATTCTCAGAATAACTATTGTAAAACATCACATAATTTTATCATTACAGACTGAGAAGAATGGCCATATAGCATTTTAATTTTAAACACTATGCAGATGAGTATGAAGTGCCTCTTACTGACAGTAACACAGTGGCACGTCTGACTGGCAGGTCTGTCCACAGTGTACCAGAAAAGTAAAGGGAGCTAGGGCGAGAAAAATGAAATAACATCATCATTCATCTCATGTACCAGTTTATCAATGGTTTTGTCGGTTTTGGGTTAAGACTGCCTTATCTCTACCTATGGTGAGATCTATATTGTCAGTCAACTGTTGGAACCTCGTTAAAACTAGCCTTTGAAGCTGTTATTAGGGACTAAAGTATTTTATATAGAAAGCTATGGCTGAGCAGTGAACATAACTCAGCATTTTCTCCTTTTGGCTTTGTAAGTAGATTACTGTCCCCTGGCAACAGCTTGAAAGGCTGGTTTCAATGAGGTTGCAACACCTGACCAACAATATTCTCACAGTGACATGTATTTTTAATAGTTTTGAAGTTATTAGCAAAAAACGTTTTTGCCACATCCAAGAATAATTAGCATGATCAAAACTTTGGGGCGTTCTCCTGTAAACGAGGAAATTGTTTCTTTGCCATTGTGTCAGAGGCACGACAATATGTATGACCCCCCAAAAAATGTTTTTTAATCAGGTTTGATGGAAACGCCACAAAATGTTCATGAACATTAAGGCAGAGTTCCTGGCTTCCCAATAAGATGGATAGACATTTACAAATACACAATTATAATACAGACTGTAACAGAAGCTGACAGATCAAAGCACAGGCTTTGACTGCCATATTATGGAAAAAGACTGTATGTGCAACATTCAAAATTTTACAGGAGATGCAAATTAATAACCATTTTACTTTACAGCCTTCATTATTTGTTCAATTTCCATTTCTGACAACCAAAAATATTGTAAGCCAAAAAACAAAGAAAGAACACACTTCATTCCACAAAATGATGTTAAAAGGTAAATTTGACCTAGATTGGCAAATAAGGTATTTTGTCATAATAAGACAGACTATCTGACAATGGCATGGGTTTACTTTATGTTTGTGACTCATGACACAGGATGGCACTTTGGCAGGAAGGGATATACAAACAGTCTTCTCCATCAAGACGCTGTTGTCTGATTCAAACCTGTTTAACTTCATGCAAAAAATACATTCTGACTAAAACACCTTTGCATGACATTCATTTTAACATCAGCATGCAGTGTCTTGAAACACATTTTACAAAATAGAAAACACACAAACAAAGCTACTTATGATGTCCAATGCAAAAGATGAGAAGAATATATATTATGTGGCTGCTTAAGTATGTCATTGTATTCAGACATAAATATCTCAAAACGAATGAATAAAATGACAGATGATTCATGAAATGACTCATGATTACATGCCAGAAGATGATAATTTGCCACCGGATTCCAGCTTTTCTTGCATAGGTTGAGTGAATGATGTGACAGAATGAGAGAGCCTAATGTGCTGAACTACTTTTTTAAACACATGAATCTGTTGGAATAATCCTCTCTTAATTCCATAATGTTAACAACTCACTAAACTGAGCAAACAGAAGCAGTCAAATTTCAAGCCTAATAATGTGAAAACTGCACAATATTAAACAACAGGAAACTTAGTTACATCAGTAGAACAGTTTTCCATGACATTTCCAAGCGCTTCTGTATTTTTGAGCAAAGCTTTCAGATGCCTGTATATATTAACTCTTAATTGGAAGAAAAAACATTCGGATATCTGTGGAGATTTTGTTCAATACTGAAGTGAAATAATTACTACAAAGGCACTTGATATAGCTGCTCATACAAACATTTCAGAAGTACATACGAATAGGTCTAAAAATGTATTAACTCAGTCTGATTTGGCATTTTATTGATCTGCTCTCTCCCTGGTATCAAACAAATGTAATGTATGTGTAAGATCAATGCACAATACTCTATCCCATCAATATACATGCAATGCAGGAAAGCCTAAAATGAAGTCATTTTGATTTCCAATATAGCAAGCAGTGAATTTTATGACAGTGGGATATTTGATCGCTGCAACTCATATGAAAAAGACGTAAAGTACCATTTTTTGGGGACAATTCTGACTGTAAATTACTTTGTGCTGATTTTCCTACTTGAACATTTAAAAAAAGAGATTAACTTTGTAATTTAACAAACAATTTTCCTTTAAATTTAATAAAAAATGTCCAGCCATAAGAGATTGTGTTAACAACTGACAAGAGGCTTCACATGCATTTCATTGTTCCTTAATCATTAACAGAATGAATAGAAGAAAAGAAAACTATTGGACCTCACTTTCTCCACAACTTTCACTGGATTTCCATCATGTCTGGTCCATCTCTTTGTTTTTAATATTGTGGAGATCCTATGACATGATGTGTCTGGACGACTGTTTCATCCAGCTACTTAAATTAAAATAACCTTTTACAACTGTCAAACAAAGATGTTTTCCTTTCAACAAGTTTGTACTGGTCACAAGTTTAGATAAGCAAAATTGTAATTGGCTGGAGGGGGTGGAATGGGTGGGGCTTCTGATGGAATGGGCAGGCCTTCTGTGTCCAGCATCCTCATTTTGATCTCCATGGAGAGCAAGGTTTCCAGATCTTTACTGACCTGACCGCTGACCATCTGTAAGAGAGAAATGCAAGAGTAAAGAAACCTCTGAGACTGCAATACATGACATGAGTAATGATCTATAGGTGGGCACTGGGAGATCTTCAGGGGGCTGAACGTACGGAAACCACCTGGCAGGCCTGAACCCAGCTGTAAACTTGTATGTTTCACATTTTTATAAAAATACATGACGATACATGAACAAACACAGGCTGAGGTTAATGAAAACCTCGATACGGCTGAGATGGGTCTTAAGGAGAACAATTCCTAACTTTGAATGATAGAGATAAATTGGTAAAATAAAAGCTGAGCATGGACAAATGGGAAGTTCTGAAGCATAAAGTCATGAACTTACATAATAAAATATGACATCACCAGAAACATCAAGTTCTCCACAGATCGGATTCAACTGCACAAGAGAACTCCAGATACTTTTGCTCTTGATGTGACCAGCTCCGTGGTAGCAAGGAAAAGACCACCAAACGAAATTTTTTTCTCCTAAGTACGCCAAAGCTTCATACCATAATGGAGGTAGAAAGTGGAAGGGTGAGAGAGAGAGCGGCGCAATAAGGACAGAAAAGCAATGGAGGACAGGGAGAGGGGGGCGAAATCATGTTTATCGTGGGCAATGCCAGGTACCTAACCCAGTAATTCTAAAAAAAAAACAATACAAATGGCATGAAAAGCTTTTCAACGTCAAGCAAGCCTTATTAGAATGGGATGGCTACAGGGCTTAAACAGCTATTTTTAAACAATGAGCTCTTACCTCACCACCAAGTAAATGATTTAACCCATCTGTCCACATGTCAAACTCATTCTCTGATACAGCCACAAAACATAGTGTATCATCAGTGTAGGACTGGTTGCCTAACTTCAGAGAAAATGCCAGTCTGCAGCTGGGTAACTGAAATAAAATGGAAAACTTTAACTGAAAAAATTTACTGAAACAAACTTAATGGTGGAACCATGATAAAAATCAAAAGGAAAAACTGAACTGCAAAGTTTGCTGAATAAATTTGATGGTTGACAGGTTGGGTTATGTGCTGTAGTAAAGTGTTCAAAATTTGATTAATATAAGTTCAAACATTAACTTCAAATATTAATACTCTATTACTTCGTACAATGTAATGCATTGTCCCAGAGCCTCATGCCTTTAAACATTCGTCTGTATGCAAAACAGAAGGTGTTTGAAAGTTATCTTTACAACTCTCCTTCTTTCACTATCAAAAGTAAAAAGATAATTTTCAGACAATTGGTATACAGTAGTCTCCGTCTAAGAACTCGCCGCCTTAGAACCTGGTCCGCCTTAGAACCCGCTGTTGCCGCGAAACTGAATTTTTTCACTTTAATTTAATGCGTAACAACCCGCTCTGAAACGAAAAATCCGCCTAAGAACCCGGCATTTGACCGAGAGACGAGCACACTTTTACGTGAAATTCTCTTTCAAGTAGACGGGATAGAACAAAACCACGTGAAAGAGAGCGGGTGGGGGGAAGCGAACCGTACAAAGGATGGAGCCCAGTTACGTCTTTCTTGGGCAAGCAGGCCACTCCTAGACTAAATTAGCATAGTCATTACCTAACATCACCTAACTCAAAACCATAATTTTATACGTAATTGACCACGTGCTTGTTTGCACGGCACAGGTACTTAAGGCTGATTGTGATTATTACACAGGGTATCACTGGGCCTCGTGTTGTCTAAAATCGGCATCTGTGATTCACAACTTGATTGTTCAGTCTGAATCATTCCATTTGTTACACATCGCCATAAGAAAAGAGCATTCTGCTAGCCATAAGTCGTAACTTTGACCATTCGCAAAAAAAAAAAAAAAATGTCCAACACATAATTTTCATTATGAGGTCACGACCCACGTCCGAGCAAATCAAGGGGGGGATAAGTCATGGACACGGGTGGTCATGGGTGGCAATCCTTTGGCATCCGCCTAAGTGCCCGGTCCGCCTAAGAACCCACTTTTTCTGTCTCCCGTTGACCGGGTTCTTAGACGGAGACTACTGTATTTTAAAGATTCACAACAAACCCCAGAATGCACGATACGCAGAAATTTTAAAAAAACAAAACAGAAATAACTTCAGATTACAAGTGTGTAATGTTTGTTACATTGTGATAAAAAAAAGAAAAATTATTTTTTCAATGCACCAAAAATACCTTTTAGAAAGCCTTGTATAGTTTACTTGTTGTTTCAATGTGGGGCTTTCAGAAATACAACTTTTTTCTTTTTCTGCCATAGGTGAACAGTACATTAGAAGTTCAATGATAATGACGTAACAGCTTGCTAAATCTTTCATAATGCCTGCTGTCTAAAATTTCATTTCTGTCACTTACAATCTTTTTATTTTTGATGTTGACATGTGCACAGTCTTTTCCTGTTTGCATCTTTTCTATATCTGATAGAGGAACTGAAAAAAAGAATAAATATGAAATTACAAATTTAATCAGAGCTACTTTTACATATAATTATCAAGATAATAAACAAATGTGCCCTTCAAGCAACCAATAAGAGACATCTCATACTATTTAAAGGCAAACTGGACCTGTCAGTTGTTCATGGTTTCCACAGAAAGGAGATCCCAAATATGAAAAGCCTCACATGTACTGTACTCTGCCTATTACTGCTCTATGAAATCTGAGACATTTTTCAGAAAAACAATTTTGAGCTCTGAAATCAGCATCTCAAATTACCCTGAAACAGTTGGAAATTTCCCATTTCATGCAAAAAAAAAACCAAAAAAAAAAGTTTGTAGATTGTTAATGATGTTAATAACTTACTTTTGTTGGGAAGTGAATCAAGCGGCAAAACATCAGATTCTCCGCAGTCGCCATAGTGCAAGGCTTTATGATTTGGAGCCAATCGCCAGTACCAAAACTTGTCTGTCGGTAAAAAAAAAAGTTGCACAAAATTAATGCATATTCTACTCTGGCAATACATAGTTCTTGTTTGCTCCAAGTCCACTTTTTGCACAACGGACAAGTTCAAGGTTAAATGTATGCTACTTTAATTCTCCCGTAAGGAGTTTGAATAAATCGGAACTATGAAACAGCTTGATAAGTGCCACATGTATATTAAACAAGTGCCAGAGTGTGCATTTGTTATACCTCTTCTACAAAATAAAAGATCTCCAGTTTTTCAGAAAATGGTGATACAGCAAACAATAACTAAGGTCAGGATATGCAGATAAACTTGGTAGAGAATTTTCCAAAGTTTTCTTATCTTACACGTTTTAAAATTTGCAGTTTATTCTCAGGTTGTTGCAAGTAAAACAAAACCAGGTATAACAAGCCAACTCAACATTTTAATTGCAAGCATCACCTTTGCCCTGAACTGTCAATTCTAAATTTTCATCCATTTTTACTGCAATTTCTCTTATTCTGTACTCCTCAAACTGCATGTCAATGTATTAACAATACCAGTTCTAAATGGCATCAGTTCAATTTTAACTTGCATTAAATTTAATAGTTTGAAGAGCTAATGTAACTGGGATATCATTAGTCTGAGCACACTCATGAAGATTGCATCATTAAACCTGCAACCACCACTTAAAACGGCTAAGTTTTCAATTCTGTGGTGCTTGACTCGTTGAAATCAGGATTCCAGAATTAATGTTGAGCAAATTTACAACAACAAAAAATTGCTTTTCACTAAAAAATTCCATGCAGGGCCAATAAACTCCTTCAGGCAGAAGCAAGTCAACAAGAAAACACCTCATTCATGCCAATATTATGGATAATTAATAATGACACACATTAGGCATTTTTCTTTTATTTTTATTGTCCTTGTTACTTCTAGATATGAACACCACAGTCTTTCCAGGTCAGCAGTGTGAATCTACTATAATAAAACATCTTAAATTTCTATAAATAAGTTTCACTTGTCTATAATTGTATGAGTAGGTTGTTGTTAGAGGACCGTGCCAATTTACATTACAAGCTATTGCTGAACAATGAACATAACTCACTACTTTCTCTGTTTGGCTTTGTAATTAGACTATGGTCCCTTAACCTTGCGGACTTACACACTGCCACCACACAAAGGGTTAAGATTTGCACCCACCTCGCAGTTTTCCACTCCTGGCATTGTACTTGTTGAACCTGGTGCCAGCCATCAGGTAATTCAGTCTCTGCTGTCTAATGAGATCCATAATCTCTGGCTGGATTTGGTCTCTCAACTCTCTGTGACAAAATCAAGACAGTTTTTAATAGGGAGTAGGCTGAAATCATTGTCTTACTTACATACCAAGCTTCCTTTTCATCAGTGCAAAAATGGATGCCTCATACAGCAAACTCAAATGAAACCTCAACCAAAGTAGATCAGACAGAAAAAAAGAAGTCCATAATTACATTTTTAAAAAAAATAATAATAGTGCTTATAAATATCATTTTAGTCAGAATGTATCTAACATAACTTAACTTTACATTTGGATATTAAATATTAACATCTGTTTCGTTTGTTGGCTGTTGGAACCTCGTTAAAACTAAAATCAAAAGCTGTTGTTACGGGACTGCAGCCTAATTACAAAGCCAAATAGAGATAATAGTTGTTTTCACTGCTCAGCTGCAGCTTTCTATGTAAATATACTACTACGATTCCCAAACAAAAGTCTTTCAGGTTAGTTTTACTGAGGTTCCAACGGCTCCACACCTGATAATGTTGGTTTGTTCCCAAGACACTCCTCAATGAACAAGATTACTTAATTAATATAAGATAAACAGTAGACAAATGAATGGCCAACAGACTGGAAGCTACAAGAATTCGTCATGCTATACAAAAGCGGCAATGTCAAAGACTGTGGAAATTATAGAACCATCAGTCACACCAGCAAAATCCTGCTCATCATCATACTCAACAGAATGAAATCTAAGGTAGAAGAGGAACTATCAGAATGTCAAGCTGGTTACAGGACCAACAGAGGACCGCTGACATGCTCTTCATACTACAAATAATGATTGAACAGATAAGAAGCAATGGAAACGAAGCCTTCATCACGTTCATAGACTACAGCAAAGCGTTCGACAGCGTTAGGCACCATCACCTGTTCGATATAATGATTAAGATGGGATTCCCGAAACACCTTGTGACCCTCATCGCTGCACTATACCACGAACAAAAGGCAACGATTAGATGGAACAATGAGAACTGTCCATATTTCAACATCGAGAAAGGAGTCAGACAGGGTTGCATACTTTCACCTCATCTTTTCAATATTTATACTGAGCAGATCATGAGAAACGCAGACATAGAAGATATGGGAATAAAGATCGGAGGCCGAAACATCACAAACCTTCGCTACGCTGATGACACAGCTCTTATATCAGATAACATCACCAGCATGAAAAGAGTGTTGCACAGAGTGGATGAAGCGGGCAAGACAGCAGGCCTACACCTAAATGCTAAGAAAACCAAAGTCATGCATACTGGAACAGGGCACCATGAACACCAGGAGATACTAGTAAACAAAACAGCACTAGAAAAAGTGACTGATTTCAAATACCTAGGATCACATAAATCGCAAGATTTAAGCTGCTCAAAGGACATAAAAACAAGGATAGGAATGGCAAAACACAAAATGGTTCAACTAAACAACATTTGGAAGGATAGAGGCACACCAACGGACCTCAAAGTGAACATACTTAAGTGCTTGATCTGGCCAGTCCTACTATATGGTTGTGAAGCCTGGACACTCAAAAAGGCAGACATAACAAGATTGGAGGCAGCTGAAATGTGGCTTTACAGAAGGCTACTCAGAATAAGTTGGACAGAAAGGAGAACAAATACAAGCATCTTAGAACAGCTTGGCACCACCAGAAGAATAACACCTGAAATAAATAAAAGAAGACTTGCATACATCGGCCACGCGGCCCGAAACAAAAGCACGGCCCATATGATATCAATCCTTCAAGGAAAGACAGAAACAAAGAGAAAACAAGGAAGACCACCCATTACATATCACGATAACATCAAGAAAGTCAGCCAGCTGGAAATAAGTGAACTAACTAGGAAAGCTAAGGACAGGATTGGGTGGAGGAGATTTTGTCGTGACATCCACTGTAGCAGCTAACATCGATGACGATGAAGCCGACAGGTGAGGAGGTGAAACAGTAGTCCCAAAAGGGATGCAACAATTGTAGTGAGGATGTTCAGAAAGGATGCTCTCAATAACGGCATAAACAGAGACAAAAATTACTATGAAGTGATCATTAAATACAACAAGTAATATGCATACATGATGGGCCTGAGCTGTGCTCCTTGTCCTTCTTTTGCTATACGTTCATTTTCCCAGATGCGATTGATTTCAGCATATGTCAGAGAGTTAATTTTGGATCTGAATGCTTCAAATGATGTAGGAAACTGTTCTAGGACTCGGATAATTTGTTCCTTCACCACATCAAGCACCTAGAGTGAAGAAATGAAAATAGATCACATGTGCCATTTAATGTAAAAAAATTCTGATCTTTCAATTCTATGCCACAGATTTCTGTTATATCCTCTTAGAACGACAAGGTTCTATTTCTATGTTTTGGCTGAACTGAGTTACACATTACACACTTCTACAGGAGGCCTTCTCCATTGTGTGTCAAAGTATCAAGTGGATTCGGTGTGAGCACATGAAACTTCAATCATCAATTTCTAAAAAGTTGATGGAAGGGAGAATCTTGTCATTTTAAGGGGACGAGTAGGTATAGTGAAACTACAACAGATCTTCTGAGGGAAACAACCCTTATCAAACGTTTGTTTTTTGTCCTTTCTCTGCCTTACACTATATATCACTAACTGGTCACTGAAAAACGAGAACCAAACATATAAAAACGGCATTTCGTGTGTTTCATTTAGCAAAAAATTGCACAGGAAAAGACTAAGTTTAGTTTTGGGGAATAAAGTCCAGCTCCAAAGCGCAATCTACCACAATATAGAGCTGCAAGTTGCCAGGTCATAGAGTTTATACAGGGACAGAATTTCATGAAAAAGTTTCACTGCACAACTTAGATCACTGACTGCAAGCAGCTTGAACACAAATAAAATGATTTGTTCCATGTCCATCCGAATAACCCTTTTCATTCACACTAAATACAGCGTAAACATCAAAAGACAGATCTTCTGACTGCTAACACAAAGCCTGCGGAAAAATTAAGGATATGCTAAACCCCTTCGCCGCTATACAATTCTTCCCTGCCATGTGCTGAGAAAAAACTTATTTAAATGCATGAACTTTGAGTTTGAATTTGGAGAAGTTGGGAAAACGCAAGACGACAGACAGAAAATAGCAAAACAATAGGACACAAGGAAACCCTACCAGAGGTGCCCACCACACCACCTGGGCATGAACTCAGAGGTCACACGGTTAGGTTGGACATACCATGTGCGTCGACAGCACTCTTGCGCTATCAATTTTAGGACAAACAACATACTCGCAATATCAAGAGGTTAAGCAGGAATCACTGCTAGAACAAACACTGCTGAACTGTGAAACAATACAATGCTATTAACAGTTTCCTATGCAAAGAATTACCTTTTTGAAATCTTGAGCTGTGGCTTTCATCTCTCGCCACGTCTTGTTGAGCAGTTGAATACAGATACAGAAGAACTCCTCAAAAGGTTTGTCATGTGTGAAGAACATGGTGTAGTATGTTTCACCATCTTCAGAGGCTGTAGAAAGTGAACACAAAATTAAACAATGATTGTGACTGGATAAAGCAAGGGTCAGTAACAGCTTTCATCTGTGGCTCTTACCTTTTCTAAAGTGCCAGTAAAAAAAAAAAATCCTCAAATGGAAAAATATACTACTGGTATGTGCCATTGTATGCATGTTGCTGTTCACTCTGAAGCTGAATTTGTTGAAAATCTTTAGCATAGCGAGGCTGCCAATCTCTCGCTAAAGAGTCTTTAAATTTCAAATTCTGTAAACTTCTCACTGTGAGCACCAGCATTACAGAAAATTTCTTTCCACATACAGGTCATCTCTATAACTGAACCCAACAGTCATTCTGTGTTATCCAAGTGTTTGATTTTATCATTTAACACATAAAAAACACAGTACTTAGAAAAGAAAAAAAAAAAGAAGAGTGTTGTGCATTCTGGAGTTTGGCTCACTTTTTCCACAGGTCACAATGGCATTTATTTCACAAATTCTACATGATCATGAGATCTTTTGTGATGCACTATGAATGGAAGTGCTTCTCTGAGGATAGAGTCAATTGTTTTCTTGTCCCTATGGGTTTGGCTTATGGTTAGGCTTAAGGTTGGAGTAGTGTTGGCCAGAATGATTAATAAGTTTTGGGGAAGGGGGGTAGGGGGTTCAGTAAGGACAGATGTCTCCATAAACATATACGCATCATGGTTTGGCTTTTTCCATACATCAGCCTAGACAATAATCTCTTAATCATAACCCTAACGCACAATGACAAATGTGCTACTGAAAACCCATAGAACAACTGTCACTACCTCATCAATTCCTTTATAAATAGTGGGACTGCCATTAATAGGAAAAACGTAGTCTCTCCCCCTCTCCCTTTTTAACCCCCAGCACATGAGCAGCAAGACAAGTGATAAAAGGGCATTTTTCTCTCAGTAAATGCAGATCCCACAGCCGTTCTATGGTTGTCCTTGTTTATGTTCCCTGGAGACCTGCAGCATGACAGGGATGAGCTCTTACAGATGATCACCTACTGTCTGCGAGCAGAAGAAGACACTGAGGTATCCCCCACAACCAGAATGATGGAGGCGGGATACAGATGAGAACAAATATGGAACCACTGGGACCATAGGTACGAAAACTCTCAAATGGATCTAGGAGCAGTGAGAGGAGCACTTATAGGGATGCCCAGTGTGCTAGCATTCTGGTTCCTGTCATTAAATCATTATCATCATCATATTCCTATGTAGCAGAATTTACTTACGAGCTTCACCAATCTTGAGGACCTTACACAGAATCTTTGTCAGCATTTTACTAGCTTGAACAAATGGGCAGTCGTGTTCATCTGCTCTTGTTGAATTTTCTAGGACAACCTGGGCACGAGACAAAATGGTTTGATGAATAGGTTAGGAGGAACAATTCTGCCGTGCAAAGACTGAGTGACGTATGTGTCCATTTCATAGTTTTGAGAAAAACACAAAAAACTTGTACGGCACAGCCAATCTACATATATAAATGCTGGTTGGCCACACTAAAAAACTACTATTTCAGCAGCAGATATGTCTATCTGCCTTTGACATAAAAGAATTATGTGTGAGACAAGTTCATACAGACGATAAAATAGAAAAAGGCCATGCTGTCAGTTCCGTCGTTCTGCCTTTCGGCAGCAGAAATTTGAGGAAAGATTGCCAATCTGGTTACCTCGACAAAAAAGTGGATTTATTTCATGTTCTGTGTATGAATCCCTGAGCCATAAGAACGCCCATTTAGAGTTCTAACTCACAGTGGATATCTGCCACCTAAAGGCATGTCCTTGAGTCACCATCGGAGATAACTGGATTTGATAATGTTCCCAAAATCTGACGAATGCAACACATGCCTAATAATACATTGCAGGTTTTACAGAGAACAGCAATGACTATGTTTATTGATATATTGGGTCCCGCACGTCTTAAGGCCAGCCCTGACTGTAACTATGTTGAAGCATGAATCACACTTGCATACTATTCCATGTATCAGCCATGCACAGGTCTGTCACACTGCAAATACCTCTTCAGGTTTTTCTTATCATAAACACCTACCTTTACATAACTCTCGCCATGGTTACGTGCAAAATACAACATTACATCAAGAGCTAAAACACCAGGAGGGGCCGCAGTGAAATCTTCAACAGGGCAGGCAGCATTCTGGAAGATAAAATAATGGCATAGGCTGAAATAAATGAAAAAAAAAAAAATCCTCCAGGTCTTGATACTGTAGCAGTTCACTGTCCACCAAACTTAGTTTAGTATTCTCTATCTATCTTATTATAAAAAAAAATAGTGGTGGGAGTAATTCATTGTGGTGCAATTTTGACCTTTTCTTTGCTCAACGCTACAGCCTAAACAACAGTTTCAACAATTGTACAGTTAATTTTCCAAAGTGTCAACTAATCCAGCCCAATCGCTTTTGCATCGACCGATTGTGTTGATTCAAGTTTCAGGTACTTTTAAATACAAAGTTGTAACAGTGCAAGATACAATGATCTTTGTTTTGGCTCCCTGTAGTAAGCCCGCCGCACCGGAAACGATATATTAATACGCGTTCAGTTCGGTGCGCGCAATTTCCCTACCAGAAATGAGTGCGTAGTGCTCAGGTGCCGATGAAATCCGTAGTAAGATTGTAGAATATGGAAAGCTTTCTTAACCAGAAAGAGAGAGAGAGAGAGAGATGGAACGGTGGGTTCAGGTTTATCCCGGATAATGCTGGGAACTTCATCTAGTACCACTCATACACCTCGGATTTCCATGAAATTTTGCAGACGCCTTTGTTTCGACCTGCACAGGGTTGTTCTTTGAGCTTGAAGATTTAAAATGATGGAGAAGTATCTTTACTGAGTTTGCCATGCATCACTAAGTTTGCCTCTGAGCCTGTTTTTCATGAACAAATGAGCCTATGTTATCATTGCTTCATGTGAATGTTCACTGTTAAACAAACTGCCCAGTACATGGATTATTGCCATGTCATGACAATTGTTGCCTTAAATTCTGACGGGGTGCATAAAGCAGCTGCACGCATCAGGATGCAATAAGACTTATCTCAAAGAACAAACAACAACAATTTCAACCTAGAGGAGCAGGCAAGGTGAAGCAGATCCTTAATAAATCATCCAGAACTGAAGCTAAGAAACAGCTTTATCCCAGACAACACTGTGTAGCTCAGTTAGTGGTGTAAAATAGCACAGAGTAAGATGGCTGAAACATGGAAATGATCATAAACAGGTGACATCCTGAAGCTAAAAGACAACAAAAAGACTGAAACAACATCACCAGAATATCTCTAAATTCATTCTTGTGCCAATTTATTCTATGATAGAAACAGGCAGAACAGAGATTACTATTGTCTGTAAGTTTCTAAAAATGCAGAGAAATTTCAACCACCTACACAACAATAATAATTATATCATTTTTAAAAAAAATAATGATTCCCAAAGTCACTGTATGTCTTACCTCAAAACCAAGTTTTTTGTAATCTTTGGGAGCATTCTGGGACTTGCGAACAGTGTTGATATTCGGATCACCGTCAACATCAAAGGCAATACGTCTTAACTCTTCAATTTCTTTTACAATCACCTGAAATAAACAAGGACCATTTAAATCACATGAAACTCCACTCTATAATTAATCTAAAACTCAAAAAGTTCCAACTGTACACATCTGATCTGTTTCGTGTGACAATATTTTAGACAGAATCAGCCTACATAAGCCTATAGATTAAAGATGCCTTTAAAATATACAAAGTTGTTGTGTGGGAACCATGATATTTTACATAGAAAGTTATTGCTGCACAATGAACACAACTCAAGTGTTTTTCTGTTCAGCTCTGTAAACTACTACATCCTAATAATAATGATAAAATGACTATTGCTGCCCACGTAGTAGAAGAAACTTCAAATTCTACTCTCACATTCAACTTGCCAAACGGTTTCGTGCAGCTGTGCCACAATTCTGTGGTTCCAGGAATGGATTGAATATTATTTTAGAAGAGTTAAGGCCTGCTGTTAAAGGTCATGTCATGCTAACTAACTGCTTTCCTAAATAAATTTAAAACTGTTCCTGCCTCTCTCACAAATTACCCACTGGATCATGAAATTCCACTATCTTTCTCACAAATTACTTACTGGATCGTGAATGTCCAGTCTTACTCGCAAATTACTTACTGGATTATGAATCATCCATTGAATGTCCACTGCCTTACTCACAAATTACTTACTGGATCATGAATGTCCACAGTCTTTCTCACACATTACTTACTGGATTATGAATGCCCACTGCCTCTTCAAAAAGTACTAACTGGATTATGAATGTCATCTGCCTTACTCACAAATTACTAGCTAGATGGTGAATGTCCACTGCCTTCCTGACAGTTTACTAACTGGAACATAAATTTCCACTGTCTTTCTCACAAATACAACATGGATTTGTATGAAATTTTGAAGATATCTTCGTTTCAACCTGCCAAAGTTTGCTTTTCATGGATCAAAATGTCCACTGCTTTACTCACAAATTACTTACTGGATCATGAATGTCCACTGCCTTTCTCATGCGATCTTCATTAAGATTCAGCAGTAAAGTCTGAAGTACATATAGCTCATGAGCCATCCCAGCACCCACGTTCTGGCCACGAATGACATTCTGAACAAATAATGAAAAGCAAAAAACCATATAAATGAAAATTTCTGAGGGACCAGATGTCCTGCAATTCGTATATTTCAGTTACCATGCCATTGTATACATTGTATACAAATGATTTCACTGTGACACACAACAACGTTTACCTTCTTAAATTTGCCGACGACTCTGCAATTTTAGGCCTTTTACCTAACTCTGGCCACGAATATTCTAACATTGTACAATCCTTTCATTGTTGGTGTAATAACAACTATCTTCTACTGAATGTTAAGAAAACAAAAGAGCTTGTTTTTGACTTTAGGAAAAATAACAACGATCCTGTTTGCCCTCTTACTATCAACAATGAAGAGGTTGAAATTGTCACAGAGGCCAAATATCTTGGCATTACTATTGATTCATTGCTTAACTGGCATGCGCATGTAACATATGTATACAAGAAAGCCAACCAGCGCATGTATTTCCTCAGAAAGCTCCGCTTTTTAAAAGTTAGCAAAAGCATTCTGAAAATATTTTACACCATGGCTATTCAGAGCATTTTGATGTATGGAGTTGTCTGTTGGGGAGGAAACATCTTACAAAAAGATAAAAATAAGATCAATAATTTAATTAAAAAAGCATCCAAAATTTGTATCTGTGATCTGCCATATTTTGATGAGCTGTACACTAGTGCTTGTATTAAAAAAGCTAATATTATTATAAATGACCCCCAACATCCCCTGAACAAGGAATATATAAGATCTGTAAGAAGTTTAAGGCTGTTGTCAAAGAAAACTAAAACTGAGCGCTACTTTAAATCGTTTATTCCATCATCAACTAGGATGTTACAATAATGTCGTCATCTTGATCGTAATCTGTGCACAGTTGAATTATGTCCTGCGTGTCAGGTCAATGTGGTTTAGTTAGGGAAGCATATTGTGTGCACTGTTAATTTAGTTAATTTATCAGTGTGTGTGTATATATGTGTGTGTGCGCGCTATGTATCATACTTTCTGCTTC
Organism: Onchidella celtica; assembly: GCA_963931925.1. Taxonomy (NCBI): domain Eukaryota; kingdom Metazoa; phylum Mollusca; class Gastropoda; order Systellommatophora; family Onchidiidae; genus Onchidella; species Onchidella celtica. The sequence goes on from OZ007574.1 coordinate 41,049,796, forward strand.
TGTAACTATATTGTTATGTATTCAATGATCAAAACAAATTTCCTTGTACAAGGACGAATAAAATTTATCTTATCTTATCTTATCTTATCTTATCTTATTGCCAAGCCAGAGTAATGTATGTCAATGACAATGCCTTTTTTTTTTAAAAATACTGATTTGGACTGAAACTAGGTTTCCACCTGTAGCATAGCTTGGGATTTCCTTAGCTAATTACTTTTAATAGCAAGCAAGTTGTTGCTAATCTCAAGCTCCTATTTCTGGTCAGAATAACCTTTTGCCACTAGAATTTTCACATGGTAAGAGTAACCTTTTAGAAATACAGTTTTCACCTGGTCAGAGTAACCTTTTGGAATTAGAATTTTCACCTAGTCAGAGTAACCATTTGGAATTAGAATGTTCATTGGTCAGAACCAACTCTTGGTGAGTGAGAAAGAGAGAGAAAACAAGAGAGAAAGGGAGAGAGAGAAAAAGACTGAAAGCTGACAGAGGAGGAGGGTTGGAGAGAGACAAAGAAAGAAAGAAGAAGAGGCAGGTGGGAGCAGGTTTATCCTAGGCATCGCAAGGAGCCCTGACCTCAGCTGGCTACAGAAAGTTTTTACTCACACTCAAAATGATGTTTCTCATGCTCTTTGACTGTAGACTTTCTGCAATTTTCTGTATAACAGCAAAAGAGTAAATGAACAATTTAAAATATCTGACATACATAGACACTTTATACAAAAAAGAAAAAAAAAAGGGGAAGATTCAGAGTGGCTATAAAATAACTACGTCATGTCTCTCCTTTTTCACATACAATGTCAGGATGCAAACCAGCTGTCATTAAATAATAACAAAATGAAATGTTTAATCTCTCACAAAGATCATGACAACAGGCCCATTGCGGATATCGGCCATTTTAGTTGTCAGGACCGACGCTTAACCATGGCGATGGTAGCATTGATTTTGATTCGTTGGCTGATTTGCACTGTGAGCACTTCAGGCGTTGCGAACCAATCGGTGGTGAGCTAAAAAAGTTCACTACAGTAAACAATGATGCGTGCGTTCACGCACATGGGAGACATTCAGTCAATTCTTTCACTTCCTTTCCTTTGTTTACACGGATGGTAGGGAATCTGACCAGCTTGGATCCATCCTTTCCACCCCTGACATAACAGTCATCTGCAATGCAACCAGCAGGCCTTTTAAATGCTTAGACATATCTCGAAGTTACACTCGTCAGCTGATCCACCCACCATTTTAGGTGTCGGAAGTACAAAACAAAAACACTCTGTGACGTCATTCGCAATGGGCCTATATTCTCAATGGTTCTCTTTCAAAATCTTATGTATCTCTTTCCCAGCATGAACAATCAGGAAATTAAATCTTTTCTCAGATTCTATGGACACAACAGACTTAATTCATCTTGCACTCATTAAAATAAGTTGAAATGCGGCTTTGATCATGCACACGGGAACAAAACTGAATAGGACTTAATTAAATTTTATTCCAACACTTGAGACTATTAGCTGACATTCCATTACCATTGTGGCTTTACAGGTATTACGATCAGAATATAATTGTAATCTCTTTCCCCAGTACAGTGTCACTGGTGTCTACAAATCAAATAGTAATTTTAAAATGTATTGCCATAGGTGGGAACTGAAAAATCTTCGTAGAGCTGAAAATGGAACAAAACTGCTAGACAGGCCTGAACCTAGCTGTAAACTTACACATTTCCTATTTTTATGAAAACATGGTGACACTTAAATAAACACAGGCTGACGGCAGACAAAAATCTCTGCAGGCAATGACCCAGCTATTCCCTGATATTTCAGGTCAAAAATCTCTATGTGACTGAAGTCAGCCCTGGGAGAACTATTCCCACCTAACTACCACTAAATGTTTCCATTTCACTCTCTCTTATCCAATGGCATTCTGGCACTTACTTTTCTCTTTGTGTCATCTGCTCTTGTACACAAAGCATTTATCAAAGCTATTGCATTCTTCTGCACATCTGCACTTGAGCTGGAAGCGGTGAAAACAGAAAATTATGAAGGAAGTAAAAAACCCTGTTGTCTTATGACCTGACAACTAACTTTCCTCAGAGAAACTTTATGCTGTAGTGTTTCTATACAGACACAATGTATGTTTCATGCTAATGTGAAAATCTGTGATGTATTTTTACCATATTTCATGCATGATGTTTCTTGATAGCAGCGAGGGGAAAAAAAACAAAAAAACTTGGCATCCGTCATTTCTTTTTAAGTCCCTGTTCACAGAAAAGGTACCCAAATGTCCACTTGTAGATGCATCATATGTAACAATAAAATGTATCCGACCAAATGTACTACACAATATGCATAATGTTAACCACATACCTCTCTAGATGTGGGATCACATTAACTGGCGTGACTACTTGTTCAACAACACTCTGCCTGTTCATGCTGAGCAAAAAAAAAAAAAAAAGAACCTTTTCTTTATGACAAATATACAGAAAATGAGAGAATGAATCTAATCTCTGGCTAGAGTATTCTCTATGCACACAAATATCAAATTTGATGGGGGTTCAAAGTTATGCTTGTCATTAAAATAATTGCAGTGCAATGATCCTACTGATCTTGGACATTTCAGGAATAAATTATATTGATTATTTTTTGCTTCTCTTCTTTCTTAATATGTCTCTTCCATAGCATGCAAAAATCAGCATTGAAAATTATGTTTGTTTTTAGTACAAACATGTTTATATTTATATTGCCGTGAAAACGAGACAAACACTTGACGACATAATACACAATGTAAAGTCTGTATATCTCACAGTACTTCCCATACCTAAAGACTGAGTCATATGCATCAACTACCATTAAAAGCTCTTTAAGAAATAACCCAGTTTACAATTTTACAATCTTTCGATGAAAGCAAATTTAACTGCTTCTATTTCCTTAACTCTAGGATGTTACGTTAACAAGTTATTATCATGGAGTGTTCATGGCATACCAATGTAGCACCACAGATTCCAGAATGTCCAGGGCTGATTGGAGGCAGGACGTGTCCAGGTTGTTGGCTGATACATTCACACAATCTGCCACCTGGATAATCAGGATAGAAAATTTGCAGCTTTAAGGCTGAATCTAGAAACTGTCACCTTATCCATAGCAGAAACAAGTGTTACTTTGGTAAGTAGGAAATCTGACAAAGTTTTCACATCTGTTCATCAGACCTGCCAGCTACAGGACCAAATAGTATTTTAAAAAAACAGAAAATGTATGGGGGTCACAGCAGACGGGATACACGGTGGTCGAATCTCATGCCAAAGGTACTGGGTTCGATCCCCCATTGGTGCAGGCATGTTGGAATTTTTTTTTCAGGGGAAAATTCCTATCCTTGACCCTATGGTAGGTAGGATCGAGCACCCAGTCTTCTCAGATGAGGATGAAAAACTCGGAGGGCCCATGTGCACGTTGCACATGTTAAAGATACCTTGGCAGTAAAAAGACAAGAAGAGCAGGCCGAACAAGACCGCTGCCAAGCAAAATTCTAAGAAAATTAATCCCTACCACGAAACCATACAGAAACAAGAACAAGAAAAATAAAAAGAAGAAAAGCCAGGTGTAAATGCCCAGGGCAGCGAAAGTTCCTAAAATAAAGAGCCAAACACATGGGGTCATAGCATGGCTCAAGCAAAGTCAAACTATGGCAAAAAGAACAAGAAAAAATTCATGTGGCAAAGCCTCTCATGACAAAGAATACTACCGTATCGTTTCTGTACTATTTCTTATGTGAAGCTAAGCAATGTACAACTTTCTCTCTTCCTTTTTGCCGTATTTCAACTCCCAACTTCAAGCAGGAACACCTCAAGAAGCACATGCACCAGTGCCTTATAAATTCAAACTGAAACTGTCAGTTAGTTATGATTCCACCGAAAGGAGAACACGAATACAAAACTCTGCAGGTAACACATTTCACAGGAGACATTATGTGGTCTATGTACATTAGCATAATGTGAATACTGTCAATATAACTTTCTTGCACTTTACTGGACTGGCATTTTTATCCTCAAATCCCACAGGAATTTCTTTTCCATAAAAAAAAATTCCCACATCCTTCTCAATGTCCTAAATACAGGAGGAGAATTCTGTAAAATAAGGGATGGTTGGCAGGCATAGTTCACTGTTTGGCTGTGTGAACTATATCAAAAATTCCTTGCACTGAGAGGGCTGGCTCTATTATAATATTCATACTGTCATCACCCATTTGAGCAACTGATTGGCTTAACAACATGACAGTAAGAGAAGAATTGATACTGCTTGTAAAGATTACATCACATGCACAATGCGTTTCTGTCAACTAAAATCGGTCCATCAATATATGTCAGTGACTGCATCATCTACCTTTTGAAATAACCAATTTGAAGATACTTTGACATAATCTCATAACAACTTACGGCATGGCACTGTCTGATCTTCTTTTACAACTAACCATCAATATCAACCAAAACGATACCATGACGGACATAAATCACAGTGGCACTTTTAAAAAAAATATTTAAAATTTACTTTTCCTTCTTTCTAGAAAAGTAGAAAAAATGCTCAGGTCCCCTGTTGTATCATATTATTTAAGAAAGTAAGGCCTTCAATGTAATCATAAAAGGCTTTTTAACTGCTGAACCTCAATTTGTCAAACCATCATAGTACGCATAGAAAGGCATAAACGTATACGTGGGCATATGTTGAAAAGCCTCGAGGTTCGCTGTATTTTTAACACTTTTGTTGATTTTGAGCCACAACTGAGTTGAACAGAAGAAAGTGCTCTGACATTTAAAGCCGGAAAAAGATGCATTTTCTTCAAGTAGAATTAAAAAGTATGACAGGAAATTTCATTCTGGGCCTCAATTTATACACTGGTGATCAAAAATTCAACTTTTAAAACCACATTTGTGTATTCCCGGAGTCAGCGGGCCAACCACTTGGTCTAATGCAGAAAAGAAAATTTACAGTCTAATATACATGAAAGTAAGGATCTGTCAGTCACAAAGTTTCAAGCCCTACAATGGCCTTACTTACTCTTTTGATGAATTCTGGTTCCAATATGTCCCAGGAAACAATACTGTGCTCCATCAGACAGACAAAGGATTTCAAAGTGTATCCCAGAGGGTCTCCTTTACTGTAAAGTATAAATACACACACAAAAATTACTAAGATGCCTCAGAATGATAAAGGTCATGAATAACCAAATCTATTAGCCTACTAGTTGGACAAAATATATATTAAAAAGTAACACATCCAGGAGACATAATGTTATTATATATAAGTAAATAATAGATCATGACTCCAGACTTGTCATAGATGTGAACAACCAATTGCATTAACAGCAATCCCATGAGAAATACTTGGCCATGTTTTGGAATTTGTTTAAGAAACAAATATGTCTGTTGGGAAATAATCAGAATTAAAAATGCCGAACTTTTCCAGTTTGTGATTCGAATATTTCAAATCTAAAAAAAGAATTATGCATTATCCCTTACAATTCGAAACTTTCTCCCATCGGACTTAATCCTAAGTGAATCGTGAAAATGAGAAACACTTTTGAGAATGATTATTGTACTTACAAATTTCCCACTTTAACAATCTCAATGACTATCTGATGACCATTTTTCTTGATGAATTCCTCTGCAAATGTTATGTCTGAGGACAGAAAAGACAGCTGTCGCAAAGCTGCATTCTTATCTTCCAATCGGGATCCTTTGAGGGCATTTTGAATCAGTTCTGCAGTTTGTGCCTGTTGAGGAAAGAAAACAAAACAAGATTCCATTGTTACGTATGACTTTAGTTGTAAATACTATATAGGAAAAAAGTAAAATATTTCATCATCTAAGACTTAAATTTTAAATGTAATATTGCACCCCAATTTCTTTTTTTTTTTTTTAAGATTGAATTGGGAGTGGCTAATTTCCGATTCCTCCCTCAATCTATAACTACCTTTTGAGAGAGCTGAAATCTCTAACTTACAAAAAATACTGAGACACTTTTAAAACATACCCAGGTTAGTTCCCTTTCCATTCACTGAATGAAATCAGCATTTCTATGCCCTTCAAGAAATGAAAAAATACATTTAAGGAAACACAAAATGTGCTATAAGATATAAGATAACTTTTTATGCTGATTTCTGTGTGTCTGCAGTGGTGCCTTTTGTCTATTGCCATAACTGGGCAGTTACCACTAAAACAATCAAACTTACTGCTGATAATGTAAGATTTAGTACTTGACCATCACGAATATCCTTTCGGTTCTGCAAATGAAATAAATTGCACACAACACAGTATTTACATAAACTATAGATAAGGAGGCGACAGATGAAATTCATGGGGCATTTTTACAGAAAAGGAGAGGTGGAACAACTTAGTATCACAGGAAAAATCGATGGGAAGAGAAGACGAGGACGCCAACGGGCAACATTCATAAACACTATAGCCTGAACACATGGGCAACCAACAACACAATGAACAACTACTCATTCATGAGGGCCTTGAGTGAAAGAGTGGGATGGAGAACCATCACCGTCAATGCCTGCTCCAGACAAGACACTTAATGATGATGATGATAAAGACAGTATAAATTCATGTCAATGTGGGTAAAAACAAAACAAACTGGAACAAACACACAAACACGAAGTACATCTGTTAAACTAGTTAAACAAAACACTCTGTTAATCTCTCAACACTTCTTCTTCTTCTTTCATAGTTGGCACGTCTAGAAGACGATTCCCCCAACTGCACTACTATATGCGACTCAACGTTGCTCCTCTGAGGCTAAAAGCAGGGTAAAACCTTCATAGATGTTAAGACCATTTAAAAATATCTTAGTTGTGTAAAATCTTTTGTATATATAATAACTCTGGTATAAATATCTCTTGGTTTCCAGATTGTGCACAGAAATACAACCCGCACTTTAGTTACAATGGTAGCTGCAACGGATAATTATGTTCTTTAATTCATTGTCGAAAGTCGTTGCAGACGGTAGTGTTTGGACTTCTGCCGGGAGGTTGTTCCACATCCTGATGACACTAGGGTAAAAAGAATAAAGATGGCTGTTAACCCGTGAGCTTGGGATGTTATATTTTATATTATTCCTTCTGTTGCCTCTGGTATTAATGGTGAGGTGGTTCAGTGGGATATGGATATTTCCTTCCCTGCCCTTATAAAATATTTTTACTTTGTTTTTTGCTCTCCTCTCTTCTACTGGTGTCCACTGAAGGTCTCTCATCATTTTGTTTACACTACTACTTCTAGTATAGTCATTCGTCACAAAGCGGGCAGCTCTCCTCTGGACCCTTTCCAGTTGGTCTATATTTATTCGACAATGGGGGTCCCAGACACTGCAGCCATACTCTAGGGAGGGCCTCACAAAGGTGTTATAGCATTTCTCTTTTACTTTCCTATCGCAGTTAGAGATGTTCCTTTTCAGAAATGCTAGTATGCTGTTTGCTTTGTTACATGTGATATTAATATGTTGGCTCCATGTAAGTTTTCTGTCCAATGTTACACCCAAATATTTAGCCTCATATGTTTCGCTCAATTTTTCGTCGTGTATAAAGTAGTCTGAGGTGATGTTGTGGTTTTTATTTGAAATTCTCAGGACTTGGCATTTATTGGGGTGGAATTCCATACGCCAGTCCCTCTCCCATTTTTGTAGACTGTCTAGATCTTTCTGTAGGATTTCCGTATCTTCTTTTGAGTTTATTATTCTATAAAGAAGGCTATCATCAGCAAACAGTCGTAATTTAGTGCCTGGAGAGATCTTACTTGGCATATCGTTAATATAAACTAGGAATAGTAAGGGGCCCATTACGGTACCCTGGGGTACTCCCGAGAGAACAGCTGCAGGATTGGATGACTTTCCGTCAACGACGACTATCTGTGTTCTGTTTTCTAAGAAAGACTTAATCCACTTCAAAGTACTGTTTCTAACTCCATAATGGTTTAGTTTAGTCAATAGACTAGCATGGTGCACTTTATCGAAGGCTTTACTGAAATCTAATAAGATGGTATCAGTCTGCTTGTTGTTATTCAAGTTATTAACAAAATCATTGCAAGTTGTGACCAGCTGGGACTCACACGACCTGTGTTTTCTAAAACCATGCTGTACATGTGTTAAAACCGAGTGTCTCTCGAGATGCTTCATGATGCTGGTGTGCAAGATATGCTCTAACAGTTTACAGGATATTGATGTCAGGGAGACTGGTCTATAATTTTCAGGACTAGCTCTATTTCCTTTGTTAAAAATGGGTACTACATTTGCTTTTTTCCAGTCTTCCGGTATTTTTCCTTGTTCAATTGAAGCTCTAAATAACAAAGTGTAAACGGGGGCAATTTCCTTGGCACAGAGTTTCAGTAATTTGGCGGGAATTCCATCAGGCCCTGTAGCTTTATTTTCGTTAAGGTTTTCCAAAAGTTTCAGTACTCCATTTTCTGTGACATATATTTCATCCATATCCGGCAGTTTGGCACCACTCAGCTCTCCCGAGAAGACACCCCCTGGGTCGGAAAAGACCTTACAAAATTGAGTATTTAAGATATTGGCTCTTTTTTGGGCATCTTGCTGTGGGTGCCCTCTCTCATCGATCAGTGCGGCTACTCCTAAGTTTTCTTTATTTTTACTTTTCACATACCTCCAAAGTTTTTTACTGTTATCAGATGTATCACTTATCATCTCATGGATATAATTATTATGAGCTTTCCGGCATTCTTTCTGGGTCAATCTTTTAATTTCTAGATATTTGTTTTTCACTCGTTCGGAGTTGCACTGTTTCATTTTTTTGAACCATTTATGTTTTTTTTGAACGAATCTTTTCGTTAAAGTATTTATCCAGGGTTGGTGAATTTTTGTGGATGACATTTTTGTTGGGACATTTTCCATGATCATGTTCAGATTTAACTTGATACAGTCCAAGAGTTTGTTTGCGTCAGTTTTTGAAGAGTGGTATTTCATGAAGAAACTGCCAAAAGTTGCTGCCTCCCTTTTCAAATTATTTTTGTCTGTCTGATTCCATAGGTAAATCTGTCGCCTAATAGGTCTTTTCTTAAAGGGTTTCAGTTCTGAATCAATCTGGACTATGTCATGGTCCCCTAGTCCAGGAAGAATTTTGATCTCTCTTGTAAGGTTAGGGAAATTAGTAAAAAAATAGGTCTTACAGTGCATCTCCTCGAGTGGTCTCTTTTACTGCTTGCTCTAGGCCTATATCCGCAGTACTGTCTAAAAATAGGTCATTTATTTCTCTTAAGTTTTGGCAACTCTTCACATTTCCTTCTTCCCAGTTTATATCAGGTAAGTTGAAATCTCCTCCTATCCAGATGGTAGCCTTTTTGTTCTTTTGGTAGGCACTTCCAAGTCACTACTAGGAGGTCGATAGACTGCACCCACAACCAGAGGAGGTTTACCCTTCACACTAATCTTACAGAAAACAGTTTCTCCTGCTTCCTCACTAGGTATTTTTTCACTAACTAAGTTCTTCTTCACTGCTATCAAGACCCCACCTCCCCTTCTCTTCTTCCTATCATTTCTGTAGATTTCATAATCATCGTTAATCGAAATTTCACTGGTTTTTATATTTTCGTTTAGCCATGTTTCTGTTCCGATGATTACATCAGGTTTAGTTTCGTTCAGAAGTAAGCTCAGTTCTTCTTTCTTATTCCAAATGCTTTGAAAATTTATAACCTGGGTTCTGAACGTAGTTTTCTCTTTGGCTGGCTCTTTTTTCTTGGATTTGGGGTGTGGGGTTGACGAACATTTTGGATCAAAGATTGGTATTTCTGTGTTACTTTTATTAGTATTTAAATGTTGTAAGATATCAAAACTATTGTGGGATCTTGATCTACTACGGTCTAAGTTTAATTGAAAATCAGTGAATAAGCTGGAACTAAAATTTGGCATGCCACACTGGATACATTCCCATGCGGCACTGCTATTGCCCAGTGTTTCATACATTACTGAGTTTATTCCCATACAGTCGATGTGGTACCAGCGGTCACAACTATCACATGCGATGGCCCTCGTTTTCCAGGTACATTTTTTAAGGCAAACGGGGCAAGGGGGGAATCTGGTCTGGGGTCCAGGGTTGAGCTCCACATCACCCGATAATGACAGTAGTAAGAACAATACCAGAGAGATGTTCATTTTATTTGAAGAACTATTTAGCCTAAATTTCGAACTGGTTCTAGATCTAGATCTATATCTACTTTTCTGTCCGAGGACAGACCAGTTGTTTATTACTGAGGTCCTGGATTTAGGCGAGTTGACAACACTAAGTTTCCAGTTGTTATAATTAGCCTCATGTTCAGATCTAGATCTAATATCCCATCTACATCCAAGTGAATACAGTTCTGGTCTAGATCTATATACTAAAACGGTGAACAATAAACTTATCAACATTAAGAGGAGAGATCTCACTGTCTCATTCTTGATAGTGACACGAGACGTGGACTTCCCACCGGCACAAGCGGTCGCCATATTGGAAATTTTTCAGTCCACCCTTACCTTCCAGTTATAATCACAATCTGGGAATAGGTCTAACACTTATTGAGCATTACATCAGACTCTGGAACAAAACGCCACTACATTTCAAACTCCTCCATCAACAGCCAAATTTTTCTTTAAAAAATACAAAATTTTAGTTCAAGTCAGCAAACATAGTTTCATATTCATGTTAAAAATTGTTGACATTTCATACAAACTGAAATATTGTCTTAAATGGACATTTCCTTTCACTTACCCGTTCTGTTATATACATCTTCTGATTATTTTCATTGAAGCGTAATGCATAATGTTTGTGATCTGCTATGTTCCAACTGAAATAAAAACACAACAAAACCCTGTTTACAAAATAACTTAAAAATGATAAACTTAAGGGGAGGAACGGGTAAAAATCCTATTTTCCTTAGTTGTTAATAAATTTCCATAAAATTTGGGGTAGTGAATCAGAATGAAAATGTGATTTGAAAAATGTATTCAAAATTTTTTTAAACTTTGCGGTTGCTATGGTAACGGTGGCCATATTGAATTTTCATTACATTTTTTAATTAATAATTCTGTTAAAACCATCAATTGACATGAGCTCAAATTTTGCATACAAGTCAAGAATTGATATGCAAAGAGAGTTACAATGCCATATTTCCAATAAATCTATCCAACGTTGAAGTAGTATGTTACATTTTTATCCCCCAGAAAACTGACAACACAGTTTTCTAATTACTCTGTCTGAAAAAATATCACCTGTGATCCAAATCGGCCGTTGTAACATCAAAGTATATATATTCAATGACACATGTGCAAATTTTGAGGGCAATCTGTTCACTTGTTATGGAGAAATTAAGAACTGAAATAGTGAAAATGCGTTAAAACAAAAGGGCCCTAAGGGCTTTCTAACAGCTCTAGCTCACAAAAAATATCATATATAATTCAAATCGGCATTGTAATATCAAAGAATCTACATCCAATTACACATCTGCAAAGTTTGGGGGCAATCTGTCCACCAGTTATGGAGAAATTAAGAATTGAAATTGTAGACCTAATTTTGTCTATCTAGTCCCAGTGGTCAATATTTTGACCCGCTCCTCCCCTTAATAATATTATATCATGATGTGCTCAGAAATAACAACAAGAGCAATAACTTGCATGTTGTAGATGTTGTGGCCAAACCATGCATCTCAAAAAATTTTCAAATGTTCACTTTTTTGGCTCCTTCAAGCCAGAATGCGGAAATACACTGACTAAGTACTGCAATATTAGATGACCTTTACATAATAAAATTTTGAGACAGGACAAACAAGAGATGCATGGATCACATCTGTGTATTTTCTTATGCAAAAACACATTTACAATCCAAGACTAAAAAAAGTAACATTTCAATAAACACAAAAAACTCACTTACTTTTCACAAATATCTTGAATAATTGTTTCCAATGACAATGTCTTCAGGGGAAGAGAAAGAAAAAAGAATTCATTAAATGAAGGAGAATTGTTGTATGCAGTCTTATGGGCAAGTACGGCAGGCTGTGTGGGTGATTTTGGGGTCTCGTAACCAGTTCTGAACTTTTGGTATTTTTTCAAGATTGAACATCCATACTTCCTTCTACACCATTCTTATTTAGAACACAAATGTTCAAAGAGTTGTTTTTCATGTATTTAAAGATGGTACCCCCAATCCAATTTGAGGTCTTTTTGGAAAAAAAAGTTGAAAATCTTGTCTCCTTCTTGAATGATGCTCATTTGAAATTTGTCATCTAAATGGCATCCATAAATGACAGGTTCCCATGGCAACAGAGCAATGAAATGTGATACTATCTGTCATCTAATACGGATAAATGTGCCCTGTTACTAAAAAAACAAATACAAAAAGCCAAATTTTAAGTTTTGTCGAAAAAGGTTCTCTTCTGCCATCCCTGCCCTTTAATAAACAAATATATCTTTTGTTTTATCACTACTGTAATCTCAACAATACAGTACAAAGGTTACTTGTGAAGGCGTACTGATGACAAATTTGTCATGAAAAAAAAATTTAACGGCTGTCGAAAATCTGATTTGCAGCTGTACGATCTCATTCTCTGTCATGGCAAAATAACATGTATACTGTATTGTGTGTGTCATAACAATGAATTTTATTTTCAGTAATGATCTTGGTGAGAAAATACTGAAAACCTACTTATTTTCACTAATTTGATATCTTTATTACATGTAAATGTGCATTATATGCCCTACATATTATGGAAGGATGCATAGAACTGAGACTAGTGTGTTTACAAGTAAAATTAAAAATACTGTATCCATCCAACATTATGACATTGCCAATTATTTCACACTTTTAACCCATAAAACAAATCAGTTAAAGAACCAGGTTTTTAAAACTTGCTTGCCATCCCAATACAAAATGGGTTAAGAAAATAAATGTCCGATGATGAATTTTGCTTCACCAACAAATTCTGTAAGGGGAAATAAACTGTATCACATTACAGTACATTTTACAATTCTTGCCCAAGAGCAATATCACAATAATTTGAATAAACAATGAAAGATTCTTCCCAAAGGTCCACGATAGCAATGATAAATTATATTGTCGGTCAACGATTGGAACCTCTTTAAAACTAGCCTTTGAGACTATTGACAGGGGACTGTAGAATTTTACATAGAAAGCTACAGCTAAGCATTTTGTATAAATTTTTTCCTTTTTGTATTTTATATACCACTTTAATCCCATTTGGGAAATTTGCCTTTGTGTCATTGCAGCCAGGTTACAACTGGAGCAGGCACGTCGTCGCCACAGTGCAGCGCTGGTCAACTGTCTTTTTGGTTTTGTTTTTTTTGGGGGGGGGGGGATGAGGGGGGGGGGGGGGGGGGGGAGGGAGTGGTAGAGATGAATTTTATTTGATTTTGCCTGGGCAGCGGCCTGTTCAGCCTGCTCTTTTTGATTTCCAACTGCCAAGGAACCTTTAACGTGCGCAACATGCACACAGGCCCTCCAAATTTTTTCGTCCTTATCCAAGAAGACTAGATACTCGATCCTACCCCCAAAAGGATCAGGGCCATGAAAATATCAGAAAAATCCCAAACTTCCAACATGCCTGCACCGACCGGGTTTTGAACCCAGTGCCCTTAGCATGAGAGGCGAGTACATTGCCTCTAGACAACCTTGTCCCCTTACACCTTGTGCATTGAATACATAACTCAGTATTCTCTCTGTTTGACTTTGTAAATTAGACTAGATATAGGGTACTTTGATGACAGCCTCAAAGGCTACTTTTAATGAGGTTCCAACAGCCGAATGATGATGTTAATGTGTGATTAAATGCTGGACTGTGGAAAGATGGATACAGATACAAGACACACACAGATATTTTAATAGTTTATCTCAAACCTGATCAAATTCTATAAGCTGCCCCTGTTGACTTCCAGTAGTGTCTCGGTCCGGCATCGTGACAGCAACCTTTTTGATATTAGCACTCTGGTTGCGAAAATTCCTTGGAGTTGTCGGCAAGGTTCGCCCTACACTGGCCCCAGGAGCCCCAGATATGGAGGTGCCACGTGGCCCCGGCATTGTAAATGGTACAGAAGACAATTTCTCTACTAAATTGTTCAGGAATTTAAATTTCTATGCTGACCAACGTCATTTTTCTTTCAAAAATGTTCTGAATATTATTAATTTAATCACTTTGCTGTTTGCAGTTTTCAGTTTTCCATGGCTTACACCACCTGAAACAATTTAAATAATATACATGTAAATGAAAATTTACAGCGAATAGACAGATTCAGGTCTAATTAACTGCAAAATTGCTTTCTAGAACAATATCTTCACATACTTGTTTCCAATCAAACTAAAGAGTATAAAATTTTATAAACTAAATTACATCTGAAGGCTCATTTTTGTTTGTTACATAGAAGTCTTTGCAACTAGCCTCACTCAGAACGGAAAAATAAATTTAAAAAAAATAGAAAAAAATTGGGAAAGACTTCCAAAATGCAGCTCTTCGACCGATTTTCTTACAATAATCAAATATTTCAAATGGTGGTTAAACTGCTAGGGTAAGCAGATCCCCACAAAGATGGAAATTTAGGAAAAAAATGTAATCTGGCAATATTGGCATGAGACATATCCTGAAATCTTTCCAAACTATTGGCATAAGGAATCCATTCATATTTAATAACTGAATTTTGCAAGAAGTCAACCATTATGATTTTCAATGATATTCAGGCGCAAAGTGGCCCTTATCGTGCCAAGAGCACTGTTAAACCCAAACTCAAAAACTGTACCACAATTCAAACCCTGGTTATGCTAACAACTTAGATTTCCTGTCCCATAACAGTATGGGAATGATTAAAAATACTGGAAAAAATCTACATTGAAAACATTTAATGACTCAATACCATGAGAAAGATGGAAAATTACGGAAATTCAAGTAACAGTACTTTCAAGTAATAGGTCATTAAATTAGCATTTGCATGTGTCTGATGTTTTGAGTAGTACACCACACACAATATCAGTAGGCTAAGAGTAAGAATAAACAGACTTCTTCCAACCTGGATCATGACCCCTGAGGGGATAAAATGAAATCATGACCCACCTCTATTCCCGCATTTTATTTTTGAAAATAAAATTCAGGATGCCAGATGGCATCCCATGCTTAACTCTAAAGTATGACACACATTAAGGTGATATTGGTTTGGTCACAGGAAAACGATGGACATAGGTCTACAATACATCGAGTGTCATGTGCTAGTGCAGTGGTATCAGTCCTAGGCTACTCCTAGCATGAAATTACTACTAGATCTATATACTAAATCTCTGTATAGATCTAGACTAGATCTAGAGTCTAAGATCTATTCGTATATCAAGTTACTATCTGTGCAATTTGTTCTCCGACAGGAGAAATTATCCCAGGTCCAATTAAATTCTTATTCGAAGGGTGAGTGACTCAGTCTCCAATAATACTACACACATTCAATTATGATATGAGTGAGTTTGTATTGTTCGATTTGAATGTAGGCCTACCGTATTTCATTCAACCAACATTGAGATTTCGATATGACAAGCTTAACCCATGCAGTCTGTTAGAATGAAGCTATCCCACGGTTTCTGAATATTTTAATAAGTATCAATATCGTGACGATTCACATGAAAACATATAAATTATTCTCCCATGTATAACAAGGAAACAAGTAAACAAGGAAACGAATTTCATTCTGAAGTTACTTCCGGGATTTTTATTTCTGCTAGAGGGCGCCTTTTGCCACAAAATAACTTTTTTACTGAAGAATACTTGTGACTCTCGTTCCATTGCTGCATCTGTACCGTTGGTCTTTGCGAGAAATAGTTTGCTATGCTTCACTATCCGTTTCCTTCTTCGTTCAGTTTCACCTACTTCAGTAATCTTGAGTTAGAAAAAACTCTTTTCGTCGCCTTTCTATGAATCTCCCAGGCATGTGATCGATTCCCTTGAATTAAAGATTCACATACATGTAGGCTATTATCATCCACCAGCATTTTCACTCAATCCTAGGCTCTAAATTTTCTTTCGTCCCCCTTTCTCCCCCCAATTCTCCCCCACTCCAAATCCCTACTCAAATTTAACAGATACATTTCATAAGAAGACAGACTCCACAAATTACATGTTTGATGTCAACTTGTTCAAAGCCTTATTGATGACAACAGGCGTGCTGATTATTCATAACACAGTGACTGTCAATAAGTTTGCACAAATAAAAACCAGGTGACTTTAAATCAGTTTGAGTATCCTAGGATTAAATGCATTTTTAAAAAAAATACTATTTTCTTAAAATACAGTACATCTGTTGAAAGGGGGGGGGGGGGGGAATAAGAGCTTGAATAATTATTGGTCTGGTGGAAGGGACTCAGAGAGTGCTAGTCAAAATTGGGCAAAAAGAAAAGGTTGTATGTTGCAAAACCCCGCGTGAGAAATAAAACCCAAACAATACAAAGCAAACTAAAGAGAAGACAGTTAAACCTTTTCTTTTTGCCCAATTTTGACTTTGCTTATAGCCCTGCTGCGACCCCACAGTTTTTCTGTGGTTTTTATGATATTCAGATGAGTGCTAACAGTCCACAAGTCACAGGGAGCAATATCTGCCTTGGCCAGAGAACATAGAGAAGGCTTCAAGAGGTATGCGCCAGTAATACACCATGTCTTGGTCAGCCTGGGTTTCACTTTACTTAGTATAGGCCTATAACTGAATGTATAACGACTCATCCTGATGTATGAATGAAATCTGTCATGATGATGTTTCAACCGACTAAAAAAGTGATGGTATTCACCAGCATCTCTTCTTTCTTTATTTACGTCATAGACACCGACTCTTCTCCTTGTTTCAAGCATTAAAATTTTGGTAAAACACTATCCAACAAGAAATATTCTTCGTCTGAAGAAGACCCCATGTTAAAGCACGAGAGAGTGCTTGCTGTGACTGGTGAAGCGTTCGCTTGCTCGGTCTTTACCCATGTGCATCCTCGTCGGTAACAGGCGCTCCCTTAAAAAGCACTTGTCTAGAGGTGCTAACTTTCTGGTGCTTTCTCTGCCTCTCCCCGGGAGCTGGCAACCCATATCACTACACTGTACGTAGGGAGAGACCATAGAGAACGCTTCAAGCGCAAGAAAGTTAGCGCCTCCAGACAAACGCTTTTTAAGGAAGCGCTTGTTGCTGCCGAGGGTGCATATGGATGAAGCCCTTAAAAGCAAGCGCTTCACCAGTCACAACACCCGTTCCTGTTTTAAGACGTGAGTCCACATCCATTTTGTTGCACCAGAAATTCGAAAAGTAGAAGTAACGACACACTACACTACACAGCAAGTCGCTTCAAAGCCTGATAACGAATTCGTTTTCAACATTTCAAAACGCTTGATTTTACAAGCGGCGCTCTACGAAGCAAGCTTGCGTTTTCTATGTGTGTCAAAAGGGTTTGAGTGGAATAGTTCACGAAGCTGTATTTAAGAGGTTGTCTTGAGGTGCTAGCTTTCTCGCGCTTGAAGCGTTCTCGATGCGTTCTCCCGAAAGACAGTAACTGTTGTGATTCTACTCTTGTATAAATCAAGAGCACAGGGCCGATCCTATTCCGCTACAACGAGTAATAAATCAAAATCTACACTTTCTTTTTGTACGCTGTGTTTTGACAAGTCAATAAATAAAACCCGAAGTTTCACAATTGAAATATTAAATTTTTAATTGCTACATCAATAAGAAATCCCCTAACAGAGACCATATAAAAAAATACATCCCACTCTCTCTTGAACTTTGCAAAGCTCAGCACTTATTGTTGCTGTGCATTGAATTCTGGTTGGGGAAATAAGTGAACCGAAAACAAAAAAATAACAACAACAACAACGTGGCACGGGGGCTCCAGCACACACTACCCTACCTAACACAGATGTGCCGTGTGACTATGTGGTTGCGAGAGCACTTTTCCCATGACATGGACGATCCTAAGTATCAGTTGCCCCTTAAGATCTAAGGAAGTAGGTTCTAATCCGTATGTTTTGTCCAGCCTACCCCCGACCAAACTCCACCCCGACTCTCAGTCCCTCAGAAGCGCCTCAAGGGAGGAAATCTCGCCAGACCCTAAGCTTTACAGACTAGTTGGGCATGACTAGCCGTGCGAGAACCTTGGTCGACCGCCGACCTCGACGCTACATGGAAGCAGGAGCCAATGACCACCCAGGTTTCCCCAAAGTGGCTGTTCCTGTACTATAAATTTGATTTGAGGTCTTTATTTTAGGAGGTTCGCTGCCCTTGGCATTTACACCTCACTTTACTTGTTTTATTATTTCTTGTTCTGGCGGGGGTGGGGGGGAGATGATATGGATAAATTTTAATCTGTTAATTTCAATTTTGCCCGGGCAGCGGCCTTTCGGCCTGCTCTTTACGATTTCCAACTGCCAAGGTATCTTTAACGTGCGCAACGTGCACACGGGCCCTCCGAATTTTTTCGTCCTTATCCGAGAAGACTAGGTACTCGATCCTACCCCCCAATAGGACCAGGGACTTGAAAATATGAGAAAAATCCAATTTCCAAGAACTACTCGATCCTACCCTGTACTATAAATGATTTGAGGTCTTTATTTTAGGAGGTTCGCTGCTCTTGGCATTTACACCTCACTTTACTTGTTTTATTATTTCTTGTTCTGGCGGGGGGGGGGGGGGGTTAATCTATTAATTTCAATTTTGCCCGGGCAGCGGCCTTTCGGCCTGCTCTTTACGATTTCCAACTGCCAAGGTATCTTTAACGTGCGCAACGTGCACACGGGCCCTCCGAATTTTTTCGTCCTTATCCGAGAAGACTAGGTACTCGATCCTACCCCCCAATAGGACCAGGGACTTGAAAATATGAGAAAAATCCAAATTCCAAGAACTACTCGATCCTACCCCCCAATAGGACCAGGGACTTGAAAATATGAGAAAAATCCACTTTCCAACATGCCTGCACTGCCCGGGTTTAGAACCCGGGACCCTTGGCATGAGAGGCGAGCACCTTGCCTCTAGACCACCTATAAATGATTTGAGGTCTTTATTTTAGGAGGTTCGCTGCCCTTGGCATTTACACCTCACTTTACTTGTTTTATTATTTCTTGTTCTGGCGGGGGGGGGGGGGGGGGAGATGATATGGATAAATTTTAATCTATTAATTTCAATTTTGCCGGGGCAGCGGCCTTTCGGCCTGCTCTATACGATTTCCAACTGCCAAGGTATCTTTAACGTGCGCAACGTGCACACGGGCCCTCCGAATTTTTTCGTCCTTATCCGAGAAGACTAGGTACTCGATCCTACCCCCCAATAGGACCAGGGACTTGAAAATATGAGAAAAATCCAAATTCCAAGAACTACTCGATCCTACCCCCCAATAGGACCAGGGACTTGAAAATATGAGAAAAATCCACTTTCCAACATGCCTGCACTGCCCGGGTTTAGAACCCGGGACCCTTGGCATGAGAGGCGATCACCTTGCCTCTAGACCACCTTGTCCCCTGACCACCTATAAATAAATTTTGGTTTTTCTTATATGACACAGAATCCGTACATTGTCTGCCATTATGGGTTTGACCTTGTTATGCATAAACTCACATATTTAATCCGTTTCTTTACAAACCTTACTTAAAATACATGGTTTTCACTCAAACACGTTCGATTAACACCATAAGCCAAAGATATAAGCCTTCTCTAGGAAATAAGACAATAAATATTCTTTTTGCAAAAAGTGTAAACTGCACACATGATTACCTTCCTTTGCCCTTGACATGATCTTCACTTTTATCTACAAACCAGTAGCAGAAGTGGGAATCCATACTCTTATATATTCTCCTTCAAATGAATGTCACAAGTGATTGAATACTTTCTTTTACTTTCTCGAACATGTGAAACTTTTCACTTGCATTTACATTTGGGTTTTTCGTCCTCTGATTTACAAGTTTGAATAAAAATAGATTGGACTAACAAAACATTAAAATGATTTCAAAATATTTTCATGTCTGACATTATAAGAAAGTCCCTATTTAGGCTTCGAAATTCGATACCAAATAGACACATCCATTACCAAAGAGATGACCTCAAACCACCTATCTCATGGAAACAAAATTTTACAAAAGACTTGTCAGATTTGTTGAACCTGTACAGCGGACGTTGAACATGTCGGTGTTGCTAAAAACATCAGATTTTTTGGAGTTTTTGTTGGATTTGTCAGACTTGTGCCCTGGGGTTGTTGGGCTTGTGCGGCAGACTTGTCCGGCTTGTCGGATAAACTTGTCGTACTTGCCGAACCGGCGCGGCAGACTTCTTGGACTTGTCAGACTTCTGCGGCAAACTTGTCTGACTTGTTCTGGGGACTTGTCAGACTAGTGCAGCGGACTAGTCAGCCTCATCAGACTTGTGCCCCTGGCTTATCATACTTATGCTGCAGATCTGTTGGGTTTGTGCTGCAGATTTGACAGACTTATCGGATGTCTGTGGTGGACTTATCAGATATGTCGGACTTGGCAGTCTTGTTTGGCAAACTTTGTTGGGATTGTGCAGTGAATTTGTCAGATTTGTCATAATTGTGCAGCCGGCATGTCAGACATGTCAAAGTTGTGGGTTTTGTGCGGTGGACTAGTCAGACTTGTGCAGATGACTTATTGGATTTGTCGTACTTGCCGGACTTGTCGAACTTATTTGGCAGACTTATCAGACTTGTCAGGCTTGTGCAGTGGACTTATCAGACTTGTCCAGCGGGCTTGTCAAATTTGGGCAGTAGATTTGTCGGATTTGTGCAGATGACTTGTCGAATTTGTCAAACCTGTGCGGCTTTGTGGAATTTGTGTGTCAGACCTGTTGGGCTTGTTAGATTTCTGCCCTGGGCTTATCAGACTTTTTTGGCCAACTTGTCGGACTTGTGTGTCAGACTTGTACGAATTTTTCAGCCAACTCGTTGGGCTTGTGTTTCAAACTTAACGGATTTTTTTACCAAGTTGTCGAACTTAAGTGTCATTCTTGTCAGATTTTTTGGTAAACTCATCGGACTTGTGCGTCAGTCTTGCCATAACGTTTCGCCCAACTAGTTGGACTTGTATATTGAACTCGTCAGACTTTTTCTGCCAACTGGTGGACTTGTATATCAGAATTGTCGGACTTTTTTTTTCCAACTTGTCAGACTTGTCATAATTTTTCGGCCAACATGTTGGACTTGGATGTCGGACTTGTCTAATTTTTGGCCAACTTGCTTTAGTTGTGCAACAGATTTGTCGTAATTTTTCAGCCAACTCGTCGGACTCGGTACTCATGCTTTGGACTTGTCAGAATTTTTCAGCCAACTTGTTCGTCTTAGGCATTGGACTTGTCATGATTTTCCAGCCGACGTGTTGGGTTTGTGCTTCAGATTTATCAGATTTTTTGGCCAACTTGTCGAACTTGTACATCAGTCTTGTCAGATTTTTTGGCCAACTCATCATACTATTGTGTCAGACTTGTGGTAACTTTTTGGTCAACTTGTTGGACTTGCACTTCTTACTTGTCAGAATTTTTCTAGCAACTTATTGGACTTGTGCGTCAGACCTATCAGATTTTTTTACCAACTTGTCGCACTTGGGTGTCAGTCTTGTCAGATTTTTTGGCCAGCTCGTTGGACTTGTTCGAGAGACCTGTCGTAATTTTTCTTCCAACTTGTTGATTTCCAAATTGGACTTGTTGTATTTTTCGGCCAACTTTTTGGATTTATTCGTCAGACTTGTCAGAATTTTTTTTGGCCAACTTCTAGGACTTGTGCGTAAGACTTGTCAAAATGTTTTTGCCAACTTCTCTTATGTATGCGTTAAGCTTGTCGAAATTTTTTTACCACCTTGTTGGACTTGTGCGTAAATCCTATCGGAATTTTTTGGCCAACTTGCTGGATTTGTGTGTCAGACTTGTGAGAATTTTTGGCCAACTTGTCAGTCATTTTTGTCAGATTTTTGCTCAGTTCGTCCGACTTGTGCGACGGACTTGACAGAAATTTTTGACAAACTTGTTGGACTTGTGCCTCAGACTTACCAGATTTTTTGGCCAACTTCTCGAACTTGTGCGTCAGACTTGTCGTAATTTTTCAGCCAACTTGTTGCACTTCTATATTGGACTTGTCAGATTTGTCGGCCAACTTGTTGGATTTGTGTGTCAGAGTTTTTGGAATTTTTCAGCCAACTCGTTGGGCTTGTGTTTGAGGCCTATCAGAATTTTCTACCAACTTTTTGAACTTGCATGTAAGACTTGTCAGATTTTTTGGCGAACTCGTTGCATTTGTGCGTCAGACTTGTCGTAATTGTTTAGCCAATTTGTTTTACTTGCGCGTCGGACTTATAAGAATTTTTGGCCAACTTGTTGGACTTGTGTGTCAGTCTTGTCAGATTTTGAGGGCAACTCATAGGTCTTATGCGTCAGATTTACCTTAATTTTTCGGCCAACTTGTTGGATTTGTCGGATTTTTCAGTAAAACCTGTTGAATTTGTGTGGCAGTATTGTCAAAATTTTTTACGAAACTTGTTGGACTTTTGCGTCAGAGTTATCGGAATTTTTTTACAAACTTGTTTCACTTGGAAGTCCGACTTGTCAGATTTGTCAGCAAACTAGTTGGATTTGTGCATCATACTTTCGTAATTTTTCGGCCAATTTGTCAGACACAAAATTTTTTGGCCAACTTGTTGGACTTGTGCATCAGATTTGTCATAATTTTTCTTCCAACTTGTTGCACTTGTTGGATTTTTTGGCCAACTTTTTGGATTTTTGCATCAGACTTGTCAGAATTTTTGGGCCAACTTCTCTTCTTTATGCTTTTAAAATTTTCAAAATTTTTTGGCCACCTTGTTGGACTGGTGCGTAAGTCCTATCGAAATTTTTTTACCAACTAATCGGATTTGTGCATCAGAAATGTCACAATTTTTGGCCGACTTGTCAGACATTTTGACAGATTTTTGCTCAGTTCGTCCAATTTGTGCATCAGACTTGCCAGAATTTTTTGACCAACTGGTTGGACTTATGCGTCAGACATCAGATTTTTTGGCCAACTTCTCGGACTTGTGCGTCAGTCTTGTCAGATTCTTTGGCCAACTTTTGGCCAAACTTTTTTGGAATTTTTCATAAATCTGGTACAGGTAAGACTTGTGCGTCAGATTTGTCAAAATTTTTTTACTGACTTATTGGACTTGCACGTTGGATTTGTCAGATTTTTCAGCCAAATTGTTTTATTTGTGTGTCAGACTTATCGGATTTTTTGGCCAACTCGTCGAACTTGTGAGTCAGAACTGTCGTGGCTTTTCCGCCAACTTGTTGGACTGGCGTGTCAGATTTGTCGACTTTTTTGGCCAACCTGTTGACTTGTGCATCAGAATTGTCAGATTTTTTTTGTCCAACTTGTTGGACTTGCGCATCAGACTTGTTGTAACTTTTTGCCAACTTGTTGGACTGGCGTGTCAGATTTGTCAGACTTTTGCGACCAACCTGTTGGCTTGTACGTTAGAATAGTCAGATTTTTTGGCCACCTTGTCGAACTTGAGCATCAGACCTGTTGTAACTTTTCTGCCAATTGTTGGACGGGTGCGTCGGATTTGTCAGACTTTTTTGGTCAACTTGTTGACTTGTGCGTCAGAATTGCCAGATTTTTTTGGCCAACTTGTTGGATTTGTGCGTCAGATTTTTTGAAATTTTTCCAAAAACTTGTAAGACTTGTGCATCAGATTTGTCAAAATTTTTTGGCCAACTTGTGGACTTGCACATCGGACTTGTTAGATTTTTCGACCAACTTTCTTTATTTGTGCAACAGATTTGTCATAATTTTTCGGCCAACTTGTTGGACTTGTAAGTCGGAATTGTTAGATTTTTCAGCCAACTTGTCAGATTTGCGTGTCAGACTCATTGGATTTTTCTGCCAATTTGTTGGACTTGTGCGTCAGTCTTGTCAGATTTTTTGGCCAACTCATCGTACTTGTTTGTCAGACCTATTGTAACTTTTCAGCCAACTTGTTGGACTGGCACATCGGATTTGTCAGACTTTTTCGGCAAACTTGTTAAACTTGTGCATCAGACCTGTTGTAATTTTCGGCCAACTTGTTGTTCTTGCACGTCAGACTTGTCAGACTTTTTTCAGCCAAATTGTTGGACTTGTACGTCAGGATTGTCAGACGTTTTTAGCCAACTTGTCGGACTTGTGCGTCAGACTTGTCGTAATTTTTCGGCCAATTTGTTGCACTTTTATGTTGGACTTGTCAGATTTGTCATCCAATTTGTTGGATTTGTGTGTCAGAGTTTTGGAATTTTTCAGCCAACTTGTTGGGCTTGTATGTCAGACTTATCAGATTTTTCCACCAGCTTGTTGAACTTGTGCATAAGTCTTGTCAGATTTTTTGGCAAACTCATCGCACTTGTGCGTCAGACGTCGGAACTTTTTGGCCAATTTGTTTTACTTGCACATCAGACTTGTGCGTCAATCTTGTCAGATTTTGAGGACAACTCGTAGGACTTATGCATTAAACTTGTTGGATTTGTTGGATTTTTTGGTAAAACTTGTTGGATTTGTGTGACAGTCTTGTCAAAATTTTTTTGTGAAACTTGTTGGACTACTGTGTCAGTCTTGTCGAAATTTTTTCACAAACTTGTTTCCCTTGGCAGTCCGACTTGTCAGATTTTTTGGCAAACTTGTTGGATTTGTGCATCATACTTTTGGAATTTTTGGCCAATTTGTCAGACTTACCAAAATCTTTTGACCAACTTGTTGGACTTGTGCATCAGACCTGTCGTAATTTTTCTTCCAACTTTTGGACTACCAAATTGGACTTGTTGGGTATTTTGGCCAACTTTTTTGATTTGTGCGTCAGACTTGTCAGAATTTTTGGGCCAACTTTTTTTTTTTTTACTCTTACTTATGCGTTAGACTTTTTAAAATGTTTTGGCCACCTTGTTGGACTTGCCATAAGTCCTATCGGAATGTTTGGGCCGACTTGTTGGATTTTGTGTTTCAGAATTGTCAGAATCTTTAGGCCAACCTGTCGGACTTGTGCATCGGAGTTGTCAAAATTTTTTGCCAACTGGTCAGATTTGTTTGTCACATTTCTCAAAATTCTTTGGCCGACTTATCTTACTCGTGCAACAGACTTGTCGAAATTTTCGCTCAACTTGTTAAGACTTTTCTTCAAAATTTATTGGCCAATTTTGTTGGACTTGTGCATCAGACTTCTCAAAAGTTTTTGGCCAACTTATTGGACTTGGGCGTCAGCCGTGACAAACTTTTGGGGGCAACTTATTGGACTTGTGAAAATTTTTTGCCCAACTTGTCGGACTTGCATGTCAGACTTTTTGGAAGTTTTCGGACAACTTATTGGACGGCATCAGATTTGTAAGACTTTTTTCTTCCAATTTGTTAGACTTGTGCGTGTGACTTGTTAACATTTTTTAGCCAACTCTTGTGCATCAGACTTGTCAAACTTTTTTGGGCAACTTATTGGACTTGTGCTTCAGACTTGTCAGAATTTTTTGGCCAACTTGTTGGACTTGTGCGTCAGACATAGGAATTTTTTGGCCAGCTGGTTGGACTTGTGCATCTTTCTTGTCAGACTTGTGTGGCCGATTTGTCAGACTAACAATAAAACAAGAACTTGCACTTCTAAAGGGTGATAAAGGGGGGTCTAAAATAGCTGGCTTTATGCATTAAATACATATGCTTGTATGTGTGTGTTTGTGTGAATGAGTGTGTTTGTGTCCAGATTTTAGATCTACTTCATCCAGTGAAAAGGTCATGAATTGAAGATTTGATTTTAGAAATCTCTGACCAGTTGCACGTAATTAATATTTATCCTAGCATTAACCCTAGTAAGAAATTTGCAATTCTATTGGATGAAAAGGAGGCGTTTAAAATAGTGGGCTGTATGAGTTATTTGTGTGTGTGAATGTTTAGGTATGTGTCTGTCGTCCTGGGTGTCTCTCTTTTACTCCGTCTTTCTGTCTCACCTTCCCTCCTCTGCCTCTCATTTCTTTTTCTCTCTGTCCCTGTCTCTAATTCCTACTCTCGCTCTGTCTCTTTCTATTTTCTGCCTCTCTCTCATTGTGTCTGTATTGTGTGTGTGTCTCTTTATCTTTCTCTCCCTCCCCCCCCCCCCGCCCCGCTCTTTCTCCCTCTCTTTTCTGTTTCCTTATCCATTCCCCGTCTCTTCTCCTCCTTTCTCTCTCACACTCGGTGTGTGTGTGTGTATGTAAGTGTGCGTGTGTGTGTATGTGTGTGCCTGTATGTGTGTGCGTGTATGATAAATATATATTTGAGTATTTTGTCGGACCTGTCCGGCGGATTTTTTTGACTTGTCTTGCAAGTGTATGCGTGTGTCGTTAGGAGTTCAATCGTTTGCTGGGCGTCAACAGGTTAGTTTATGTCCGTTTTGTGCTGTGATAACTGTCTTGATAACGCGGTAGTCGTATGTGTATATGTGAAAATATGGCAGTTGTCGCGTTTCGAGGGTCAAGCGTCAAGATAAAACCGTAGCAAAGTGACACTGGGCCAAAGCTGAGTTCACAAGTGGCATATCCAACCATTTTATAAACGTTGTCTCAAAAGCCTTTAATGATTTACGTATCCAAAGTATTTTCGAAAAGTATTTTCTAATCCCCATTGAGTTACATTTTTGCAACTATCGACTGAAATGATATTCTTCTACATTTGCCCTGGTGGGTGTGCAAGTGGAAGCTGCAAGAGCGTTTGACTAACTTTGTTGCGACATTTTAAATCTATGACTATTTCAACCGCCAACCGCAAAGGAAGTTTCTCAAAACTTAAATTAATCAAAACGTATCAAAGATCTACAATGAGCCAAGAAAGACTGAGTAGCCTAACAATACATGTACCGGTAAAACAGAAAGCATTCTTTATCAAATGCCCTAAAAAATAGACCTTTTCAGTTCATAAAACCCATATACATAATAATATGCTGTTGAACAAGTCAGTGGCTGCCCCGTATTTGCCCTTCATCGTTTTCGCCACCTCCCTCCCCCCCCCCCCCCCCCTGCGATGTCGCCCACATTGAGAACCACTGCGACAATTGTATACATAGACATTTCCAAATCTAGCACAGGCCCATTTACTTACCGCAGACAGGCATAATTACAAAAGTTATCCCCACCCCCCGACCCCACCCTCAACTTGCCGAGGAAAGGTCTGTAGGCCCTACGCAAGGAACTTGTAGTATAAGATAGTATAAGCTCCTTGGCCCTAGTACGTTATTACATTCTGGCCTCCAGCATTATACCATTAACGTGCTTTAGTATAGGAGCCAGATTATTGCATTACGCACTTTGACCTTTTTCACCCAATGCACCTAAGAAGATGGTTCAGTTTCAAGGGAAAAGCACGCCATGGTCCTTTTGTTCTTGTTGCTGTTGTTTTATAATTTTGATTAAGCAGATTAAAAAGTGGACACACTAACACATACAGTAATACTATTAGTAACAATTAAATTTTTAATAAATTGTCAGAGAGAATGGTAAACGTGTAAACAGAAGGGAGCCCTAGAAGAGTGCCCTTTTAACTGTACAATATTCAGTCACGACAGGGAACATAAGGGACTGAAAGTAAAGACTGATTGAATTGTTGTTTTTTGTTAAATTATTTATTTTGTCATAGATGAAAAAGACAATGACTAAATGATATATCACAATAAGTCGTGGAAAACTTAATTATATGGTCATTTGAAGATGTAAATATTCACCGGCACTCTATCATGTGGGATAAATTTGAATACATAACAATTTCGATGGTATTTTAAACTTGGACGCAGCATTAAAAAATTGATTCTTTGTCACGGGCTGTCAAAGAAACAATAATTAAATAACTGCCTTGTCTTGTTGCAGTCCCTGCAGTCTGTGACACAGTAACACTATGCCGTAGACATTTATCATGTACACGAGACACTGGTTCATTGTGTCTGTCATCGTTGTTTTCATCATGTAGCCCACCTGCACCGTGTTTGTGATTTGACAATACAAAAAAAGGTGTGCACTTTAATTTAGCAACTGTGTTAGAAACTCTGGACGCAGTAACGATATCCATATACTCAGGAAATAAAACAAACAAGGACAATGAAGTGGCGATCCGATGGTTTACGTTATAATATATATAAGGACGCCATAATATAATAGGCCTATGCTTCGCTTACTATTATTTTATGCTGGTAGTTGGCAAACGAACATTCAGTAACTTTATTGATTGTTAGGGCCATAGGGCAGTAATTTATTCCGATCACAATCTATCCCGCCGTCCTCCAGGTGAGGGATTGAGAAACAAATAATTGGAGGTCAAGCTATGCCATCAATACATGCAACCAGAGTTAGTCAATCTATTAATAGCTGACCTCGTCCCTGAACTCACGGCAGTTGTAAACATGGTTGTCGCCCCTGCCTTAGAAAATGGGTCACCCCTCAGGCTCGTCTCGTCACCACTGTCTCGATCCCTCTTTGAACCTCCTTGTAGAAAATGTGGTGGTGTATTTTTGAAGAAGTCTTGCGGAAGCCGAAATTAATTAATACAGTATGCCCACATGTACTCATTGCACTGGTAACTTATCGTTTATTATTATTATTATTGGAAATGGTGTGGGGGGCTTCTGCTGTTGTCATTCGTAACGAAAATATTAATGGGAACAACTAAAGGGGGAAGCAGAAAATAGGCTAGGGTCCATGCACAGAGGTCTGGCCCTCCATGTGTCCATGTCATGTCAACTTGAGGTAGCTGCACATTAAATGCTGGTTATATCATAGGCCTACTTAGATTATACTAACATTCGTCAACGACAGCAAGAATATTTATAATCTCTCACTCGCATAAATTACTAAACACTGACCTCCTCGAGCAATTATCATATTACTTAAAGTCTTGCGTTCTGGATGAATTGTATACATGCATGTTCGAGCAGGAATAACATTTAATCGAAGATAAGATCTTTGCGTTAAATCAGTTTTGATACAGATGAACAACTCCATTTTGTTCTTTCGCTAATAATACAGTTGAGCCAATTTGATAAATCGCTCCACTTGCCTCTAACTTATTTGGTTGAGGTCTTCTATCTGTTTCTGGAGGGGGGGGGGGCTCATGCTATGGCTGTTGGCCCTCATGTTACAGTATTTTCGTCTGTTCTCGATATTGTTTGATTTACCTATATAATATGTAGAATAAATATGTGTGAGTGATGCATGCTTTCTTTTCAAGATCATTGTTTGTGTCAGCACGTTCATTTCATGTACTAAATTCGCAAACAGTCGGTCGGCTGGAAATGAATGTTCAAATCAGAAAGCTAATTCACTCAGAAATTCTGTAGTGGTACAATTATTTAAGATCCGTGTTTATCAAAATAATACCTAAACCACTATCATTACCGTCGTCTTCATCACATTGTAAAATTATATATAAATAAATGCTTTTCGTCAATCACTTCCCTCCTCACTTTCTCCGTCACAATTTTTCAATGTCTCCTAAAACATAAAATCTGGTCTTATTGTATAGATGGCTAGCTGCCTTCATTTTTGCTCTCTGGAGCCATTTTATATGATATCTGCGTAAACACATGCACACAAACAACAACGACGACAATACGATCAGTTGTCATCCTCCAGCGAGTGCAAAACAGCATCATAAATAGAAGGATAGCAATGTGGGGCATTTTTTTTTTTCGAAAGCAAATTAATGGAACACTTTTTATTCCCTTGACCTGATTCTTAAAAAGAATACGGTTGTAACCCTAGCAGACACAACCAACAATTAATTGTTTCATACTTTTCTCGGCGTTTGCTCCCAGAGTAATCTAAAATTTAATTAACTTGTAAATGATTCGAACACACACGGTTAATTTGAAGTACACTGCTTTGATTGTGAGAAGTCTTGAGCAGCAGAGTTCGAAGATGATTAGAGTAAGTTTGGGCAAGTGCGAGACATATATTTGACCTCTTTCTGTGAAATGACTGTGAAATTATTACAACCTGATTGCATGCATGGTTCCCTCAGTTAACGTTCGTTGGCTCTTAAATAGGTCAATGCTGTTGATATAGACGAGTAATTTACGATGCAGATCATGGAGTTTGTTATAACCTCATTTTTTCTGCTCTTTCAACATGTTCGACTTAGGAGGTGGGGGGGGGGGTGAGGGGTTCTTGGTTCAAACCTGCTTTCGAGAAAATCCAGTATCTCGACCCCCATTGCTAATATCCCTGTGACATGCTGCTTTGTTGTTGTTTGGAAACTTGGCCAATTGGCCACGCCTATTTATACAACGATTGGTTGAAAACCGGGGACAACTTAATTTTCATTGGTTGATGAGCCACACAGACAGTGCGTGGTGGGCCAGTTCGGGCTGCAGCAAGAGAGCGAAAGAGTGAGAGAGAGAAGAGGTACGGCGAGGTCAGAAACTTGTCGTCTTTGTTGTTAGAAAACTTGGTCGTGGTATAACAGTTTGAGTTGCTATCATTTCTTGTGGAGATATTCGAGAAGTAAGCAGAAATGCAAAATGCTGTGTTACATTTCTCAACCGAACGGACAGTACCTGGAAGTGAATTGCATAGATTCCAAACAAACTGGACAAGTAGCTCTTGACAAGGTAAGAAACTTTCTCGTCAGGCCTGTTTGCTAATCTCTTGCGTTGTTCGTAAGTTCATCGTTTCAGAGTAGCTTACTTCACCGTATTTAGTCTGAACTGTCCTTCTTCTTACAACCAGGGTCTGTGTATCATGTTTAAGTTTGGACTTTATTCCCAGCTGTACTGTTTCTGGAGTTCATGCATAAAAACTACAGAGCTCTTTTTTTTTCCCCCATTCTTTTCACTAAGTGACGTCACAATCAGCTGGCAGTAGGAAAATGGCCTTCAAGGGGTCAAAGTCCAATTCTCTTGCACTTAGTCGCTTTGCTTTGTCTTCTTCGGTGTGACTTGTAAGGTGGATAGTATAATGTAATAAATTACATCTTCAAAAGGGTTACTAGTATACTACCACATATTAATGGTTAATCTGTCAGAATTTAACTGATGTGGAATTTTAAGTGATTGTGTAGCCGAAGAATCACTCAGTGGCGTTGGGTAGCACGCGGGGTGGTATTATGTAGGCATAACCAGAGTATCTATACTCTCTGGCATAACTGCTGGATTTTGGAGGGGAGAGGAGCAATAGGTGTTGGGAGAACGCGAGGGAGAATAATAATAGGCTATTGTGAGAGAGAACGAATAGTCATTTCGTAGAGTTAAAAAAATGTTAATATTTCAAATTTTTTGAGCCGGTTAAAAATTGATAACAGTGAAAGTGGCGCTCGAGTAAGGTACTCCTCCCCCATTAGAATAGATTTTAGTGCAGAGGCAGAGGTAAAAGTTTATAATGAAAAATGTGTTATTGATTGTGTACTCTAGATCTAGTGTAGTCAAATAAGTCTAGATCTATCTATGAATAATAAGTTGCCATTTCTGTTTACTCATTTTCAACTTTTTATGTGATCATTTTGCCCTTCAGGTGTTGTAAAAGTTTTTGTTATTATTCCTCCCAGGTGTTGGAAATTCTTGGCATCTTGGAAGTTGATTATTTTGGACTTCAGTACAAGGGCTCAAAAAATGAAGATTTATGGCTAAATCTTCGAAACAGACTGTGTGATCAGCTTGATCATGCACCACACTTCTATCGGCTGAGTCTGCGAGTCAAATATTTTGTGGAGCCACATTATATACAGCAGGAATGCACCAAGTAAGTCATTAAGTGTAGTCATGATTAATTTATTATAATGTGGAATGAAATAAATATTTCTGTGAGGTCAAGCTGTGCCATCAATACATGCAACCAGAGTTAGTCAATCTATTAATAGCTGACCTAAATATTTCATTGCGTGGTTTCTGCACATAGATTTAGTTTCATGAATTCCTCAGTAGTATAAGTTCATTTTGTATCAAGTGCAGACCTTATCCGAGCAGAATGTAGGGGTCTATGATTTGATTTGTCAAATTTGTCTAAGTCTAAGTAAATGATGTTGTAATGGTTTAAAGTTTGTTTTACTCTCAGTATTTTGCATCCCTGTGTTATAATAAAAGTTAATAAACTAATATAGTTTTGTTTACTGCTGCATGAGATAGCTCAGCGTAGGTAGTGACCAGGCCGTATGAATGCTGAACTAAAAGTTGGCTTATGAAATTCACTCTTATGAATGTGCCATGTTCTGTGATTTTCCTGGGAAGGCCTTCTGGTTGGGAATCAGTTGAGAGTGACTCAACCATTGTGACATATTCAACAGTTAGCCTTTAATGGCACAATTTGATTACTCTTAATTACCTATCGTAATGTGATAATTTGTGATTTGCAGAGAACTGTTCTACACACAGGCCAAAGAGGCCATGGGCAAAGGATTGATTTCTTTGACAGAGCCTGCCTGTGATGAGGTGACTCTGGCCAGAATAGTGGCCGCCATCGCACAGGCGGATGCTGGGGATCAGACTTGTAACATGTATCAAAAAGTTTTATATGCTGAGGTAAGGAATGAAAAATTTCAGCGTTAAGTTCAATTTCATGTTTATCACTGTCATTATAGCCTTTTCAGGCACCCATAGGTTAAATCTTGTGACGGCATCAATCCCCATCATATAATCTCCGAGCTGACCTTTGTGTTTGTATTAATTTAAGTACATTTTTAACTCTTCATCTACTTTTGATAGAACAAGATGAGCGCCTGAGATATTAGACCCTGTCTGGTATATTTAGTAGCCTGAACTGGACATTTTATCTCAGTATTCACAATAACATACCATCAAAAAACTGTTTTGCAGTATGATAACAACAGCAATATGTAGTCTAATGTAACTCATATCATTTGATCATTTTGAAATTATTCCAGATTCATTAGAAACTTTCACTAAAGCCATCAACTTGCTGTATCTTTGTGGATAAGTCTAAAGGTGGACTTTGGTGGAAATGTGGAGGAATTTTGAATGGTGTAAAGTTACTAACTAAAGTAAAGAAATCAAAAAACTCTTCTGGCGAAACAGCTCATCATTATGAATTAATGAAAGTTTCTCACAATAGATTGTCCATTTAAATAGAGAGACGTTGTCCACTGAATGTATGGTATCGACTATCGTGCAGTGTGAAAAGATTCTTTGTGTTTGACAGGATGCGCCATGTGTATCAGACAGAATTTATAATAGAATTTCATTGCATTCTCGTCAGGTCCTGAAGCAAATCTGCCCTGACCTTGCGCCAACTCCTGCCTTTTTTGATAAAATTCACTCGGAACATTCTAAGTTGCACGGGGTACCGAGGGCAAGTGCCCGCTACTTAATGCTGAAAGATGTCAGCTCATTGCCCGGCTATGGTGTGGAAGAGCACAAAGCTGCGAGCACACAAGGAAGAGAAGTGAACTTCAAGGTTGGCCCGGAAGGCATTTCTCTATTTGACATGAAGACAAAAACGTGCAGAAAGTAAGTAAACTCTCTTCATATCGTCAATTACCAACTGATGGTTGAATGAGTGAAACCTAGTGCAAAACACACAGTTAATCACAATTTTTACTGGCTGCAATTTGTCATTAAATTCTTTGAATAAACCAACATCACTGAACAGGCAGTGATTGACTGAATGGCATTTACTTACCTGACATCACATGTTTATCTGTCCAACTGAAGTTATGTCTGTATGATTGTGATGAATTAAAATTTGAATATTCAGAAATGAGGAAGAATTCACATAAATCATTAAATGTCAACTTTCAAATGAATTACTGAAATGTCAACAGTGCTTTCATTTTGAGTGTCAATTCAATGTCAGTCCAGCGTCCTAATTCAGATTACATTTCACGTCAAGATGTCTTTTATGTTTTTAACTTTCTGTAATTTTTCTTTCAGGATTCCTTACACTCAGATTCGGTTGGCAACCCATAATGAAAAATCTGTGCACATTGAACTGATTGACGATGCAGGAGAGCCACAGAGTCAAGAGTGCTTCAAACTTGTCAGCCGTAAAGCAGCTGTGGCTCTATATCGCTGCATCACTGAGATGCATTCCTTTTATCGCTGTGATACGGTGTGCTCTGATGTCCATTCCCAATACTCGAGAGATTTCAAGGGAACTTTTGTCTCAATATTTAATGAAAATTCAGAATTAGGTAAGTGCTTATAAGTTTTATTGATTTTTGGAAACTGTATATGATGTTAGGATCTGCCATGGAAATTATTGCGTATGAGAACAGAAAACAAAATCAATTTTTGAATCTATATATTTGTTTTTCAAAGGAACGTTATTTCCAGCAGATGAAGAAACTTGTGTTATAAGTGTTCCATCATACAAGTGACAAACCTCTTCCGGACAAATAGCATTTCACTTCCCAACAAATTTCTATGAGAAAGTAACATCAGAACTCTGAGAAAAGAGTTAACGTTCCAGCTTTTTTAGGTTTTTATGTACTGCTTTTTTTTGTGTTTTTTAACATTTATTCTGATTTCCAGACTGCTCATATTTTGTATTTCTCTTATTTTAACCAGGAAAGCGATATATTTTTGACATTCAACGCACAAGTCAAGAGGCCTATGACCATGTGAGGAGGAAACTTTATGCAAAGTCTTCTAGTCCAGCTGGCAGTCCCATCCACTGTCTGTATAGTTCAATGCCTGTCTTGGACAAGAACGAAAATGAAGAAGATTCCAAAGATGAGGCAGACAATGCAACCATAGGTCAAAGTTCAGAGGGCAATAAAAATCTCCAAAGGGAAGTCAAGGTGAGTTGCCCATCTGAGAAGGTTGCATTTTTTCTTTTCACACACCGAAATGTAACTCAATTTGAACGGTTTTTTTTTTTTGGAGGGGGGGGGGGGGGGAGTGTTTATTGGGGCTACATGTAGCCTTCATAACCAAATTTGGGCTATCAGGAGATCAATTATTATTACCGTAGCAAGAATCGGGTAGCCCAAATAATGTTTCAGGGGTGGGGTTTGGTTATGAAGGCTGAGTGTAGCCCTAATAAATGCTCCCTTTTATATTGAGTAACCTTATATAGTTTGATTACTAAGGCTAAATGTAGCCTATATAAGGTCACCCTTTTTTTTGTGTGCATGTTGTTTGTGTTTTTATTTCAGGTAATAACATAGAGTTTGCCACAGAGGTGTTTTAAATCAGTTTTTAAATTCCCTCCCAAGAGAACATGTGCTTAATTAGTTTGAAATGCTGTCTACAGTATTATACTATGACATAGTGATGCCACTTCTTGTCAGTTGAGAAAAGATTTTGTTGTTACATGTACTTAATTAGTTTCTTGGAGCTAATGATTCTAGGGCGAATGGCAGAGAATTTCTGAAGTCCTTGCAGAGATTGGGGCTGGTAATGAGATTATTTGAAGTGTTCACAATCTTTAAGTCAAGTTCTCAGTCAACCATTTTCTGAAGTTCAATAAAACTTTTTTTTTTGTTGTTTACTCTCCAGCAACTGAAGCGACGTCTTGAGTCCATTGAAGAATCACTTTTGTGCTGTATCTGCATGTATCAAAAAGTTTGTGTAGTGTTGTGCCCCTGTGGTCACATGACCTGCGACTCATGTTCAGAGCGCATTGAAGACTGTCCACAGTGCCGAACTGTCATTGAGCGATTCCAAAAAGTCTTTCAAGGTTTTGGATTGGACTGTAAAAAAACTTCCAAGGCAGTAGAACACACAGTCTGAAGTCAACTGTTTTAATACATGGCTAAATCTTATCACTTTCAACAGTGCAGTTGGAGCATTATTCCATTGCTTTGCTGGGTACTCGTATGTATGCCTGTCAACCCAGTCATGTCTCTGTTGACCAGAGACAAACAAAAGGGGGGAGGAGTCAACACTGAGCTCTTCACAACAGGTAGGGAGGCTCTGGCAGCCTTCTTTGGCTTCAACACAGATTTTTACAAACCGTTCCATGTCTACAATAACATCAAATTTTTATTGTCCATGGACAAAGTTTGATATCTGGAAAGTGGACAGAAGGTCATCTCGCCACAGTATCATTTGAAAGACAATGCAGAGGAGTGCCAAGTTGGTTGTATTCTCATATGTATATCGAATCTTCATCTGCTATAAGAAGGGCCTCACCGCCTGCCAATTTCTTCAGGAGTATTTCTTTCAAGCAGATATGTAGGTCAGTGAGCAAACAGATCCAAAATCGGTTACTTACAGACCTGCAAATTTCAAGCTGTGCAATGTGATTTTTCTAAATCTGGAAATATACGTCATATATTTTACCAACTTTGCAGTTGGGTACTCCAGATTGACACAGGAGGACACTACATTTTTAATGGCATAATGACGTGAGTGTAAATATATAATGACAATTGGTCTTTCGTGTTTGTATCATATATATTATGTACATTGATTATGATCAAAACCATTGCCTTTATTGTATCACCAAGTATAATATCATGCCACATAAATGGCGTTTTGCCACATTTTGACTATGTGGCTACTATTAATGTTGAGACACAACTTATCAGTCAATTTTATAATAAGTCTCCACTGATGAAAGCCGTGATCTCAGTGTAGAACACAATAAACTTCAGTCGAATCATCATGGCACTGTCCTTCAGGTCAGGGATTCCGTTTAAAAACAAATTTATATACGGAAAAGTACGGGTCAAATGTGATAGACTGGAAATATCCCCTGTGAAGAAAAGTTATAAAATATATAATGCATCTAATTATTGGCTTTCAGGTGGAAATATGCAATTGTTGAACTTGAAGGAAATGGAAAAATTGTTTTGGATGGAATCATCTAGATAGTTTTTGGGAGTGTTGAAACTATTTTCAGTCTTGTGATTGGTATGATTTTAAATTTGGATGGTGAAGTTTTTCGTTATTACAGTATATCATTCAATCAAGTGCCCTGTTTCTGTTGTACTGAACAAGGTGACGATAATACATTCCATCGTGGAACCACACATATCTTAAACATGACTCACTCGTTCCCCACATTCAGTAACTAGTCATTCAAAACTCAGTGTCTCTAAAAATTATTGGGAATTTTCCCAGAAGAAAGATTTAACACGAATGTTGCATTAACAGGAAATTCAGAATTATAGTCGCTTAAAATCTATGAGTCATTCAACCCTCAATTGTACGAACCCATCCCACCATAAGTTCTTTGGGATAAATTTACACACTGGGGAAAACTAGATTACTTTGTGTCATTGTATTACTTAGTTGACCTAAAGTTTTGAAAAATAATTTTTCATTGTTCTTCCGTAATGTTATTCATAAAATGGCCCATGCTGATCGGTGCTTTCTGTTTCACCCAAAGAGATTTTATTTCTCCTGGTTAGTGAATTAATTTCAGTTATCATATATAGACATTTACAATGTTTTGTTTTGAAGGATTTGTGTGTGTGTGTGTGTGTCAGGCATTTATTTAGAGCAGTTTTGACATTATGTTTGGAAGGGTGTTGGTCATATCAGTATGAAATAGTTTTAAGATAAGCATGTAACCTGATCACATTTTCATCTGTTTTTATGGACACATAAATAATTCATGTTGGGCAGAGGGGATGCTCAGTCGCTGTGAAAAGTGTGATGGGATGGATGCCAAAAATGAGTATTTTGATTCTGCCACTCTCTGTGGGAAGTTAAAATTTACAGAAATTAAATACAGTACATTTGAAACTATGCCAGTAAAGAGATCCAGATATGTTATGCTGTGTTGCAAACGTGATAAAGTGGGGTAATTTTTTAATTTTTTTTTTTTTTTTTTTTTTTGGCAAGGTGATTAAATGATTATAATTATGGGTGGATTTGGAAAAACTTTTTTTTTTTTTGCAAAGTGACCATCAAGGCTGGGTTTGGTAGTTTTTTCTTTACCATTCAGTCAGTCATATCTCATACAGAACATACATATTCTTTTTTTCAAAATTGCTGTCATACTGAGACGGCCCGTTCCCCCTCTCCTTTTTTTCTTTCGCATTTAGTCAAAAGAAAGGTTAAGTGTTATGGTTAGTTAGGTTTCAGGTAACAGCGTGGGGCTGGACACTTCTCGGTGCTGATTGTTCTTACTAAAACGTGTCTTGTCAGTCTCTGATTGGTGCACCTGGGTAGATTAGTAACATTTTTGGGGTTAAAATGATGACGTTTCAGCAAGAATAAACCCCTCACCTCAAAACCACTTGTTTTTTAATGGAATAAAACAGAATGCTGTCACTAGTGTCAGTGTCACGATAGGATAGACAAGCACTATAGTAGTATTTCCTGAAACTGTTGTGTCATCTTTGGATTACAATTACATACACAGGGACCCATTTTGGTATGAGTGGTCTCAATAAAAAAATGTCCTTTAATAATATAGTTTTTATTACATGTATTAGCAATGGAGGTAATCCTGAAATGGTATGGTCATCACATTAATAGATCTATGATAATAATAACTACTGTTATTTTTACACCGACTCATCAAGGTAGAGGTAGGTACATGACAGTACTGTTTGTGACTTTTTGATTCTATATAATAAATTCTGTGGTATGTTCTGTATTTGCTGACATCCGATCATGATTATCACAAAATTATAATGTTCACCATTATCAGTTTATGGGGTTAATCAATGCTTATTGCTTCATTTGGGAGTCAGTTCACAACACCATATTCGATGATAATTAGTCCAGCAACTCATTATCATTCCCATACTGCTTTTGTTTTTTTTTTTGGACCATGAAACATTTGTATGAAGCACAGTTAGAAACAAAACAGTACAGTGCTGTGAAATCCACACCGTGAGCTGTAAATATAAACAGGTCATCATAGTCTTCACAGGTGTGTTTGTATTTTTTTTCTATAGTTATAGTTTTTTTGTGGTGCTATCTTGGTAAAGAATAAAGCTGATCCGGATCAAACTGAACACAATTATTGATAATTTCTGGGCCTGTTTGTGGCTCTGGCAAGCTGCTTCATTATCTATTAGCTGGCAAAAATGTGATACATTAAGTAATGGCTATACTGGCAGGTCATCAACTGATTGGGTTTCACTAAGTTCAGCTCCTAAAAAGTCCTATCTTTAGAATTGGCTGGTATTCAATTTCATTGGATAAAAGAAATATGAGTTAGCTATACAAAGAAATATGAGTTAGCTATACAAAGAAATATGAGTTAGCTATACATGTGTACTTTTAGTCTTTATTTCATAGTGTTGGAGCTATCTAGGGCACAGCAGCAAATATTTTCTGGCTCATGTTGATTTGCTTGAAACTTGAAACCATTCAGTTCAACCAAGTTATAATGTTTGTTTATCAGCTAGAGCTCTCAAGTTTTGCACCATGTGTTTAC
The DNA here is from genome assembly GCA_963931925.1 of Onchidella celtica. Classification (NCBI taxonomy): domain Eukaryota; kingdom Metazoa; phylum Mollusca; class Gastropoda; order Systellommatophora; family Onchidiidae; genus Onchidella; species Onchidella celtica. Next base: position 41,089,071 of record OZ007574.1, read on the forward strand.
TTAGCTGAATGAATGTCAAGGATATGTTATGCTTCAGTTGAACTGCACAGAGAACAATAAGAAGGGATTTACCCGATATTACGTTTTTTTACGCAGGATATTTTAGGTGATTTAAGGTTATCTTGAGCTGACATGATGTTTCATTTGCGGCAGTTTTATTTTTAGTTCGTGATTCATAGGGCTGCGAGGAAAGTTTTTAGTAATGTTTTGTAATCTATATTTATTAAATTAGGCTGTTGTAGTAAATTATCATATTATTAATTACAGGAATTAATTTTTCAATGCCTAGTTTTCACCTCTGTGAAAATAAAAAGATTCTGTTCATGCTTAAGTATCACTGCCTGGCAAAAATCTGAACTGAAGTCATGCACCAAAAATGACCGAAGCTTTGTTTTTATACAAGTTTTCACCATATTACTGACCACTTTTATTATTTTCAAGGAAGTAAATTTGTAAATGCGACAATTTTATCCCCAGTAACTTAAAAGACACCTTGCTACCTCATATATATATGCATTGAATGGGCTTTTTTTGGTGTTTCAAACCAAGCAATGTGAGCATAAATGACATGGAAAGCTTTCTAATAATCTTAGAGGGATCCTCATCCATTAAAATCATTTTGTTCTATTGTAGAACTACGTAGTACTTCCCTAGTGCCAGGCTTGGATTCTTAAAGGACATGACAATAAGTTTCAACCCTAGCAATATAATTCAGCAAAAGAGAAGTTGCAAACAGTTGCTCTTCAAGGCTTAGATCATTGGTAGCCAATGGCATGGTTTTAAAAGTACCAAGGATTTGTTTCCTGGAATTTACTCCTTTGTCAGTTGTTTTTTATTCTCCCTTGAAATTGGGCCCTCATATGGCATTACAGTTCTTGTGCCCACCCGAGCCATATATGGATAGTTTGAAGCCAACACCATTTTTAACATGCACTGTAGCCTTTGACTGTTTTAAACGATTCTGAGTGACTTTATGGGTCATGTGGCCAAATTCAGAAACTTGGTTTTGCTTGCAACATGCACTCTTGGGGAAGTACACTGTTTAGAGCTGGAATTAGGATTACATTTGGCTAGTTGGTTGCAGGAATGTGTAAAGTTGGCCACAAATTAGTCATAAAAGAAAAATGTGTAATTATTTTGGTTATATGGCCCAAATAGTCTCTACTTAAACATGTGTGTTTTCTTGCCTTAAATGTCAGTTCACTGTGCCTGTCTATTCTTTGTTAATTCATTGTGTCAATAATAACGTAGCAGTATCTGGCACATAAAATATTGAAAGTTGATACTGACGAAGTTGTGTTGCCTGTTTGGTCCACTTGTAACCAACTTTGGAATTGTAATAAAACATTTCACAAGTGGCTGTGATAAAATTGACCTATGTTTTAGAAAGTAAGCCTAGATGTCTATATTACTTGATTCAGTGTTATGTAAGACTACATCATCAATGCATTGATTTGATTCATGGTGAAGGAATCAACACATATCATAAAATCATTTTTGTGCCTCCATTCTGAATAATTGTAATGTGCTTTTTGTCTTGTGTAAAATGGTTTTAATTTTGTTGGTGTTTCCTCGCATCAGCAGAGAAATGATATTTGATACAGAATTGTTGAAATACATCAATTTCTAAAAGAGTTTCTTTAGTTGTTGTCTCTTGATCATTGTGAATGGTGAAACTGATTTGGCAGAGGAACTTGAGACTGTCAACGAGAATGAATGTGTTTATCTGTGTGTTTGTGTGTTGTTGTTTTTTTTACAATCGGAGCTTGGCGGCCAGACTGTTTTATGTCCTAAATATATGTACTGGTCAAACAGAAAAACTAGTCTGAAATTTGCAACCTTAATGAAAACTCAAGGGATTGCAATGACTTCAATACACGAATTTTATAAATAAAACTGGGTTATGAAATAAAGTCACAGTCACACACTTTGTGTTTTGGATATTTACAGACATTTATGAGCAATGAATAAAATTGGGCATAACACATTCTGGTTGGTAACCCTCGACATAATGTGTTTCATGATTCAGTCAAACTAAATCATATCACATATAGTTTTAAGAATAAGACTGTAAAAACACTTGTTGCGAAAGGGGGTATTCGGCCACTAATGACCTCTTGGAGTCTCAACTTTGGTAAGGGTTTCAGTTCTTATTCTTTCATACATCTCTTTGTGTTTTTACTGTCACCCATTGGACTGGCAGCCAGAGTAGGTCAGTAGGCTACTTGCACCTGTTTTTCCCTCCTCTTGTCCTATCATTCTGCTATAATCTTGTCTATTGGCTTGCTTTTTTCTAATAATAGATCACAATGTGTCATTGTGACCGTTGATCTCGTCGACGTGCTTTTTCTAAATTCAAACTCAAAATTCAGATGACAGGCGAACGTTCGGGGTCGGTGCACGGTGACGAGTTAATTCGTAACAGGCAATGTCACTTTCGATCATGCCCGGGTGATTTTGTTTGTGAGGAAAATGATACCAAGTCTCCCAGCTTGCTTAAGCTGACCTATCATTAGCTGGATCATTATATTATGTGTGTCTTTCAATAAGGACATGATTACATGAAACTGATTTAGACTTATCTCAACTCATTACGTGAATACAATATTCCTTGGCACTGAGACAGTTTATAGTCATACATTGACACATCAAAACCCTACCCTGAAATCCTTGTTGGGGTGACCTTACTTGGAGAAACAAAAATCGTTACGGAAACAGCAACATGGAAAAACCAACGTTCTGGATGTGATGGACCTTCTGAGTACCTCGCGACTCGTATGAATGCAAGTAGTGAAAGCCGAAAGGAAACTGCTAGCAGGATGAAGGAGGAACTGAACACCGCCAAAACCAAGACCAGGATTGGATACTGGAATGTTAGAACAATGTATGAATCGGGTAAGTTAGCACAAGTAACATCAGAGATGAGGCGCTACAACCTACACATCCTGGGTGTAAGTGAGAGCAGATGGACTGGATCTGGAAGGATCAAAACATCCACTGGAGAAACCGTTCTCTACTCTGGAAGAGAGGATGACCAACATCATGAAGGAGTAGCCATCATCCTAAAGAAAGGACTGGACAAATGCTTGTTGGAGTGGAAACCAGTCAATAGCAGACTGATGAGGATGAGGATGAAAGGACGACACACAAACATCACTGTCATCCAATGTTATGCACCAACCAACGAAAACGACAACACAGACAAAGACGACTTTTATGAACAACTCCAGGGGGAAATGGACATGACGCCACGTCATGATCTCATCATTGTCATGGGAGACCTCAATGCTAAGGTAGGTAAAGATGATATAAATTATGAAAGAGTAATGGGAAAACATGGAACTGGAACAAGGAATGACAATGGAGAAAGGCTTGTGGATTTTTGTGCCTTGAACAACTTAGTCATCGGAGGGACCCTTTTCACACACAGAGAAATTCACAAACTCACATGGAATTCTCCAAATGGAAGAGACAAGAACCAAATAGACCATTTGATGATCAACGGTATGTGGAGACGATCCCTTCTAGATGTGAAAGTGAAAAGAGGAGCTGACGTAGCCAGCGACCACCATCTAGTGGCAGCACTTATCAAAATTAAACTGAACAAGACCGGAATCAAGACATCAAAGCAAAGACACCTTAATATTCAGAAACTGAGAGATGCAAGTGTTAGAAATGCCTTCAACATACAAGTCAAGAACCGATTCCAGGCTCTACGAGAGTCTGATAAGAACAACCCTAAAGAAAGAGGAATCGATTCAGAGTGGAAAAGAGTAACTACAGTGTACACAGAGAGCAGTGTAGCCTGCCTTGGATTTAATGAGAAAGGGAAAAGCAAGGAGTGGATCCAACAAAGAACATGGGATGTGATTGAGGAGAGGAAAGTCATGAAAAAGAAACTCCTACAAGTGAAATCGGAAAGGCTGAAAGAGAGGTACCAACATAGCTACACAGAGTTAAATAAGAAAGTGAAGAGACTAGTAAAGAAAGATAAACGAGAAGCCATGGAACAGCTAGCGGCAGATGCGGAGGAGGCAGCAGCAAGAGGAGAACAGGGTAAGCTCCACAAGATCACTAAGCGCATTTGTGGCAAGTACGGTGGAAGACCAAGTGTTCCAATCAAAGACAAGAATGGGAAACTACTGACTACAGAACGAGAACAGGATACACGCTGGACAGAGCACTTTCAGGAATTACTAAACCGGCCACCACCTGAAGATAGAATAATAATACAAGATGCTGCTGAAGACCTTGACATCAACATAGATCCACCAAAGAAAGAAGAGATAGTGGCAGCAATAAAGAGCCTAAAAAACAGCAAAGCCCCAGGAAAAGACAACTTGACTGCAGAACTGTTCAAAGCAGATCCGGATCAGTCAGCCACCATCCTTCAGCCACTGTTCACAGCTATCTGGGAAGCAGAAGCAGTACCAAAGAGCTGGAATGAAGGCAGAATAGTGAAAATACCCAAGAAAGGAGCACTCAGCGATTGCAACAACTGGCGTGGTATCACTCTCCTTTCTATACCCAGCAAAATCCTTGCCAAGATCATTGTGCAACGTATGTCAGATGCTGTGGACAAGACACTGAGAAAGGAACAGGCCGGATTCCGAAAGGGGAAAGGATGCGTTGACCAGATCTTCACACTCCGAAACATCATAGAACAGTGTTCAGAATGGCAAAGGCAGCTCTATGTGAACTTCGTTGACTTCGAAAAGGCCTTCGACAGCATCCACAGAGAGAGTATATGGCGCATTCTTCGGCACTATGGGATTCCCAGCAAGCTTGTTGAACTCATCAAAAGCTTTTACAAGAGCTTCAGTTGCAGTGTCGGAAACAGTGATGCATCCTTTGAAGTGAAAACTGGTGTACGGCAAGGATGTGTGATGTCAACAATTTTGTTTAACCTCGTAATCGACTGGATTATGCGGAAAACTACAGAGGATGCACCAAGAGGCATCAGATGGACACTCTTCGACAACCTAGAGGATTTGGACTTTGCGGATGACCTTGCGCTATTGTCACATAGTCACCAACACATGCAAGATAAGACGCAGAGACTACATAATTTTGGATGCAAAGTAGGCCTTCGGATTAGCCAGAAGAAGACAGAGATTATGACCCTAAATGTAGACACTCCAGCACCAGTGCAAGTAGATGACAAGAACCTCACCACGACGGACAAATTTAAATACCTTGGTAGCATTATCAGACCAGAGGGTGGCACAAAGGAGGACATCCAAAGTAGGCTGGGAAATGCAAGGGCTGTCTTTCAAAGTATGAGCAACATCTGGAAATCGACACAATACGGCATCAACACCAAGATCAGACTGTACCAAAGCTGTGTCCTATCCACACTCCTGTATGGATCAGAGTGTTGGCGAATGACAGAAGGTGACCTCGCCAAGTTGTCTTCCTTCCACACCACATGTCTTCGTAGGATTCTCCGCATCTTTTGGCCAAACAAGATTTCTAATCAGGAACTACTAAGGCGATGCAAGCAAGAAGAAATAGCCAACATCATCACGAAGAGACGATGGAGATGGCTTGGACACGTGCTGCGAAAGGAAGCAAATTCTATAACCAAAACAGCACTTCAGTGGACACCGGAGGGACGGCGCAAGCGAGGCAGACCCAAGGCAACCTGGCGGAGAACAATCGAGGCAGAGATGAAACCCTTCAATCACTCATGGGGAACTCTCGCAAAGATGGCCCAGGACAGACAGGGCTGGAGATCCTTTGTTGCTGCCCTAAGCACCAGTGGGTGCAACAGGAAATAGTAGTAGTAGTATTGACACATCAAGTGATCCAATCTGGCCCTGCTTCGTGTCAATTGCTTTTGACCCAAATGGTTTTGTAACCCACATAGTTTGTCCTAGATCATTCTGTCTATCGTCTTGCATTTTTCCTCGCACAACCTGGCCGTTATCATGTCGACGTGGTTTCTTCAAACTCAAACTTATCACACAATGATATATTTTTTTGTATTTATACATGTATACATGTCTATACGTGTAGTGCGTGTGCGTGCATGTCTATGGTAACGTTGACACATATTTCGTGAACTCATACTTAGATAACCATTTAAGAAGAAAACCCAAACCGAGTGACTTTTTGAACTCAGGTGGGGTCTGATAACGTAAGAGTCCTCAACAAGTGTGAGGTCATCTTCAAGGAGTTCGACACATATTCTATGAACCCATACTGCAAGCAACAACTATTTGAAAAGGAAAACGCCAAGTGACTTTTCCAACTCTGGTGGGGTACGATAACATAAAGTCCTCATCAAGCGTGCGCTTATCTTCAAGTACCGTTAGTTCAAGTTATCAGCCCAATGGTCCAGAGGTTTTCATTGTGCTGTTCCCGGAGGTATTGGCCATTTTCAAGACTAAATTTTGCCATAAAAATAGTGGAATTTTGCCATGGAATTTGCCCAAAAAAAAAAAAATAAACAAACATTTTTCCAAACAAAAAAACTTGCCGCGCTGCTCGCACCAAAAAGAAAGTAACATTACAAGGAATTTCCAACAACAAAAATATTAATGAGCTTCCCCTTTATATCAATCATTATTTCATTACAAATAATCATAATGATGGACACACAAGTGGGAAAAGATGTCTCTTCAGCTGATTGTATTTAAGTCATAAACTTTTCAGTTCAGACAAAGTCTGTATTAGATAGACTTCTTTCGTCCTGAAGCAAAAAATAAGGAATATGAAACTGTTCAATGATTTTGAACACTATATGCAATGCCAACAAAATAATGTGTCAGTTGCCAAATTCCTGTTATTTCTGTTAGATTTAATAACACTTTGGATGCCATGTCCTATACCTATTACTTAGCTGTGGCTCCCCTCTGTTCTTAGATTGTTGTAACACAATACTGTGACGAACCATCCTGTCTTTCACTGTAATGTCCACAACTTGCGCGCGTATAAACACTGTGAGTACTACTCACAGAGCTCTATGGTACTACTCTTCTTCGTTCAATTATGAAGGGGTGTGGTGCGAATTGTTTCGTTGTTCACATTGATGATATGCGCGCAAGTCGACGGACGGAAAATAGCGAATTGATTCGTCTCGGTATCCTGTGTCTAGGGTGACACGGAGTAGCTGTTCCTTACGTGAGCATGACGCCATATTTTCTTGAGTGAAAAACAATCTGTTCTAATTCTCCACCCCTCCCCTCCCCCCACCATAGACAGTGTTGACGTTAAATAATGTTAACAATCACAACAGATTATAGGCCCACAGTATCTCACAACGCCAATAACAATGCACAAACACGGTAATGACAACAATAAACTCGATCTGGCGCTCTTGGTGTCATCATAATTTATTTTATTTTACAACATGATCTACAAATTGACACTCGCACGTACAAACGACGCATTGGAACGTAACTGATACTGATAACAAGTCACAATGCCCGATAATTAAGTGGCAAATTACGGCTCCGAAATAAACGATCGTGTGCCTTCATGATTCACGGGCGTGGCCACAAAGACTACAAATTTTAAGCGAGTGCAAGCCGTTTCCAGTTGGGACTAGATCTATTCCTTGTTTTGAATTTTGTAATTTTATGAAATTTATGAGCTATCGGCCTTGAATTCGACCAGATTTTGCCAACTGTTGCAAAAATTGAGGCCGCGATTTGCCAATTGCGGCAAGGACAAATTTTGTGGCCGAAAGTAAAAACCGCCAAGGACAGATTGTGTTTTCAGTGTTCACCGGAGTAAACAAATAACATGGGGTGAAATATGTTATAGAAATTTGATACTAATATACAGTCTGTATGAATAAGGACGTGGGAGGGCAACATTGGCAGCATTTGAACACACATCGTCATTGTGTCAATAATCTTTTAGGTCCAGATCTTCTTTCTGCACTTTTGATTGCCGATGCTGTGGAGCACAATGATTATGTCCATATAATAAAATTATGTCCTGTTGGAACATTGTTGGCTGGTTGGGGGGGGGGGGCATTGGAACTCAATGTCTTGGTCCAGGAAGGTTGGGGGGGGGGGTCGGAGACTCATTGGAACTAATGGCATGATCCAGGGGGGAGGGGGGGATCCATTGGAACTCAATGTGTGATCCGGGGAGGGGGTGGGGGTTCATTGAAACTCAATGTCGTGATCCAAGAAGGTGGGGGGGGGGGGGGTCGCTGATTCATTTGATCTGAATGTCGTGATCCAGCTAGTTGGCCTATCAACATCCCCTGATGTGAGGCTTGGTTAAATTTGCTAGTCGTCAGTTTCTGCACGGCTGAGAATGTCAAAGTGTACCCCACATTTTTTTTTTTTTGTGCTAGGCATACGTATCTTAAACTTAAAGCCTTTTGTGACTCCAGAGCTAGAAAGCTCCTCCCGAAGTGCTCCTTGACAATACCCTTAATTATGATTAATTATTTTCAGACTTTAGTTTTGTTTTCCTCTTGTTTTTTTTGGGGGGGGGGGTTGAAGGGGCAGGGAGGGGGGGGCAGGGTTAAGGATTCGATAAAATTTAGGGTTGAGGATAAGGACGGGGTTACGGATAGTACGCACAGGTATGCGCTCCTGGAGAAAAAACGGTGGGGGATGCGTAGTTACTTAATTAACTAAAATTCCTTACGATTCAAGTGCTTGATCCTGGTACACGGAGACGATTTGCAAGATTAAATCTGTTTGAGAGCTGTAGGACTGCAAAGTTGAAAACCTTAAAACAGTTATGGTTTTATTTGGCATTTGCAGAATCAACTAGTCGGCGACAAAGGGCAGAAAGGCGAACGATGACCCAAATATAACGAAACTTTTTTAACAGCTGGTAAAGAATAGAGACAGAAATTATTGCAGTTTTAGCAAGCATAGAATTCTATTTGCAGTAAACACTTCGAGAAGTGGTCAAAGTCCATGGTTTGCTATGCGTTTTGCTGAAGTTGGTGTCACTGCCCTGAGTTAACCAATATGTGGGGCTGAGTTACGCAGTTACTGGAGAAGCAAATGAGAATTTCTGAGATCTGCGCGCTGAGCAGTACTCTCAGAGCTGTATGTTTGAGAGTACTAATTCAGTAACGCGGTGAAATTGGTTGCAGAATATTCTTTCTTTTTTTTTCTTTCTTTCTCCCTTTTTCTGCTTTTGATTATTATCACCTGGTATGTAAAAATCACAAAACTTACAATATAAACAACAACAACAACAACAACGAAATAGAGATGAATTAAGACACTCCTCTGAAGTGTTATTGTCCAACTTCTGTCATTACTGCAATTCGTTCTCTTGTTGCATTGATCACGTTTACCGGGGAAACACTTTGCTCACAGTACTCACGCTGTTGACATCCGGTGTAATAACAAAAAGACCTAACCAGGCCAGTGACCACACGAGAGACCTACTGCCGACTGCTTTACCCATGATAGTGTTGGCTCTTGACCAAGGCTAGGCGCGCAGACGAAATCTTTTAGTTTAATGTTCCCATTGACTCTGTAATGAACCCGAGTGTCGCATTACGATGCCCGCATGTCTATTCACTCTCATATATTTTTAGGGAACGCGGTCGTCGAGAGGCAAGGTGCTCTCCTCTCATGCCCAAGGTACCGGGTTCGATCCCCGGTCCAAAAAAAAAAAAAAAAAATGTATAAAACAGTAAAAGAATTTAAAAACTCTAACAACTATTTTTAAATCTGTTTCAGTTTCCCAGACACAGAAGAACTTCAGACAGTTTCTGCCTGAACCAAAGAGTTCCTGTCCCTGATCTTAAGGTAGGTAGGTAGGATCCAACACCTAGCTTTCTCGGATAAGAGCGAAAAACCCAGAGGTCTGGTGTACACGTTGTGGACTTTAAAGATCTACATTGGCAGTTAAAAGTCGAATAGAGCAGGCCGAACAAGGCCGCTGCCGAGGTAAAATTGTAAAAACTAATCCCCTACCACACAATAACAAAAAAGAAACCCAAAAATATTAACAACAACAACCAAAAAAAAAAAAAACGGTGAGGTGTAAATGCTTAGGACAGCGAACCTCCATAAAATAAAGACATAAAAACAAAACTCGCATAGATTTTCCTATCGAAAAAAAACAGGATGGCATAGACAGCATCATTACAAAGTCGCATGAATCCACCCAGCCGAAATTATTTTTTGAAAGACTGACTTAATGTGGGTCTCAACTAATCTTTTATCAGAGCATTATTATTAATGGTTTAGACTGAGGAAATAAGGGAATTTCTATTGTTATTTCTGTACCTAGCTGAGATACTCATCGTTGCCAGGGATAAACACATTATCACTTACTTAGTGCCGAACTTCCACGGAATGATCTTCAGTCTGAATCTAAACTGTAATGAACATCACAAGTGAATCAATGCTGCGTCATACCATAGTGGAGTTGTCTTTTAATTACACTTGTTTTCTTTTAATTATCATGTATAAGACTTTTTCACTTCTTTCTAATATGTACAACTTTCTCTCTCTCCCCTTTTTGATACTCTTCTTTCTTTCCTTCTTTCTTTCTTTCGTTCTGTTAGTCTTTCTTCTTTACTGTCTCTTTTTTTTTTCTCTCTCTCTCTCTCTCTCTCAGACACACACATAAAAAAATTACATGCTTGCTGAAAGAAGATACATGTCCCAGGTCAAAACTCTGTCAGTTTGTGTCCAACAAACCCAATAAAACAGGTCGACCTTGCTTACATTTCGGCGTGGACTCTGAACCCGACTTGGATACTTCTTTTCTCTGTGATGAATGACGGGTCAAAGTCCACGCGACCACCCTTTGTGTGAGGGCGCGCACGATGTGACAGCACAGCACTAGACAAGTAGAGGCCCATAGTACATCAGCTGTGTGGAGGACAAGTTGACTCTTTACGGAACGTACACTCAACAACCACAGGTCCATGCGTACAGCACTGTCGTTTTACGGAAAAAGAACGTATGCCAATCTAGGTCAAACTGGCTTTCTTACATCATTTTATAGAATCAAAATATATTGTGTTCTATCCTTCCATCTGACTTGTAATCTCTCTCTCTCTCTGTCTCTCTGTCTCGCCCCCTCCCTCTCTCTCCATCTTTCTCTTCTTCCTACCTCCTCTCACTACTCCTTTGCATAATCCTCTCTAACTGGCTCTGTCTGTCTGTCTGCCTGTCTGTCTGTCTGTCTCTCTCTGTCTGTCTCTCTCTCTGTTGAATAAGTTCTTTTGATCACCACAAAACAACGGGACTCAATTACGGTTTTGGTGTGAATACGGTTTTTGGCTTTTACTGTCTTTTTCCATAAAACGACAGAGTAACAGTACAAAAGTAAGCCATAAAGTACTACGCCTATTTTTATCAGAAAGTCCAAAGATCAAGTGCTCTTGACTGTCCCCTCCGCGTCCCGTCTTCCCTATGCTCTATGCCTCTGAAAAGCTCTGAGGGTGGCAGTTTCCCTGTCTTCGTTAAAGCTTAGAGATTGTCATAGATAGATACACCGCAGATAAACTATAATATATTATAATATTATACTATGGAATTTGATGGAGAATGGTTGGATAGAGTCTGTTAAAGGGAATGGAGAACCTGCAGAAAAGGAGAATAAAGTTCAAGAAAAGGAAAAGTCCACAAAGTGGACCCAGAAGACGTTACAATGAAATAGTACTCTCTCTCTCTCCGTCTCTCTGTCTCTCTCTCTCTCTCTCTCTCTCTCTTTCTCTCCCTCCCTCTCTCACTCAAGAACAGGCATATTGCATGTAATATAGCAAGGAACTTGCGTGAAGTATGGCACACATCTACAGGTTGCTATAATTCTTGTTGAGGGGAATATGTGGAGGGCAAAAACGATCTTCTGTATCTTTCCCTGTTCGTTTCCATGTGTATCATTCTGTTGCTCTTGGATGATCTAGACATTTGATGAAACAGGGGATGATGACTGACATTTAAGAAAAATATAAATTTCTGTATACAAGCATTTTGAAAACAGATGGTCAAAACTGAAAAAAATGCCGTGTCTGTCATGTTGCATGTTTTCTTGATGACTGTGTTATTAATTTTATTCAAAGTTCATGTTACTTTCTCTAGCATTGCGCCCTCGTATTGTAATACAATATGACCATTGTGTTTTCAATGGCGGCTTATTCAGTGCCTATTTCTGCTTGTGCAATATGAAGAGATGGGGTCGAAAATGTAACGAGAGGGGTCGAAAATGTGACGAAGCAAGGCCCGGCCTAAAATTATACCCTTTTATGCTTATTCAGAAGCAGCTTACATCAGCGGGTGCAACAGACGGAATGCACTACTGAGGTTCGCAGTCAGTGCAGAGGCGTAAGAGTATTCATGCCTGTGGTTTCCTTTCAAACGCAAATCCAGTTTGTAACAATGAAGTCTAGTACAGTAGTATTATAATGGGAATGTCTGAGAAGCTCGTACCTAATACCACTGAGGCGTGACTAAAGCAGATTTTCCGGATACGTCCTTTCTTAAGTTAATCCTAAATTACTACCTGAATATTTTTAGTGCCGACTTCATACCCCGTCATGGTTGGCTGGATACGTCGTTATCGATCGACACCTTTATATAACATATTAAAGTACCGTAACCAGCAGGTTTTAGGCCTACACTGAACTTTCGGAAGGTAGAACGTGTACGTGTACCCAGGTCAGACCAGAACCTTGGCGGAAAGGGGGGGGGCAGGTGGGCCAGTTGGCATGGATCTAATAGTTTTTAAGGACGGAGATCCCCCCCCCCCCACACCCCGATGGAGGCAAGAGATGGGGAGTGGCGGGGGGTGGTAATGAATGTTGATATTGTAAAGGGAGTTGGCTCGGAGGGGGTGGGGGGGGGGGCATTCTAGCAAAACAAATTAACATTTTAGAGAAGATTCATAAGATTAATACGGATGAAGGACAGAAATAAACTAATGTATTATTAGCACTTGTTTACAAAAAAATAATAAAAGAAATTAATACTTAACAGATTCACGTCCAGCTTTTTTTTTTTTTTTATCGGAACTGTAGCCTTTAGCTCTCAAAAAGTCGAGGATCAGTTATCAGAAATTGCCACACTGTTAGAAATTTAAACAGTTCTCAACGTGAATTTCATGTGCAATATGAATTAAGTGATTTTCGGATGAGCTAGCTGCTCAGAGCGGTTTGAAATGGGGGCCAATCAAGGAGCTTATAAAAAAATATAATAAGCTCCTTGGGGCCAATGCACTTCCAGGCCTATGACCAGCTTTGTACGGGCTGTACGTACGGGCCCAGCTGCATGTAGGCCTATCTAGGTCAAGGTAGGCTGCAAAACAGACAGTATGAAAAGATCTATTTATGGATGTACAGTCACATGAGATCGTCATATGACTAGGTAGGCGTTGAGTTGGAACTTCCAGTGATTAATTGTCACATGTTAGCCCCCTCAAAACTGCTCCTCCATGTCTGTACAATGTACGAGAGACAGGGTCGCATTCCTTCCTGTGGAAGAATGTCTTTATTAAACAGTTTATTTTTGTCTCTTTCAAGCTTTTCACCAGCTAGCTGTTTTTGAAGTTTAAGCCGCCTACTCGAATCACATGATTTGACTCCTATGCAGGTTGTGTCACTCTTCGCACTTGCAGTACTGGTAGTTTTTTTCGACGTGTTTTTCTGTGATTCTCTCTCTCTCTCTCTCCCCCCCCTCTCTCTCTCTCTCTCTCTCCCCCTCTCTCTCTCCCTTTCCCCCCTCCTTCTCTCTCTCCCCCTCTCTCTCTTTCTCCTTCCTCTCTCCCTTTTCTCATCCTCTCTCTTTCTCCTTCTCTCCCTCTCCTCCCTGTCCCTTCTTTCCATACCTCCTTCTCCCCCCTGCCCTCCTCCACCCTCCCCTGACCTCCCTTCTCTCTTTCTCTCACTTTCTCATCTTTGCCATTTACCCAGGCTCTACTGATGTGAAGAAAGCGAGGGGCTCGACATTAAAAATTTTAATGGCCTTGCATTCACATCAACAATATGAAATAAACAAATAAATACAGAAACAAATACATGTTCACGTGGCTCACACTGACTTGTCACTAAGCTGGTAAGTACACAGACGTGTTTACGTTTTTTTCAGCAGGTGCAGCGTGCAAACAAATTGAAAATAAAAATTTAATGATGTGTACGGAAACACCCAGTTGATTGGATGTGCGAAGAGGGGTGAGAAATACATGCCATCCCCCCAACCCCCCCCCACCCCTCGGGGAGAGGGAGATGTTAAAGCACAGGAGGCCAGGAAACATGGCCCGAAAGCACACACCCCCCCCCCCTCCCCAAAACCTGTAAATTCTGTCCAAATCGATACCGTTGGGAGACTTTTTAGAAAATGAACGGGATCGAGGGTGGAAGACGGGAGAGGGGAGGAGAGGGGGGGGGGGAATGTTGAGGGTTACAAACAGAAGGAAAAAAGGGGGGAGGGGTAGGTGCAGATGCCAAGAGCAGAGACTTTCCCAAATAAAGACCTCAAAACGGGCTGGGGTCTGTGTGTGTGTGTGAAGGCAGTTTCTGGGTAAAAAAAATAAAAAATGTTGGTATTAGTGATTCTGGACAAGTTACTGCCTGAAACAAATACTATTGTCAGCCTTACTAATTCCAAATGTACCATCTGTGTAGTATGTGCTTTCTTTGGCAAATCGAGTTGAGTTTGTTGTCATGAAGCTTAAAACAAAGTAAATAATAAGAAAGAAAGAAGAGGTATTGTACAAAAATTCTGAAATACCACCTTAACTCATGTGCGTGCTAGGCAGTCGTAAAACGACAAACACGCTAAACAGAATAAGAAAATTTAATAATACAAAAGATTATTTACCGAAATCGTAAATCAGAAAGTACTTGAAATGTAACCACAGACCACAATACTGGAGTGGTATTACTGACAAGACATTGCCCCAAAAAACAGGAATTATACAGCACCGGTACAGTATAACTACAGGTGAGAGTTGTGTAAATCTTTTCCAAACAAATGGCAGATGAGTAATGACAATGATTATATTTAATTCCATTTATATACCACTTTATCTTGTCATCTGCAAGCTAAACCAGTGTTTGTCAACCTTTTTTGTCTCATCTCGCGCCCTGGGTCAATTTTCAAAAGAAAAGGAAACAACGTGCACCCCAGCAGGAGCGGACAAAGTTAGTGTACAGTTTAGCAACAACAGTTTAGCTGTAAAGTTAAGTTAAAATACACCATGAAATTAAGATTTCTTTAAGAAATATCTACGCCCCAATCTGAAGTCCCGCGCCCCACCTCGATAGACACTTCTCTAAGGGCTCTGCAGTCATTTTTCAACTCACATTCAATTCACTGACACAGAGAAGACACATGTAGGCCTACATGAACACTTAGTTACAACGTGATATCGGCCGGAAACAGCCTTGGTTGCATTCCATCAATGACAAAATAGATGTGCTGTGGGGCGTTTCTTGAACATTTCAGTGTTTTGTATAACATTTCTTGGGCCCAGCACGCACTAGCTGATCTGATGGCCTGACTGGTTGGGTGGTGATGTCACGGCATTGAGCTTCAATGAGGAGATCCAACTAGTCGGCTGGTGCACGGGCTCTCATGAAACTTGTGTCCTGACGTCATCATCCAACAAGCTGGCTGATCAAAATCGGCTTGTGTGCGCCTGGTCTTAAGACTTTGGGGGCAGCGAACGCCAGTCCAGCCACGGTTTAATACATGACACTGTAAATGACATTTTGTCCGTATTGCACTTCCTGCCCTTGACCCACTGAACTTTCAAATCTGTTCAGGAACTGCATTCAGGTACTATCATGGTCACTCAGGGACTGCAAGAGTTAGTGCTGACATGTGGAACGTTTGTGGTCTTTATCTCGGTCCGGACTTTGATCTCGAGAAATGTGACTACTCATACAAGCAAATGGGACAATCTAGATTTTGGTTATCCTTGTCTTCAAGCTCTTGCTGCCGCTCACCTATGTCATAAATATACAAGAAAACCCTTTGGTAATGACAAAATATTGTTAGCTCTTTGTTTGCCAATAGCCGATAGTTCGGTTCTTCCGCTGGTCATGTTTGTGCCAGTCACCGATGTACATTATAGTCAATATCCGTGCACAAGAATGCTAGGCTATTTTGTTTCGTGAAGAAAGAAAGTCGGCTTTTTATTTATAAATGTTTGCTGTAGTTAGTCTTCATTCATCTCCCCCACTGTTTTCTTCCTGTATCGACAAACATGGAAAAATTCATGGCACACAAAGAGTTAGAAACAAAACAAGAGAAAATCTTTGGAGTGGCAGCAAGACTTGAAGTAAAGTCAACTATTGGGAAAAGAAAACTGTGTAGCTAAGCTTAGCGTACGAAATAATGCAAAGACCATACAATAAAACGCAAAGGAAAAGGGAAGGCAAATCAAGCTTTCGGTATAATAGGCTAACCTTCTTCAAGAAAGAAAAATACGCATACAGCAGGATAGAAAGTTAACAAATAAATAAAGAAAAGAAGAAAAGGAACGGAAGAGCAACAAGAAATGACAAGCAAGTAGAAAGAAAATAACAGTAACAGTGCTTAAGGCAGCAGGCCTCTTTCAAAAGATCTGTATTAGTATTACACTTAAATCTTCAAAACAACCGCAGCTGGTCATGCTGAGGGAGGAAACGGTTGATCTTCAGTTTCGTGGGGGAGGGAGACAGTGCCAGGAATCTTGGAGAAGATTACACCCATGGCTGTGTGTTACAAATCAACTTGGAGTGTCTTAAGGAAGAAAGATTACAGCTGATCGTTTTTGTGGAATAGGTCATCTCATTCTAAAGTGTTAATAACCATTATAAAAACTACAAACAATGATATTAATACAACAGCAATAACAGGAATAACAACAATGATAACAAGGACATTAGGAGAGAAAGGCGAACTGTACGTAGATAAAAAGAAAAACAATAGATAGAAAGAAGGACAGACAGACAGACAGACAGATAGATAGACAGATAGACAGATAGACAGAGATAGATAGATAGATAAATAGATAGATAGATAGATAGATAGATAGATAGATAGATAGATAGATAGATAGATAGATAGATAGATAGCTAGCTAGCTAGCTAGCTAGATAGATAGATAGATAGATAGATAGATAGATAGATAGATAGATAGATAGATAGATAGATAGATAGATAGATAGATAGATAGATAGATAGATAGATAGATAGATAGATAGATAGATAGATAGATAGATAGATAGATAGATAGATAGATAGATAGAGATATGTGAAGATGGATGAATACGCCTATTCAATAACCATTTAGAACAACATTTCACTGCACAATTAAGATAAACGACGAAGTGATATTTAAAATATTTACATATGACAAACACAATAACAGAACAATTAGTCAGTGTTTTCTGGGATAATTATAATTTATCCACGATAAATTCCACACCAGGCCAGATTTTTGCTAAAGAAGTTAAATGTTTGTCCAGCTAATACGAATAGAATCTTAAGAAATGAAGTTTACACGAGAATATTATGAGACTTGATCTTTTCGAAGAAGAAAAAAACAAGCGAATCTTCGTTGTCATGTAGGCTATTTTAGTTTGGACAAAGCTGCAAACCAGGAAGTAAGTTTACTACAAACCTATGCGTGATGTCACCCCCTTTAACGGTTATTTTGAAAAACCAACGTAAACAGGAAGTCACACCAATGTACACAATTAAAATTCACGTGACAAGTCCAATGTCATGGTGACATGTATTTTTAAGGGAATACCCGATGGTTTAGTAAGCACGGAAGCGGATGAAAGGTCACGGCTCTGAGTTCGGGAATTCCCGTATTTTTCACCAATCGTTTGTCCCCCAAATCCCAATAAAATCCCACTCGACTTTTTTTTAAAATTAAGTTTGTTTTGAGGTCTTTTGTTTTAGTTGGATTTCTGCCCTTGGCATTCAACCTCTTCTTTCCTTCTTGATGTTTTTTAAAAATCATTTTCCTTGTTCTTGTTTTTTTTTTTTTAATTGTATTTGTATTTGCAGTTTATATACTTGTTTGATCCCATTTGAGAGGGGTGGGGGGGGGGGCGTGTAGGGATTAATTTTGTATTGTTTTGTTTTGTTTTTTTGCCTGAGCAGCGGCCTTGTTAGGCCCGCTCTTCTCGACTTCCAACCGTCAAGGTTCCTTTACTTTAAGGTGCGCAGCGTGCACACACGCCATCCGAGCTTTTCGTCCTTATCCGAGAAGACTAGGTGCTCGATCCTACCCTACCACAGGATCAGAGTCAGAAATTTCCAAAAATGTCCAACATGCCTGCAACCGACGGGGAATCGAACCCGGTACCTTCTGCATGAGAGGCGAGCACCTTGCCTCTGAACCAACGTGTCCCCGTTCCTATATTACTAATTAAGGCAGGTCACACTGGCTTTTACAAAAAGCGATGTTCAACTTACAGAGTTCAGTGAATTGAACAGATAGACAAGTTTTATCTGATCTTTGAATGGCATTTATGCTGAATGCAACAGGTGTCCCTTTCACATTTTGTTCACCTGATAGCTCAATAGGACATCTCGGGAGACAATTGAGGAGGATTAAGATTTTAACGTGAATTAAATTTGTTAAAAGTAGCAAACGGACTGTATCAACAATCGGGCAAGATTGTCCTGCACTTCAGAATGATGATTTATGTGCTTATTAAAGAGTGGGGGTGTCAACTTTATAAGGAGAGAACATAATTAATTCATAGATCTATTCCTGCTTTGACATCTATCTATCTATCTATCTATCTGTCTATCTGTCTGTCTGTCTGTCTGTCCATCCGTCGTTCCTTCAGCCTATCCATGAACCCACTCAACAATCCACGTATGTAAGTGTGTATGTGAGAGAGAGAGAGAGACAGACAGACAGAGAGTGAGTGAGAGAAAGACATAGATAGATAGATAGATAGATAGATAGATAGATAGATAGATAGATAGATAGATAGATAGATAGATAGATAGATAGATAGATAGATAGATAGATAGATAGATAGATAGATAGATAGATAGATAGATAGATAGATAGATAGATAGATAGATAGATAGATAGATAGATAGATAGATAGATAGATAGATAGATAGATAGATAGATAGATAGATAGATGCAGAGAGAGAGAGAGTCGAAACTTTGAGTGGAAAGAGCAAGGGAGAGAGAGACGATACAGAGAGAGATAGGAACGAAACTCAGAGAGAGAGAGAGAGAGAGAGAGAGAGAGAGAGAGAGAGAGAGAGAGAGAGAAGAGAGAGAGAAACGAAACTCTGAGAGAGAAAAAACACAACAAACAACTAAAACGAAACTTCGGTAAAGATAAAACTATATATATTTTTATTTTTTTTACTGGAGAGTGACAGTTTTAGCCTTGGATTCAGGGTTTTCCCTTTATTTCTTTTAGCACTATTCAAACCCGGACACGGTGAATAAAAAACCAAGTCCAAGAGCTGTTTTTCAGAAGAGAGGAGGGTTTTTGTTTTGTTTTGTTTTTAAATGCCTGCTGACTGTATTCATTACTGAGAATATTATTTGTGCAGAGTGCAGCAGAGGGCGATTTGGGACTGTGCCCATTCTGAACACTTGCGCTGCAGCTCTGCCATGTTATGGAGAAAACCCGCATGATCCAATCTAGGTCAGGTCCACGTTTTTCACATCGTTTTACAGTAATGAAATGTCGCTTATCTTTCTGGTCTGGGTTATAATTTTGTACGGCTATTAGTTTCTTTTGGTCCCCCGAATTGGAAATTGAAAAAAAAAAAAAAGCGAAGATAAACGGGAATTTTGCAGTCTAGGGAAAATTTTGTCCCGTGGTGTGCATACGGCCTTTTGTCGTGAAAAGGCAGAGTTATTGATTGAAAAGAGCGGGGGATAATTATCTCATGGCCAATACACAATTCGTCGGGGATTTCCCATGTTGTTGTTTGTGCACTTTTGTCTTTTCGAGAAAATGAGGATTGGAAGAAGGGCGGCAAAAGGGTGAAAACGCATACAACATTACATCACAAACACATTATCTCGAAAAGTTTTTAACCGATTGGAATGACACTGAAATATAATGAAATTAGGAGTGAGAGAACCATTTTCATGACAGAATCGCAAAATCGACAAAATGTCGCATACAACAATATGGCAAATATCCCTCGATTATACAACGAGACCATCATTTATGACATAATGCTGGTGAATGCTGGATTTATGAAGTGAATTATATATTAATTTAACTACCACAGATATAATTCTAATGGAATGTTAATGTTTTGTAGGACAATAAACAACGGACGATTGGTCATTTTAAAAACCCAGACTTCGCATTCATTTCGTAGTTTTTCCGAAAGACGTCAGATTCGATGAAAAACGAAACAGACGAAAGAGGAAACATTATGCTCTCAAAAAGACACTGAAAGTTTTTGACATCTTCTCGGCTTTTCAGCACGACTGACGTCATTCGACAAAACCGCCGACAGAGAAACGGAATGGTCAATGACATATATAGGAGAAAGCATAAAAGAAAAAAGAAAACCCCACGCTGACGAAGTGAAGAATGGAGGTGTGAACTTACAGATAGACATAATATGTAAAACACACTGACTGACAAACATTCAGAATGTGATATATAGAAAGACATGTGTGGGATACGCTCTTGCCTATTGTAGGTTACCTAGAATATAACTCCAATAGTAAAATATTAAGTTTGTCACTCCATTTTTTTTTCCACTCAAATTTGGAGAGGTGACACAGATCTAGTCATATTTACGAACATGTTATGCACAATTTGTTTCTTGTCAAGAAGAGAAGGCGAAAAAAATTCCCGTCTCGTCTCTTCTCTGATAAGGTCGAAAAACTCAGAGGGCCCGTGTGCCCGTTGCGCACGTTAAAGATACCTTGGCAGTTAAAAGTCGAGAAAGGCAGGCCGAACAAGGCAAAATTCTCAAAAAACTAATCCCTACCACAAAAACTAATCCCTACCACAAAAACTAATCCCTACCACAAAAACTAATCCCTACCACAAAAACTAATCCCTACCACAAAAACTAATCCCTACCACAAAAACTAATCCCTACCACAAAAACTAATCCCTACCACAAAAACTAATCCCTACCACAAAAACTAATCCCTACCACAAAAACTAATCCCTACCACAAAAACTAATCCCTACCACAAAAACTAATCCCTACCACAAAAACTAATCCCTACCACAAAAACTAATCCCTACCACAAAAACGCACAAAAAGAAGGAAAATAAAAATAAAAACAAGAAAGGTGAAGTGTGGAAATGGCAATGGCAGCGAAACCTCCTAAAATCTCAGTAACTTGCAACCTTTGGCATGAGTCACTGACCAAACTATACACTCTTCAGGCCTTAAATTTGGCAGGAAGATGGCAGTTGGGATAGGGAAGATGATGGCTATAATTAAAAGTTGTTTACTTCAAGCATGTTTTAAAAAAAAAAATAACAATGTTTATTGCTATTTAACATCTGTATTTCTGCATGTTTGTTTTGTAATATATAGTACCGTGCATGTCATAAAAAGTAACCGTATCAAGCGTTCAGTTTGGTGCGTAGTGTTCTGGTGCGCATGGGTTCTGAAGCAAGACTGTAGTTTAGAACTTTTATTAGAGAGAGAGAGAGAGAGAGAGAGAGACAGACAGACAGAGAGAGACAGAGAGAGAGAGAGAGAGAGCGAGACAGAGAGAGACAGAGAGAAAGAGAGACAGAGAGAGAGAGAGAGACAGAGAGAGACAGAGAGAGACAGAGAGAGAGAGAGACAGAGAGAGAGAGAGAGAGACAGAGAGAGACAGAGAGAGAGAGAGCGAGACAGAGAGAGACAGAGAGAGAGAGGACAGAGAGAGAGAGAGAGACAGAGAGAGAGAGAGACAGAGAGAGACAGAGAGAGAGAGAGAGAGAGAGAGACAGAGAGAGAGAGAGAGAGAGAGAGGGGGGGGGGCATGATTGTTTATTCCGGGCAATACCCGATTGGTCATCTAGTAGGGGGCTGCCCAGTTTGTCACAGGCCCAATTTGTCACAGGCCCAGTTTGTCACAGGCCCACCCCGCCTCGACTGTGCCCTGCATGATGGAAGTTATCACTGACACTCTCAAAAAGAGTAAATGAATGATTGATTGATTGTATGAATTGAACTTTATTTTTCAATTGTTTTTAACGAAAGAACATTCATTGTTGAAATTTTAGAGAGTAATTTGCTTTGATTTGCATACAAAAAGGAAGAAATATTGAACAACACAAGCTGAATTGACATTTTAGAGGGACTATCTCTACGCCACCAATTTGAAGGTGGAGAATAAAAAACTTAAGTTGCAACTACAGTGTCAAAGTGCTGTAATTATGACTGTCATCAATACTCAAATACTTAAATGAAATAACAAAGCGATCTTCTTCATGAGTCTTCTTTCAAGACATAATTATGCTTCTTTTAAGTTTGTATACAGATCAACACAGTTTATGTGAAAAACATGTTCATTGCAACTGGAAGTAATGAGAAGAGTAAATTGAAGGGCCCAAATTAATGTAGGCATACAAAAATATTCTAGAGTAAAACAAATAAACTGGTATCTTAATTTCTTATATGCAGGACAACGTAAAACTAAAGTAATTGTACATCATTGTGTACATCAGATTTACAGTCTAACAAAGGAAGGCAAAGAAATTATCTAAGGCCTACTTGGGCTAATCTGGAGGGGGAACACACTTAGTCAACCACTTAATAACAGAAACATAAATTATGTCCATAGTTCCCCACAGTTCACAAAGCACCTTTTTAAGCTTTTTTGAGGGGGGGGGGGGCTGCCCAGTTTGTCACAGGCCCAGTTTGTCACGGACCCAGTTTGTCACAGGCCCAGTTTGTCACAGGCCCACCCAAACTGGGCCTGTGACAAACTGGTATGCTTCACACATAATCTTCCAGCAACGATCTCGGCTGATACGTTTTAGAACTCAGAGATTTCCACTAGTATGCCTAACACAAGCAGAAAATTGTTATAGGCAGTATGCGTAACAATTTGGATATTCTTCTTTACTTGTTCTTGTTGCTGTGGTAGTAGTTGTAGTTTGGTGGTGGTGATGGTGTCAATGGTGGTATTTTGTATTGTGTTTTTCCGAAGTCATTTTTCACAGTATCTGTGACTTCACAGTAGCTCTCCCTCCCAAAACACACAAGTGCGCGCGCACGCACACACACACACATGCATACACACAATAGCAAGATTCATGATAATATAATGAACATGACCCTCACCGGTGCCCAAGTCAGACATTTAGACACGTACACATGCCTTAATCTTTACATTATACAATGTTCGTTCTAGCTTGCCAGTGAAACTCTTAACTTTATAAAGGCCTACTGGTGTTTCTCTTCCCCCCCCCCTTTCTCTCACACACACACACTCACTCTTTTCTTACTCTCTCTTTCTCTCTCTCTGTCTCTGTCTCTGTCCGTCCGTCCAACCGCCTGTCTGTCTGTCTGTCTGTCTGTCTCTCTCACACACACACACATACACTCTTTCTTACTCTCTTTTTCTCTCTGTGTCTCTGTCCGTCCGTCTGTCTTTCTGTTTGTCTGTCTGTCTCTCTCTTTCTCTCTTTGTGTGCATCCAATCCAATACTGAAAGCAACAGATAAATCCCCGAATTATTTATGAACATCACGCTTTTCTCAAGACAAACGAAAATAAAGACAACTTGGTCAGAGATTAAAAACTCTTTTGTGAAGACGACGTATAACTAAACAACTCGCATCGATCGTAACATTGTTATATAAGATCCAGCAGGGCGCCCTAGTATGTCCTCCCTGGCCTCTATATCACCTGTGTCCTTTGTTATTGTTTGTGCTTTGGGCAATTTGCCAAGCACTTGTAATGTGGTGCAGGAGAGCTGACAAGCGCTATGATGACACTGTTATTGTCGTCTCGACTTTCTCTTAAGATGGGTGACAGGCTTTTTAAATGCTTTAAGTAACGAGAGAGAGAGAGAAGAGAGAGAGAGAGAGAGAGAGAGAGAGAGATAGATAGAGAGAGAGAGAGAGAGAGAGAGAGAGACAGACAGACAGACAGAGACGCAGATAGTGAGAATAGGAAAGAAATTTGAAAAAAAAAAGAAGAAAGAAATATGGCCCAAAGAGAGAGAGAGAGAGATGTGAGGATTTGCTAAGAAACCAACTTGAATTTAATAAGGAAATAGACAAACGGGCGGACAGACGGATACTGACTGACAGACAACAGAAAGACAAACACACATAGACACAATTAGCGAGACAGACAGACAGACAGACAGACAGACAGACAGATATATAGATAGATAGATAGATAGATAGATAGATAGACAGGCAGACAGACAGGCAGAAAGTAGATAGATAGACCGTTACAGAGATAGATAGTCTATAGATAACAAACTTACTCCGTCCTTTACAGAATGAATTCACGAGGCAATAACAAAGAAAAAGATTAAAATAACACTGCCGATGTAAACAAAATAATGGCGAGACCATCAGTTATTCTCCCCAGTTGTCACGATAATTGAAACACAATTCAAATTTATTGTAGGCCTGATGGCTAATTCAAAATACACGGAATATTGCAAAGCATTGAGTTCTCCATGTGCACACCTGGAAAGGAACCAACAATCCTATTCTAATTATTAGAAAACACAAACGATCGCTTATGTGGAAGCAAATAAGCACATACTCACTTTCATACAAACCCATGCACACACAAACATCCACACACACATATATTATACACACATTCACACACATGAACATAGAGACATCGCCAGATATTCAAACACATACACAAACACACACACACACACACACACCCTCACGTATTCAAACACATATAATGTATGCATTATATTTAATAATTTATTTTTAAAAAATGACATGTTCATTGTATACCCACTCCTCTCGCTCATGTTCGGAATCGGTGCTGAATTGGCCAGCTGATATCTTCTTACGCCACCGGTCAAAGACCCCCCCCCCCACCCACTTAACTTCCCCCCCCCTTCCCCCGGGTCACACACACATACCTCCATACACACACCTGGGCACCTAATCACACACACACACACACACACACAAACACGCACACATTATAGACCTAACAGTGTTCATTGTATACCCATGCCTCTCGCTCATGATCGGAACCAGTGCCGAATTGGCCAGCTGATATCATCTTACGCCACAGGTCAGAGACCTTCACACAACTCCCCCCCCCCCTCCCCCCCTCCCCCCCCCCCTTTTCCCCTAGTCCCACATTCACACACACACCCAGGCGCCAGGTCAAGAACCCCACCCCGTCCAGCTGGACTACCACAGTGCCAGCTCAGCACTTGTGGTTTTAACGGAAGGTTATGGACAACACTATTGGAATACTGGGGCCAACACTATTTTTGTGCTGAGGCCCTCCAGCAACAAAGATTTCTGTGGCAAAATATGTGTCAGGGGCGTGACTGACTTGGACTTGAGACACGGACTGGGTTTAACTGGATCTGGAACGTGTCCACTCATCTACCCCCCCCCCCCACCCACCCCCACCCCACACAGACAACATACCCAATTGCACTATGTACTTGTGCTTTGGGAGCACTAATAGACAGTAAACGCGCATGTAAAAAAAAAGTGTGTGTTCCAATTTATGAAAAAAAAGTACATCAATTAATTTTGTTTAGACATCATTAAGTTTTCTATTTATAGTGAGTGCTACATTTTGACGAGCAGCCTGTTGGGAGAAAGGGGGGGGGGTCAATTTGACCTACCTATCAATCTATACTGACTGGTTTGTCCGTTGCCCACCTACCGAATCACCTGTTTCCCATCTCTTATGCCTTCTTTACCTGCAAGCCTGCTTACTCACTACTTACACCTTACTACTTACACCCTCTACTAACTAGGTAGGGATGGGGATGGAGGAAGGTAGTATCTATCTATCTATCTATCTATCTATCTATCTATCTATCTATCTATCTATCTATCTATCTATCTATCTATCTATCTATCTATCTGTCTGTCTGTCTGTCTGTCTCTGTCTTTCTGCCTGCCTGCCTGCCTCCTGCCTGTCTATCAACACAATCTGCCATCACCTTCCTTCCAAATGGGTACAAAGGTACAAAACGGCATGTAGCATTCATGCCACTTCAAAGAGCAAAGTAAATTTTCAGTTACCTGTGTCGATGTCATACAATCCTCCCCCCCCCCCCACCCATCTTCCATTAACCCCCACCCAACACACCTGCCTTCAATTTCAATCAATTAGTACAGACAGGACTACGACGCCACGAAAACAGTGCCATGAGAGATCTTGCACCTGTGATATGCGAACAGTACCTACACTCCGGGGACAGGGTTAAACTATAATATTGTATCCATGCTTTAGAACACGACGTTCCGTTTTATATACGAAACAGCATTTAGGCACAGAAATTGGGGCCACCCATAAAGTACACACACTCCATTTGGGCAATTCTTGCCCTCCATACCCCTTCCGCCCCTTTCCCTCAATGTGGATTTTTCATTTTCATGAGCTTGGCGTCTATCCCCGCCCCCCCTCTTCCACACACCGTTGGGCTAGGTAGGCAGAAGCCTAGGGTCTCGGAATCTAAGGGGGTGGGGGTGGCGTGGCCGGGGGGGGGGGGGGGAGAAGTCGCCGCCTCAGGCCAATCTGCATAATATTTTATGACACGCCGAGCCTTTTCTTACATATTATGATGTCACAATGCATTGTAGTTTCTGAACAAATCTTTTGTAATTTTCCAAGTTTATGTCCTTTCCATAAGATCAGGGACTGGAAAATACGAGAAAAATCCCCAAAATTCCAACCTGCCTGCACCGACGGGGATTCGAACCCGGTACCTTCGGCATAAGAGGCGAGCACTTTGCCTCTAGACCACCGTGTTCCCACCGTGATAATGTAAAATACCACGCGCCCCAAACAACAGCCACTTTCAAATAATAATTTTTCTTTACAAACTTGGTCTGTTTTCCATTCCTAGGGTTGGAGTTTGAGTTTGAGTTTGGTTTTGACGGCGCATCGGCACGATAGCGACCATTTGCGCCTTTGACCTTTTTTTTTGGGGGGGGGGGGGGGGTGGGGTACTTTATTTATGTTCCATTCCCACGGACCTAAAAAGTTAACCCCAAAGGCATCATACTGTGAAGGAAGTAAGACCTCCATGAAAGGCTTTTAACCACTCTGAGCCCTAAATTCCACAAATTATCATAATTATTACGCATAGAAAGAAATAAAGTTATACGTGGGTATATAATTTTAAAAGGTCTTGAAGTTCGCTATATTTTTAATACTTTCGTTGATTTTGAACCACAACTGAGTTGAACAGAAGAAAGTGTTCCGACATTTTTGAGCCGAAAAAAACAACGCCTTTTTTTTTAGTAGAATGAAAAAGTATGACAGGAAATTTCGTTCTACGTCACAGTTTAGACATTGGTGATAGAAATCCAACTTCAAAAATCACATCTGTGTATTCCCCGAGGCAGAGAGCCAACTGGTAATGATAAACTAACCAGACGTTCACCCGGTGTCATGTATGTATCTCAAGGCCACAGTGTAAATAATCTCTCTCTTAAACCTTTCGTATCCCGCCAGGCAGGCTAGAATTTGATACCTCTGAACGATTAGCTCTCGATAGGTAAGGTTGGCATGGGCTCAAAAAAGGGGCGAAGAATAATTAAAAATAGTAACTGCGTTTTTTTTTTTTTTTGTTTAAATCATTTTTCGTTTTAGTGCAGGTAGTTAAAACCACTGTCTCTGAATTCCCTTGCGGACGTGAACTTAAATTTCGGAACTGCTGTCTGGAAGAGGCGAATTTTTTTTTCCTTGTTTTTTTTTGGGGGGGGGGGCGTGGGGGTGGCGGTGGTGATGGGGGTTATAGGGATCGTGAGACTCTTCCTCCGCCTCGGCACAAAAAAAAAGAAAGACATTTATTGGCAGATTCAAAGGACAGACAGACAGATAGACAAACAGGCAGACAGACAGACTGACAGAACGGAGGGAGAAGACATGTTGCTTTCGGTAAACACAATAAAAACTATAAACTTTCAACAACAACAACAAAAAATGGCTTGTAAAGTTTCTCGTCGGATGTTATTGTAATATGGATAACCTTAGTACTGAATGTCCCTTAAGTCTGAACACATTGCAAAATGTAGGCCCTATATTTTCAAGAAATACACGTAAAGTTTTCAACAACATTTTATTCAATTGGAATACATGTATTAACAAATAACATCTTCAATATGATTTCCACCATTTGTGATGCAAAGATCGATGCCCTTTGCAAGATTCACATGAACGGAGCACATTCTCTCTTTATGCCTTCCTTATACTGACATACGATAGACCTTGCTGCACTGAACTGTACTAGCGTCTGCGGGAGGCTTCATTATAATACAATAGCAACAACCGACAATGATTTGTGAGACAACTGGCTTGTCGGGATAATAATAACAGAGACTCTAGTCTGGCCAGACCGGGACGGGGGGTGGGGGTTATGTAGGCCGCTGGCTAACTGGGCCTACGATTTTTAGGGGGGGGGGTGTCCTACTACCCCTGGTTGAGGAAAAAAAAAGGGTGGGGGGGGGGCTTTGGTGAAGAATACTGATGTTGCAAAGAGAGCCAAAAGGGATCCTCGTTTGTCGTTTAAGTAATGTGAGTAACCATAGTGTAAATAAAGTATGAAAGACATTAGTGTTCTAAGCTATGCTAGTGACTCCAGGCTAAGGACGAGGCGTGGGGGGCCTTAACCTGGGAGGGAGGTATTCCCCTGGTTAAGGCAAAGAGGGGGGAAGCATTGGTAAAGAATAATCGCAATTATTGTAAATAGAGTCAAAAAGGATCCTTTGGTATAAAATATCTTCTTAAAGAGAAATCGCAAAAAAATTTATTAAAACGGAGATAGAATATACAGATAAATAAGTGCAGATGTAGTAATTGACATCAGTTAATGTTGCAAATGTATTTATATACTTCTTTATCATAATACTAAACAATTTCCCATCTTGTCTGGGCCTGTTACCAACTTTGCGCGGGGGTCTGTGGTTAGCTAAACCATACATTGTACTCTGATCGCTAACAATAATAACGTCGGGTGTTTTCCACAATTGTCGTATGTGCTTTTTTTTTTGCATTTTCGAGGGGAAAATGTTGTTAAGGACGTTTAGTCTAATTACAAAGCCAAATAGAGAAAATACTGGATTCAGCAAATGGCGCCTATCGTAAAATACGACACGCCGCTAACTAAAACCTTTCGAGAAAATGAGGAATTGAAGAATTGTGTAAAATCAAGGTTTTGTTCAAAACGCTTCAAATTCGAAACTTGCATACAAATTCCCACAAATAAATACACCCATATGACATATGACACTGTTGCATGATAAAATTAAGGGTGAGAGAACCACTTTCATGACAAAAGCCTCAAAATCGGCAAAAATGTCGCATGCAACAATAGGGCCAAGCCACAAACTGGCAAAAAGAAAAAGTTGTATATAACAAAGCTTTGTGTAAGAAATACGAGTAATAGGCCTACCCAAAAGATGTAATAAAACGCAAAGAAAAAGGAAAGAAAAAATGTAATACTATTACTGCGTCAGGGAAAAAAAAAAAAAGAAGAAAATTGAGGTGATAAAACAATCGAGCAATGAAAAAATGAGGAATATTATTATGGCAAATGAAAAACGATGTAGGCCTATATAATATAATTATGCTAAGAACAGAACCATAATGTGAATATTGCCTATGCTGAACTGTCTGAATAGAAAAACAATGTAGGCCTATATAATATAATTATGCTAAGAACAGAACCATAATGTGAATATTGTCTATGCTGAACTGCCTGAACCGAAAAACAATGTAGGCCTATGATAATATATGCTAAGAACAGAACCCATAATGTGAATATTGCCTATGCTGAACTGTCTGAATAGAAAAACAATGTAGGCCTATATGATATAATTATGCTAAGAACAGAACCATAATGTGAATATTGCCTATGCTGAACTGCCTGAACCGAAAAACAAACACAGCTGGAGGTTCCGGGTGTAAAATGGCCTATCTAAGTAGGCCAAGTACATTACGGGTACTGTGAGCCTGACGTCATGCGTAAATCACGGCTCGCCCAAGGTTAACCCTGTGCTGTGGTTCAGGTCACTGCCCGGTCTTCGACCTTCAAAAAGACCCGCTTCTTCAAGCAACAAAGAACGAAACTTGTCTATTATCACTGTCCTGTGGCCAGTCGGTAGATAACTAACTAACACTTTTTCATGTGCGAGGTATTTTAGAGGTTTTCAAGTTATTTTTCCAACTTTAAGGCAAAATTTAAAGGGTCCCAGCCAGAATCCCCACGCTAATCCGACGTAGATTTGTGTAGAAGTATCCGTGGGGTTGGTAGCATGCCGTGAGGGCGATTTCCCTATAACTGACATCGGTGCGATGTCGCAACCAGCGGATCTAAACAGGAACGATGTCTTTCCTGTGTGCAAATTTGATCTCAGTTCTGCCCTTTGGATTTCCGCAGGTTTGCCAGCGGAGGGTTTAAATACTGCAAAATGCCATACCGTGTCCGCCAGTCAAATTATTATCATTATTATGATATTTAAGCTTTTATGTGGTTTCAGGCCTAACTGAGGCACTGAGGCTGTTTCCGACTGACAAAAGTGTGTGCCCCCCTCCCCCCCCCCGAAAAAAAATTTAATACCCAAAGCTTGAAAATCACTGCAGTAGGTAATGACGTAAAGTGTCAGAATCTCGCACTTTGTTCAAGATTGTACTTGAAACAGATTCTTTGCACACTACAAAGATAAATAATATGGCTGTTAAGTTTATCAGTATCCACTTCGCTTTACTGGGCTGTAGAACGAGTGGTATCACTTACCAATGAGCTGGATATAGGTGAGACAGAAGTTTTAATTGTGTGTCACATAGTAAATCTTCCAGTCTCTCCCTCTCTTTCTCTCTCTCTGTCTTTCTCCTCTCTCTCCCTCTCTCTCGCGCGCACTCTCTATCTCTTTTTTCTCTCTCTCTCTCTGTCTGTTTCTTTCTCTCTCTCTCTCTGTTTCTTTCTCTCTCTCTCTCTCTCTCTCTCTCTCTCACCCCTCTAAATACCTTTCTCTCTTTCTCTCTCTTTAAGAGGGAGAGAGAGACAGGCAGGCAGACAGACAGACATAGACAGATAGATAGATAGAGACCGACAGACAGATAGACAGACAAACAGAGACCCAGACAGAAATACAGACAAACGAGAAAGAAAAGTCTTTGGCACAATTATCTCTCCTGAATAACTAAGACCCCAGTTCTCCCTGTTTTATTCAGTACCCTAAATCCAAATAACTTGTCACATAATCTCAATATACATAGTACTATTACATGGAATGAACAGACAATATGACTTGACACTCTTCTGCCGATAAACTTTTCATCTATTCAGAGCCGTCTTAACGCATGGGCACACTGGGCAGTTGCCCAGAGGCCCCAAGGATTTAGGGGGCTCCATGCATGCAAATTCACATTGGTTAATGAAACGCGGAAGAAAATCGTATTCCTTTGCCCAGGGACCCATGATGATGTTAAGACAGCCCTTCATCTATTTTAACCTCACCAGAAATCTAAATCTTACATGTGCGATAGTGATAAAAATATACAGTGTATTTTATTACTAGAACAGCCTTTCTACTTGTTAGCTAATATTCATAAAACATGTTCTATGAACGGCCCAAAAATGATACCATGTTAATAATATGTAGTTTTATAGCAAGTATGCATGAAATCTCACTCTGACATTCACATGTGTGCTATAACAGGCACTATCTAATACCTACATGTTATGAATGGTTTCTATTTTAATGGGATCTCCATTGACCCAGTTATTATTTATGGTAATTGTCACAAATCCCAGACTGGGAGATGTAATAATTATAACAGGACAACGATCACGAACGAACACGTATAACACTTAACAGAACAACCCATCAGACTCACACATTTATTAACATAAAGATAAAGATAAAGACGCAATTACATACATTATATCACTCAATTAACTGCCGTCCAACGGCCTTCTTCCCTCAAGCACTCTTCCTCGGGTCCACAACCCGGTAGTTACTTTTAAAGGCACTTCGGCTTCAGCCTCTCCACTCAATGTCTTAACACATTTAGTATTTCTTTCGCACCGCAGTCTCTCAATAGCACCTCCCTATGGCAATAACACCTTAGCCTTCCAATAGCACCTCAACATGTCCATAGCACGTTAATAGTTCAATTCACATTCGTATCTCAATGGCACAGTATATTAATATCACATGTAATACATCTTAAGAGCACATTAACATTTCTATACACATCCCTGTCTGTGGCCAGACTACCACGACTCATGCGTTCCTCCTGTCCTGCTCGACAGCTTCACTCCACTGGCCTATGCGTAGCCTTCGGCCCTATGCTGGCCTATCCCCTGTGCTGCTCGCTCACCGCGGGTGGCTTCTCGGCCCGACCCCGGCACCTACAAGAAGAACATTACATTGGTATAATACCATACCATTTCTAACCACTTCACCCCTCATTACAAACCATGAAGCGTACACACAATAGTCCACCTTTCACTCACCACACATCTTACGGTAACACACCTCCACCGTACCACACAGCACTCACTCTCGCTACGAATCCATGAACCTAACTTACATCTATCGCTCATGGCGCACATTTCTATACACAGTAATCACTGACTTCCACATTCCTCACATATACTTATTTACATCATGGTCATAGGCGAATATAATACATCAATCATCATAATTATAAATCATAGTTCAACCTACCAGTCATCACTGGAAAACACACAACAATCTCCCGACTGCCTCTGATCTCACGTCTGTCCCCTGCGACTCCTTAACTTGCGCTCTCGCCTCATGCCGACCCCCCAACTCACAACATTTCACGCTTTAACGTTAACTAACAGAAGTCAATATAGGTGAGCAGCCTCACTATCCCGTGAGTCAATCCCTCACTTCCATGCCCCCGTAATCCTTGAATCCCGCTCACTCCACTCGTGACAGTAATAACCTATTTCTTGTAACTGGTTTTACGCAAAAAGACCATTCTGGCCAATCTATATCAAATTCGGAAACAAACTCAGGTTAGAGACATTGAGAAATATATACTGCCACAAAAATGAAAATGGACTGGCCATATATATCGGAGGAATGAAGGACAACAGAATGGACACAGCATTGCACTGAATGGAGGCCTAGAAAAGGCAGGAGAACAAAAAAAACCGCCGTGAGAGACAATGGAGAGATGATATTGTGCAGATAGATGGACAGACATAGACAAGACGGACGGAAAACAGAGAAGAAAGGAGATGATTGGCGAAGGACTACATCTTGCAGTGGAGGGACACGGCCTGACAAGAACAAGTACAAGGACAAGCTTAAATTCACCTTTCAACACCCGTTTATAGAATGAGATATGCTCCATCTTTCTGTCTTATAATTTTGTGCAACTAATAGTTTCTTTGATCCATCACAAACTGGAAATAAATAACTGTATATAAAGAATAAAGAATGGCGGCATCTGGGCTAAGAACGGGCGCTTCTTTGGATAAAGCGGGAAAGTGGTAAGAGCTCACCCCTAGGTTCTGTATAGTCTAGGGCAAGTAGAAACCTAACAAGCATTTGCAATAAAATGTCTCATTCCTTCTCTAATTTTCAAACGATAACTAAAACCAACAAATATATGAAAAAGACAACCACCAAGATGACACAGTACTAACGGTCATGTCTAAACATAACTACGTTAACAAGTTAAAGTCACTCACTAATGGGATACCCATAAGAAAATGAAGTATGATAAGCTCGGAATTATTTTTAAAAAAAAAAATCGTGGCGCGGCGTCAGATGTGTTTTGCCCTCCTTTACATTTTTTTTTTTTTTTTGCATTATAATGTCAAACTATGGCAAACAGAAAAAGAAAAACGCTGTATGTAGCAAAGCCTCGCGGAGAAAGTAATACAGAAGCGTTTTATTGCATCGTTTCTGTATTTTTTCTTACGCCAGGCTTTGCTACATACTTTTTCTTTTTCTTTTTGCCCTAGTTTGAAAAGTGCCGGATTTACCATTAGGCTAGGTAGGCTGAAGCCCAGCGCCTCAAAATCTAGTGGGATCGCGCTTCCTCGGACCAATCTGCATAATATTTTGTGACACGTGTAGTCTTTTCTTACATATTATGTATCTACATACAAATTTGTAGGACATTGCGTCTGCCCTCTTCTGCAGCAGTGGCCAAATTTCATCGCTGTCAGTCCAAGATAGTGACCACTGAGTTGTCAGATTTTCAACTGTCTGCGGGTGATAAGAATTTTGAATCGTGTAGATATGTGTCCCCAAAATCAAGGGTGAAAAGTTGAAGCTTTTCAGAAACTGAGGAAATTACTCACTCAAGACGAGCCAAATGGACAGCCGGGAGCTACCGTGAATCACACTGGAGAACGAGGTAGAGGAACAAGAAATAGAAAGTCTTCGTTATTAAACTACAAATCTGAAGACATGCCTTCTGCCTTCTTCTGCAAGAGTGAATTCATGGCTGTCAGTCTGAGATAAGTGACCCCTGGTCCTTCAACTTTTCAACTGACTACGAGTGACACGAACTTTGAATCTTGCAGATAACTGTGTCCCCCCTAAAATCAAGGACGAAAAGTTGAAGATCATCAGAAACTGAGAAAATTACGAATGTTGGCACTCAAACGGGTCAAAACGACAGACGAAAGGTATTGTGAAAAGCAGCGTCTAAAATCAGAGAGAGAGAGCGAGAGAGAGAAAGAAAGTGAGGGGGTGAGAGCGAAAGAAAGAGGAAAGGAGAAGGCGAGAAAAAGAGAGAGAGAGAAAGGAAGGCATAGACGAGGGAGGTACGTTTTGCACGGGAGTGGGGGGGGGGATGATCGGTGTCTCATGGAATAAAGCACTAGATCTCTCATTTACCAGACCAGAACAGTGCTTGATACAAATCCTTCCTCAAGAACTCTGTCACAAATCCCAGACTGGGAAATGTAATAGTTATTGACAGGACAACAATCACGAACAAACAAGTTAACACTTAACAGAACACTCCATCAGACTCACACATTTATTAAACATAATTATACATATAATAGCGCAATTACATATATTATATTATTGAAATGACTGCCGTACAACGGCCTTATTCTCACACACACGCTCCCTCGGATCCACAATCCGGTAGTTACTCCTAAAGGCACTTCGGCCTCAGCCTCTCCCCTCAGGGTCTTAATAGTACATTAATGATTCACTGGCACCGCAGTCTCTCAATATCACCTTCCTATTGTCATACACCTTAGCACTCCCCTAGCACCTCCGCAGGGCAATAACACATTATTATTTCCATAGCCATCAACATGGCAACAACATAATATCAGTTCACTAGCCTATCAACATGGCAACAATATAGTATCTCATTCACTCTCATATCTACGTCCCTGTCCGTGACCTGACTGCCACGACTTTATGTGCCTCTACTGTCCTGCACTGACAGCCTCACTTCTGGCCTATGTGCGGCCTCCGGCCCTATGCTGGCCTATCTCCTGTGCTCATCGAGGTGGCTCTGCGGCCCGTCCCCGACACCTACAAGAATAACATTACATTGGTATAATACCCTACCATTTCTATTCACTCCACCTCTCCTTACAACCCATGAAGCGTACACACACTAGTTCACCTTCCACTCACCACACATCTTACGGTAACACACTTCCATCGGAGTACACACTACTCACTCGCGCTACCAATCCATGAACTCACTTTCATCTATCGCTCATGGCGCACATTGCTATATCCAATATCAAGGACTTCCACATTCCTCACATATACTTATTCACATCATGGTAATAGACGAATATAATATAATACATCAATCATAATAATCAATCAACGTTCTACATACCAGTCATAACTGGAAAGACTCTCACTAGTCTTCTCGACTGCTTCCTTTTATCTCTGCCCGATGGGCTATTATTCACAGATCCGCTCCCTAGGACCTTCTAACTTGCAGTGATAGTTATACAGCGCTTTCGCCTCCTTCAGACCCCGCCCCCACTACTACTCACAACAGCACGCTTAACTTGCTGTCTACTGTGAGTCCTTACTCTACACCCGCTCTGTAGCAATCCCCTTAATTGCACTCACTCCACTCGTGACATCATCCCCCACCCCAAAAAAATTAATGCAATTAATTTCAAATCGCATCAAGATGACTGTCAACGAGTGAGCGTGAGCAATACCTACACTAAAAAAAAATGACCTAGCAGTTCCCCTAGTATATAAAATACCGAAATCAGGGGAAAATATGGGGATCAATATGGCCTGCAATATGCATATATGTGTCACATCATGAATAGCTAACTAAACACAATATCTAATACAGAATCAAAAACCATTCAACCTATCAACCATTCTTCATATCATATATTTTATAATGTCAATATTTTAAAGTCGACTCATTCACAGAGATCCTGTCAATGTTCCTGTCCTCCGATGTATAAGCTCCTGAAATCTTGCCCTAGGCTCGACTAAGGTAGTCGGCGATATGATTGCTGGTTCCTGGAATTGGTTGAATAACGAAGGTATACGGCTGCAAAGCCAATGCCCATCTAGACAAGCGTGGGCTGGACGAACGATTCTTCGACAAAAATGTCAGTGGCTTGTGGTCTGTCTGGATACAAAATTCTCGTCCCATGAGATAACGTCCTAGTTTCTGGACGGACCAGACAATGGCAAGACACTCACGCTCTATCACAGAATACTTTCTTTCTCTCTGCAATAACTTCCTACTGACATAACATACAGGATGGAGACATTCGTTCTTCTCCTGTAGAAGACAAGCGCCGACACCAGAGTCCGACGCATCCGTTCTGAGGATAAAATTAGATCGAAAATCGGGTAATATCAGAATGGGTGACGATGATAATGCTGTCACCAAATTATCAAATGCTGTCTGACATTCAGACGTCCACTGGACCTTATCGGGTTGTCCCTTCTTAGTAAGGTCAGTAAGAGAAGATGACAAGGAGGAAAAATTTGGAATGAACTTTCTGTAATAATTTAAAATTCCCACTAAGCTTCTGACTTGTTTCTTTGTTTTAGGGATTTGCAACCCTACTAACTTGTCAATTTTTGTTTCTTCAGGTCTCTGAACACCTCTACCCACAATATGTCCTAAGAATACTATCTCTGGACATGCCAAATCCATCTTTGCGGGTTTAGCAGTTAACCCAAAATGACGTAATCGTTGAAAAATTACTGTTAGTGTCTGAATATGATCAGACCATGTCGACGTATGGCATGCTATATCATCAAAGAATGACACGACATTAGGTATGTCCTTCAACACCAATCTCATTAATCGTGCAAACGTCGCTGGTGCGTTTACCAACCCAAATGGCATGACCTTAAATTGGAATAATCCAATGGGCGTTTGGAACGCCGTGTATTGTTTAGACTCCTCAGTAAGCGGGATTTCCCAATACCCTTTCGTCAAATCTATCTTGGAAAACCACGTGGACCCGGCCAATGAAGCTATTAATTCCTCCTGAAACGGAATAGGCTCCCTATCGCCTACCGTAATAGTGTTCAATCTTCGAAAATCAATACAGAACCGCACCGATCCATCAAGTTTTTTCACGAGGACGATGGGTGATGAATACGGCGATGTTGATGGTTCTATCACATCTAACTTCAACATTGACTCAACTTCCTTTATGACTCTATCTCTCGAAGAAAAAGGCAACGGATACGGTCTAAGAAATACTGGCTTATCCGAAGTCAACTTTATTTGGTGCTGGATCACCGTAGTGCGACCCGGCAAATCCGTAACAACATCCGGAAATGACGCTAACAGGGTCTCAAGTTCCCTACTCCTTGAACTCGTAAGGTCAGGGTTAATTTTTACGTCCCTGTAACCTTGTGTCGGAGTTAACTCCGGCAATTGAATTTGTAACTCTTGCTGCGCCTCGGTGTCGCTTACGTCACAGTCCGACTGGTCTACGACCCCCGTACAAGCAGCAGAGAAGACAGTCTCCTCTGGTCTTGTCTGTGCACACAGATACTGTGGTCTTTCATAAAATCTCTGTAGCATGTTAACATGGAAAACCTTACTCGCTCCATCAATGTGGATAGCGTAATCTACCTTTGAAACAACTCGCTCAATAACATAAGGGCCTTTCCATGTCATCAATAACTTATTATGGTCCGTAGGTAACAACAACAGAACCTTGTCTCCTGGCTTAAAAATTCTCAGTTTGGACCCTCTATCTTTATAGTCTTTTGCTCTTTTCGAAGCGATACTAGACGCTTCTTCTGCTATAGTGCGCGCTGCAGATAGTCTTTCTCTTAAATCAACAAGGTACTGAAACCTTTTTAAACGGTTCCGAAACCGTGGGGATCTTTTGAAGAGGAGCCTGGGGTGTACGACCCTCATGCGTCGTCTTTTGGCACGCACTGCACGTCTTACAATATAAACGTACATCTCTGTATACTGACGGCCAATAAAAATCTTTCAGAACTCTCTGCTTGGTTCTAGTACTTCCCATATGACCCGCTAATGGAACATCATGGGCCAGACGCAATACTGTAGCAATCAACGACCGTGGTACGACGACCTGCTTTTGAACGGAAGCCACTGTGACGTACATACGGAACAGAATGCCCCCCTGAACAAAAAAAGAAGATGACCCGTTCTTATATCTCCTCGTTTTCTCGGTTCGCGCTTCCCCAAAACATGGGTTTAATGATGGGTCCTCCCTTTGTAATCTCGCCAAGCGCTCCGGCGTGATATCTAGGTTGACCGCTGGCGTAGCCAAAGGTCTAATCTTATCTTTATCGGCTACCCGTCGGCGTGTTTCGACCGCGGCGCAAAAGTCAATACCTTTTGATTGCGACCATGCTTGCACGTTCTCATCGGAAGGGGAAACCACCCGTGATACATTCCCAATGATGAGCTGGGCGCCTGGAAAACAACCAACGACTGCTTCGACTTCCCCGCTAAGGAAAGGTGTATCTATCATTATTTTTGCCATGGGTAATTTCTCAATGGCCCCCGAAAATTGGATGCACGGGACAGTCTCACCTGTAAGCTGTGAATCCCGAATGCAATCCCTATGCACTCCCACAACAGTAGATCCTGTATCTCGTAAAACCGAGACCGGTTCGTCCCCAACAAACCCCGGATAAACCCTAAGACCCCCTCCTGTATGACATGAATTTATAACGGGGATCTTTCTCCCACAAGGTAAAACACCGGAAGATAATAACTTCTCACAACTGGGACACTTAGAATACTGTCCGCCTCCGTTGTCCGATGTAACACACGCAGCCGCATGATGAAATTTATTTGGGGAACATGGACTGGAGCTACTGTCCACGTTCGCCGCTATCCTACCTGCAGGGCAGTTCACGCTGATGTGATCTGCTCTTCCGCAGTTCCAACACTTCGCGGCCCTACACTCGCGCGAAAAGTGACCCACGCGTCCGCAAGTCCAACACTCCGCTCCCTGTGCTGCTCTAGGCCTGGGTCCCCGTGACCCCTCGCGACCGGAACTAGAGTCCCTATGCCGACGGTCATCGGCAAAGGTCACAACTCGCCCCCGGCCATTACCGCGACCTAGCCCTCCTGCTCGGTCAAACTTACCGGATCCATATGCCGGTGATTGGTGATAGCCCCTACGCTGCCCCTGGGCTTGCCCACTATAGGCACCACGCTGACGCGACCTGTCCCCAAGTCCTGCCGGCGACCCCTCGACAACGGCGACGTACCCAGCATCTTGGACGTACGCCCTGGCGACTGGTTTGGACGGATGCGCCGTACGGTATGCCTCCGCCAACTTAGACGCCTCCTGCACCGTCGCGGGTTCGTTCTCTTTCAGGAAAGCCACCAGATCTTTGTGGCACGACGCGTACAGCTGGTCACGGATCATTAGGTCTTTCAGTTTAGCGAAATCCGTGCCCACATGCGCCAAGTCTACCCAGTTCGCGAAATACTCCGTTAGTCTCGCGACGAAGGCAGCAAAGTCCTCCCTGGTATCTGCACGTGCTCGCCTAAACTGCTCCCGGAAATATTCCTCGGTACGCGCAAATCGGCGAAGCAGCAAAGCCTTCAGCTTATCGTAATCTTGCACGTCTTCGCGCTGTAGCTCTTTAAAGTAAGTTAACGCTCGCCCCTGCAATAGCGATGCCAGGTAGGTGGCCCATAATTCCTTATTTTCCCCCCATTGCAATTGTGCGTTCAGTTCGAACCTGTAAAGGAAGGCGTCTATGTCGTCCTTCCGGTCGTCGAACGTAGGGAGCTTAATCCTAACACCACCTTTATTGTGTACCTGCCGCTCAGCCGTTTCCGCTGGCGTATTCTTCTTGAGTTCTAACTCCGCAATCTTTACTTGCGCCTCTATCTCCTTTAACCTTATCTCCTGGTCCCTTTCCTTAGCCTGTCTCTCCTGTTGCTGAGCTTCTAACTCCTTTAACTTAAACTCTCTTTCCTCTTCTCTCTGTCGCTCTTGAGCCTCTTTTTCTCGCTCTCTATCCTTAGCACGCTCCTCGCGCATTTCTGCCTGCTGTTCTTTAATCCAGCCGCGTAGCTCCTCTCCCTCCAGGCCAAGTTCCTTACCCAACTTCATTAGTTGTTGGAGTTCCGCCATTTCACAGATTTATGGTTATGGTATCTCTTATTAAGACGACCAACCTGTCGGTATGATCCCTAACGATACGACCAGAGACCTGAGATCACACCAGATATAACAATACCCAGTTGTCTCAATTACAATTCAGAAATTTACCTTTACAGCACAACTAATTCTATATCTACAAAATGTATAGCACTATTAATTATAAAAAGAATAGAAAAGACAAGAATAAGGAAATTTAGTAGAAAGACCACAAGTACGTCAAGGACAACGAACCAGACTAGGACAAAGACGTAAAAAGGAAAATATAATGGAAAAAAAAATGCAACCTACTACGCCGATTACACAACACGGTACAAACAAGAACAGAGTCTGAAAAAAAGGAACGTATCTACAGATAGGGAGGAGAAGGACAAGAGAAACGTCTTCCTAAAACAACGAGGAAGATAGAACGCTACAATCTAAACAAAAATACAGGTCCCTACAGAACTGTTCACTGTGATGAACGAAGTTCCAAAGTTTACCACACCTTTTTAAAAGGATAAACTAAGTTCAACACAGCAAACCCGCGCCACCGCCCATATAATCAATAACGACAACAAAAACAGCAAAAACAGGGAAAAAGACAGATGAACAGACAGCCCTCAATCCAGGGTACAAGTTTTTGACTTTTACTTAACTTTTCTGACTATAACCTCTCCCCTTGTCTCGGAGCTCTGGCTGCTTGTCTCCTCAGGCTGCACGCACACACTCTGGAAAGTTTAAATACACATTAATACCTATTCATAGCAATACATGCATCAATACATATTATTATTCATAAACATACATAAATCATATCATCATGAAATTTCCATTCATCCCACGAACAAAGACAACAGCACGAATTCCTAGCACAACAGAAAAACAACTAGATATAACGAATACACAATGTCAAAATGACCACAGGTAACCAGGACGAGCCCCCAGTGTCACAACGGACGAGCCCCCAGTGTCACAAATCCCAGACTGGGAAATGTAATAGTTATTGACAGGACAACAATCACGAACAAACAAGTTAACACTTAACAGAACAATCCATCAGACTCACACATTTATTAAACATAATTATACATATAATAGCGCAATTACATATATTATATTATTGAAATGACTGCCGTACAACGGCCTTATTCTCACACACACGCTCCCTCGGATCCACAATCCGGTAGTTACTCCTAAAGGCACTTCGGCCTCAGCCTCTCCCCTCAGGGTCTTAATAGTACATTAATGATTCACTGGCACCGCAGTCTCTCAATATCACCTTCCTATTGTCATACACCTTAGCACTCCCCTAGCACCTCCGCAGGGCAATAACACATTATTATTTCCATAGCCATCAACATGGCAACAACATAATATCAGTTCACTAGCCTATCAACATGGCAACAATATAGTATCTCATTCACTCTCATATCTACGTCCCTGTCCGTGACCTGACTGCCACGACTTTATGTGCCTCTACTGTCCTGCACTGACAGCCTCACTTCTGGCCTATGTGCGGCCTCCGGCCCTATGCTGGCCTATCTCCTGTGCTCATCGAGGTGGCTCTGCGGCCCGTCCCCGACACCTACAAGAATAACATTACATTGGTATAATACCCTACCATTTCTATTCACTCCACCTCTCCTTACAACCCATGAAGCGTACACACACTAGTTCACCTTCCACTCACCACACATCTTACGGTAACACACTTCCATCGGAGTACACACTACTCACTCGCGCTACCAATCCATGAACTCACTTTCATCTATCGCTCATGGCGCACATTGCTATATCCAATATCAAGGACTTCCACATTCCTCACATATACTTATTCACATCATGGTAATAGACGAATATAATATAATACATCAATCATAATAATCAATCAACGTTCTACATACCAGTCATAACTGGAAAGACTCTCACTAGTCTTCTCGACTGCTTCCTTTTATCTCTGCCCGATGGGCTATTATTCACAGATCCGCTCCCTAGGACCTTCTAACTTGCAGTGATAGTTATACAGCGCTTTCGCCTCCTTCAGACCCCGCCCCCACTACTACTCACAACAGCACGCTTAACTTGCTGTCTACTGTGAGTCCTTACTCTACACCCGCTCTGTAGCAATCCCCTTAATTGCACTCACTCCACTCGTGACAAACTCAACCTTGCGAAATCCCTGATGTCTCCCAATGCTTAAGTTTTAAAAGGACAGAAGCCCAGAACAAAATGTTATTATCAGATTGTTTACCGACTCAGATATGAAATAAAGTCTGCCGGTCACACATGTAATCACGTTTTCTTAATTAACAGGTTTTATTGTTTTCATTATTCAAATTATTGGAGGTTTACCTAAAGGAGCCAAATAAAAAAATAAAAAAAATAAATACATAAATAAATAAATCGTTATTATTGTAGTTCCTGTTAATTAAGTAAAAAAAAATAAATGATGAAAAAAATTGGTTACTGCGTGTAAACACTCCATGGTTCAGCTGCTGTTATTAAGGATAAAATTATATTGTTCAGATACAATATTGTTCTTGCTCTTGCTATGGCTTGTCCGTCCACTCCAGAGTGTAACCCTCCACCAGTGATCTCCATGTTTCCCTGCTTTCCGTCCGCCCTATCCATGCCTGTCCACCCACCTGCACGATTACATATCATCTCTCCATCGTCTCTCGAGAGGTTTTCTTGTTAATTAAAATTAAATGTGCTTAAAATTGCTCAGACATAAGAAGAGGGAATTTTCTTCAAGTTTTTTCTCGACGACCCGAATTCAGCACATCTGATATTATCACGCTGCATGCCTTATTTTACAATCATTCAAGAAACAGACTTAATCAAGACA
This sequence comes from Onchidella celtica, assembly GCA_963931925.1. Classification (NCBI taxonomy): domain Eukaryota; kingdom Metazoa; phylum Mollusca; class Gastropoda; order Systellommatophora; family Onchidiidae; genus Onchidella; species Onchidella celtica. Next base: position 41,132,577 of record OZ007574.1, read on the forward strand.
AAGACATAAACACAATTTTATATTTCTGAGTTTTGATAATTTAAGTGTATTATTGTTCGCAAATGATACCAACCATTCAAGCATTGACGTCTGGCCCACTCGATGAAGGCGTTTATTTAAATACTATACAATGGTTTATCCAATGGTGTGTAGATCAGTTCGTACTGTAAACAAAACAAAGGAAATGGTAATTGATTTCAGGACAAACGCAACATCACATCCGCAGCTTAAAATGTATCATCAAAATGTTGATAGAGTAGAGTCTTATAAATATCTTGTAATCCATGTCGGCTCCAAACTCGCCTGGCACGCTCATGTTACCTCAGTTCACGCAAAGGCGAATGTATGCATTTCTTGAGGAAACAGATCATTTAATGTAGAGAAAACACCCATTCAGATGTTTTATAAGCCAACTATCCAAGGTATCATTCTATTTTGTATTAGAGCCTGGGGAGCAAATGTAAAGAAGAACGACAAGAATAAAATTAACAACTCTATTATCAATAGAGCTTTGCCAGTGAATAATTGAACTTTGATGAGTTATTTATGCATTCATGCAAACAGAAACTAAAATCAATTCTAAACGATTGCTCCCACCCCTTGTTCCATCAGATAGTCCGATCCAAAAGAAATGGACGAATACTGCATTTAAAAACAAACAGAGAGAGTTATAAACGATATTTTTTGCCATCCGCAATTCGAAGCATGAAGTACGCTGTTGTTAGTTTTCCTAATGGATTGTTCTGACAGTTATTTACTGGTAATGTTGTGTGAGCAATGTGCGTGTGTGCGGTATGCGTTAAAGACCTGTAGGTTCTTAGATAATTATTGTATTTACTGTTGTACTGTTACTGCATGCTATGACAACAAATTTCCTGGCAACAGGATAATAAAGCTATGTCTTATTTTATACTGTCTTATCCCATCTTATCTTATTCTTCCAATACATTTCACCACCGTGACAAGTTTAGTGAAGCAGGGGACGTAATTCAAACAATGATATTATTGTGAAATAATAGTTAGAGTCACGTCCCCTCTTTGAAGTGGTGGCAGGTCTGTCTCGAAGCCTCTTTGGTTTGGATAATAATATTAAAACAATCATGACATTATTATCTATATACATTTGGCTTGGTCTATCGTCCCTTTTGAACACACTGATGTTAGTATGATATTTATCAAAGACGATGGCTGTCTGTCCCCGTCCTTCTCCCTCACAAGATAGATAGACGACAGACAGACAGACAGACAGATAGATAGACAGACAAACAGATAGACAGATAGACAGATAGATAGATAGATAGATAGATAGATAGATAGATAGATAGATAAATAGATAGATAGATAGATAGACAGACAGACAGACAGACAGACAGACAGACAGACAGATAGATAGATAGATAGATAGGTAGATAGATAGATAGATAGATAGATAGATAGATAGATAGATAGATAGATAGATAGATAGATAGATAGATAGATAGATAGATAGACAGTTCAAGATATCTTGCGTTCTGCAGTGGTCTAATTACCGTTTCTGAGCCAGAGAGATGATTATTGGGAAAAGTGAGCAATATTTGTCAACCACCTGTTGCTACCACTTCAAACATCTCACCTAGTTTCGACAACGTGAATATTTCTTTGGCTGTGCACAGGTGCAGCTATGGGGCATTGCTCTTATCGTACGCTACAGTATAATGTGCATGCGTCTACACTGAAGTGGGTGAATGTAAGAGCATATTAGGAGTGGAGTTTGAGCTCTCCGCGCCTTTTATGTTTTGGGTTTTTTTCCGTTATTTTACTCTGGGCTAGCGGTCAGCCCTCAGATTCCTATACATAAGATCAAATAAAAGTGAAGTATAAAATCTAAGGAGAAAAGGCCGATACTGTAAAGTGTGTCTACATGACCGTTGTAAATATGATTAAAATCTATTAAATCAAGGAAATATTTATGAAATTTGTATAACAAGAAATTTACAATGGACAGTCCCTTTGTAGTAACCACTGGCCAATCCTTTGCAATTTGACCCGTTGGTTCACCTTTTGGATTTTCATGCCTGGACTTGAACAAACCTTATTTCCAACAGCAAAAAAGAACAACGACTGAGTCCTAAGATTATAAGTCCAAGAGAAAAGTAAGTGTAATAAGTACCGAGGAATTATAACCACCTCTTCTTTCAATTGTCTCCATTTGAGTGTTTGCGCCAAGGGTGTTGGGGGTGGGAAAGGGCTGCCTGGATTGGTGTTAAAAAGGCACCATTTGAGACCGAAATGAACTGGCATCAAAAGTTGGGTCAGTGTGGGTGCATAGATGGCTGCGTATTTGAGCGGAAAATGAGGACTTTAATGGTCTAGATTGGCCCTCTTGGAAGAATTTATTAACATCAAATTCCCTGTCTTTATTGAAAGTTGCCGTCAAATCACTGTAATAATCTCCAAGGGAAGTTAAATCTCCTATCTGCTCTCCAACAGTTACTCTTTCTCTCTCTTTATTTCTGCAATCCTATATATTGTAAGCAAATAAAAGTTCAGCTCAGCTGGCATTTGCCATCATTTTTTTTTAAAAAGCAGAACATTTGTGGCGTAGCTGCAGGGGCTTGGAACAAAGTAAAAATGAAACAAACAAACAAAAATTTTAATAGATGTTATGTTGTAAAAGGATGAGTTAGAAACAAAATAAATAGTAAAGAAACTGTGCAAAAAAAAAAAATTGAAACGAAATGGAAAACAACGCACGTTTTCTTTTGTAACAAAAACCATTCAAAGAAATGTTTTAAAAATTTCGAAGAAGTGTATACTTATTTGTTGCGATTCCTTGACAAGGGTTGTTACTTATCGTATGTAACATTCATCTATTGTTACATGTTAGTTTCTAACACGGAGCTTTACAGCACACGTGCACACAGTTTTGTCTCTTTTTTCTTTTTTGTTTTTGTTTTGTTGCTATTTTCATTTTGACATTTGCCAGCAGTGGCACATGACGCATCGATGTCTACCTAACAGTGCCCCCCCCCCCCAAAAATGCTGCATAAAGAGATATTAATTGTAGAAATGGAATGTTCAGCAAAAAAAAAAAACGATTCATAAGGCATAAAACGCACTGGTTTATTTTAAATTGAATAAACTTTCCAATGAACAATCATGGGTTTGACACTTGAATATCTTATTTACTTTTAAAAATTGACTTTTACCACAAATCGCTGTTAAGAAAATTTTGCGCCGATACATTTTTCTTTGAAAGAATAAATTGCAACAAAAGGTTTATTACAAGTTCAAATACTAAATTAATAACCAGGTTGATTTCTTTAAGCGGCCCTCGGCTTTGCACAACGCATTGCTAATTTCTAAAGACGTGCCAAACTCTGAAATTTTACAGGAGAAAAAATTCAAGATAATTCATTCAAAGTACAACCGGTATTTGCACGCCGTTGGAAGAGTCAACATTAGCCGAAATTGCTGCACCATCTGTTGGGATGTAAGGAAAGGGCCGTAAATTTAGACTCTATAATTCTACCCTGCTTATCTCCTTTTGCTGGAGTTTTCGCAAAGTGATACTGGTACTTCAGAAAATGCTTTTCTGGGTTTGCAGACATCAGATTCTTTCTTGGCGTTTTGTTTCTGCCAAGATTTGACATGAGTGGAGTTTATACTCGAGGACACAGATTATATAACAAGCAATCTATGTTTTGGGGACGTTGGTTCGATAACAGCCACTTTGCACTTTTCACTGTCTTTTTGGGTATTTTATGTTTGGTATGCAGAGCTTCATCAATTTAAATTTCAGGAATAGAACTAATAAATAGTTCCGTATAAACTTAATTTACTGGTAAAATTCTCAAAAAATGTCTTGTACAGATCTGAAAAGAATTTTGTAAATGAGTATAAAAGTCTTTAAATCAAGTTGTAGATTTTAGCCTCTTTCAGAAAGACCCGCCACGTCAGAAAATAATTGTTCATGGATCCGCAGGCATAGAGAAAGAGACCCATATTATTATTATTATTATTATTATTATTTTATATAGCGCATATCCATTTTTAAAATGCTCTATGCGCTTTACAGACGAAACCTGTCAACCACAGAGCAGAATGGAGTGCCGGCGAAGCGCTCAACACACTACACTGCTTCTTTCTCTCTCCCTGTCTCGCTCACTCTCTCTCTCTATCTCAGAGCAAATTGTGACGCAGCCTGTTAGGCGCAGTACACAACTCACAACAGTTCACAACTCACAATACAAATAATATTTGAATATTTATTAATAATAACATATATTTAATAATGAATAATAAATTTTGTTGTTGCTGGTGAGGAGATCATATGGATAAATTTTAATCTATTAATTTCAATAGCTGGGAGCACTAATACATGCAGCGTTCTGGTAGTTAACTATCCTAGAAAACGCAGGAAGTCAGAGTGTAAGAAAGCCAACCATTCCGCAAATCTACCACAAGGACTGAACCTCCCCGGACGGAACTCATTAGTTACAGGTGACGGTGCTCCAGAAGGATAGCGGACAACCAAGCTGGCAAATCCAGTGATACCGCTGGACTCAAAGATGGGTACAATTACGCATCCGGTGTTACCGCCCCCGCCCCCCCCCCCTCCACCCACTTCCCCACCCACGGCCTAGAGGACTTACATAGTGTGTCCCGTACCCGCCTTGTCTGCAAACAGCGATAAAGGACTTTCTTCAAAGCAAAAGGCGTACTTGAGTGGAGAAAAGGGAAAAAGAGCCCTTGAACATGAGCCGCGGTGTCGCGAAGGGAATCCCCAGATATGTTTGGCGGAAGAAAGCGGGGACACATGAAGCATATCTTAGGCTTCTCCTTCCCTCCATAAATTGTTGGCCTCCGTCTGCCTCGAGAGACAATGGATTGTGCACCCATGGTATGCCAGTTCGGGTCAGCGCAGCGCTTACTGTGACTATACAGTCCGATCTTTGAGTCGCAGACTCTGTTACAGTTTTCTGCATTTGAAGGTCTTCGCATCTAGCTCAGCTATTGTTTCTGCTATCCGCTGCTTGCGTTCCTTCTTCTTCCCCCAACTGCTCCTGTCTCCTCTTCCCACTCGTTAGGGTGCATGGCCTGATAACAGCCTTCCAGCTACTGTGATCCGCGGCTTGGGTTTTTCAGTTTACTGGATTGATGCTACGTATCTTTATATCACGTTTGCAGACATTAAAAATTATTTGTACCAAGAAAAGACCCTGCCGTCGGTCTGGTGCCGGTGTCCTTAAATGTGAAATAATAATCCGCTCTATCTTTCATACCGTAAGGTAATGGAAAGGTAAGATCTCCAATGATAAATGAGAACGCTCCTGAATTTTCAAACATCGATTTTAAAGACCATGAAAAATCTGTGCAGATATATAAAGCTGAAGACTTTCAACCCAAGTTGATACAGAATGTCCGGGATCCAGAACGCTGATACGGAAGTTGGAAGAGCTTGAAGGAATAGCGTTCTGAAAGACATTTCCTTCATTTTCCTCACTCGAAGGAGTTTACAATGATTTGCTTACTGCTGCTGGGTCTGGCAGTTCCTCTGTCGACAGCAGCTCCTTTGAACGAGACATGTAAACTTTTCACTCGTTCGCTCGCTCACTCATTCACTCAAGCACACATCCACCCACTCACTCACACGCTCACTTATTAAGTTTCGGTTCACCACTTTCTAGTTGCTTTATTTATATATTCCCCCAGAAATGCATCCATAAATGTTGTCTTTTCATTCTTCATATTACTACTACTACAGTAGCCTGTTACTTTCATGCTATTCCTTACAGTGCCTATATGTCTGAGCAGTGCTGTGTTGAATGAACAAGGCCAATGCGCTTGTCCAGGAGATCAGATTGGAGACGGACATCTGTGCTGTGCAGATCGCGGTGAGTCTTGAATTATCACCAAAATGTGCAGCATTTTTTTTTCTTAGAAGAACTGCATTAAATCTATTAGTGATAACTGCCAATGTAATCTTCAAAGAATGCGTCTTTCAGCTATTAAAATCAACAACAAAAGTGGAGTTAACCAGTGAAAGTTAAGGCTTAAACAAGAATCGGCGAAGAGGTAACTAGTGCTGGTAACACAAATAATTCAAAAGGAATGGATTGTGCAATCAGAACAAACTTTACTTATACTAGGCGTCACCCTTCTCTCTCCTCCTCCCCCCCCCCCCCCTATTTTTGGTTCTCCTTTCCTTCTATTAGATAATATTGTCATATTTAGACACTTGTTCGGATAATGGAGCCGAAAAAGATGATAGCGGTTTCTTTTCTTTAAACAGCGGAAAAGCATTTAAATAGAATAATATGAAGTAAAATGAAAATGGAATCAACAAGATAAAACAAAATGAAATAAAATAAATTCCTACATGATTTGTCAAAAGATTTGTTTTGTTTTCACTGGACAAATACAATGCTACTGCTGCAGCTGTTCCGCCATTACGCACGGTCTCTGTTTCTAGTGGTAATCCACAATTTCGTAGCTACAGACGATATACTCATTTGCAATGGTTCCTATCTCTGTACGTACTCTTACAATGGTTACCATCTCTGTACGCACTCATTTACAATGGTTCCTATCTCTGTATACACTCATTTACAATGGTTCACATCTCTGTACCTACTCATTTACAATGGTACCCATCTCTGTACCTACTCATTTACAATAGTTCCTATCTTTGTACAGATTCCGACCAGTGCATTGTCAAGGGCGACCCGTTTCTGGAATCTATCTATGGAGTAAAGACCTACATTGACTACCCATGTACCCACTACCTGTCCCAAACTGTCAGCTACATCCCCGGACACACCTGTGATATTTCTGTACTGGCAGCGGGGACTTTTGTGAAGTAAGATATTTCATATTAACTATAGCATTAGCGTGTGCAAGAGTTTTCTATTAATCATCCTATATGCATGTAAGCATGTTGGACGGAACTGGGGCATACAAAGGAATGAAGCAAAGTGTAAATTAGCGCGGGTGTGACAAAGTTAAGGCTATTTGAGTGCTTGCTTTTTTGAAGATTCCTCATAAATTTCTGGACCTCCTCGTTCGCTACAGCTCTCAAATTTTCAATCTTTAGCTTTTTTTTTTTAGATGTTCTTACTCTGTGATCTTGAAGTCCATTGTATCATTGTCCGCACGTCTAGTGTGTACTTCAGTCTTGTAGTACAATCGCTTTATAGACACAAATGTTAAATAAATATGAAACAGTCTGGCACAGTGGACACAGTCTTATTGAATATGTTTTCCTATGTCTTACATTCCGTACCTATTTGATTGCCTTCTCCAGCCTTTTTCTTTTAAGCCTGATGGATGTTTTATTATGTCATGGCCAGCAATTTATTCTTTATAGTTTCAGATACCGGTACCCCATTGTGTACAATGTATTTGCACGTTTCCAAAATGAATCCCTAATTTCTGTAATTTCTCCTTAAGCAAAATCATATTCTAAAAAAATACCAAAATGATTATTTATTTTAGAGTGTTAATTTAATGTCACAGTTTTATGTCTAAATTTACTTCTCTCTCCCGCCTTTCTTGATCTGACAGTGTGGACTTTCTGTTCAACAACCGCATCGCTCTAGACATTTCTGTGGATGGCAGACAAAGTGAAGTGATCAAGATCTTTCAGACTAACTTTCTAACCACGGATGTAAGTTCTAAAATTGTGTGCAATCGAAGGAACAATAAGATAAAATAAAATGGAATAAAATCTTATCATAACAACAATGAAAACGTTTCGGGCGTTTTTCACAGTGGTATAGCTCTGTGCAAGCTCCACACGTAGAAGCCAGCCGAGTGCGTGGTGTCGTGAGGCATATAAGATCTGTATCAAGACTGCAGTTTATTATGGAAAATTTTCTGGATCCGAGAGAGAGAGAGAGAGAGAGAGAGAGAGAGAGAGAGAGAGAGAGAGAGAGAGAGAGAAGAGAGAGAGGGAGCGAACGAGAGAGAGAGAGAAAGAGAAGAAAAACCACATGTAATCCCGGGTACTCTATCTAGTAAAAATAAAATATAATAAGAAAAAATAAAATGAAACATGCAAAATATGATAAATGTAGAGTAATATCAAATTTACGGTCCATGTACCGAAAGTTACCATGAACGTGAACTGGAAACTGTCTGATTATCTGCGAACTTTATATGGCATGTCTAGTTTCACATGTTTAGATCCATCTATGATCACTATATTATGGATGATCTCCTTGCAGGGAAGAGATGTGGACGTTAGGGAAGAGCGAGGCCCTTTTGTGCTGAACATTGGCCAGGTGGAATTTGTCGTTTCTTATGAAGAAACTGATAAGTTGTGGAGCGTCAGCGGCTGTGGTGTAGAACTGAAGTATAGACCTAACCAAAGTTTGCGTCCTAAACAGGTTTGGCGCTGTCTTTTTATCGTAGTATTCTGGTCCGTTTTTGGAGATGTAGTTGCGGATGTTGACATGCAGATGTGGTCGTGACATTTTGTAGTGAATAGTGATGTATTGGTGGTGAGCATATTGTTGAAGATATCGATGGCGACAGAGGCTCTGGTGGTGAAGGTCGTAGTGGATGGGTGGGTGTGATATGAAATAGTGATGGAGTAGTGTTGAGGTTGTTGATGGCAATGACGATGACGTCAGAGGTAGTGGTGGTGAGGAGATGATAGTGGTGGTTGTGATGGTCCGTGCATCAACGTGGCTGTGGTTGTGCCTGAGATTGGAGATGGTGGTTGGGATTATGATGGTGATGATGGCGATAACAATGGGTTGCAGCCCCCCCCCCCCCTCCCGTATTGGTGATTTACATGATATGATACAGATAATGATGAGATTTCCTTCTTTTTTTTTTTCCTCTCTTCTTTTTGTGATCACTACGGAAATAACAGTTAATTGAATTGTAGAAATGACGACGACTACGGCGAAGATGATGGTGGTGGTGCTGGTGGTGGAAACAGCACAGTAATGGTAGTCATGGCTGTTCATGGCGGTGGTCGTAACACGTTGCATTGTCTTAAAGACTTGGGCAATGTTTCCACCTTTTCATGTTACTTCCTTGCTTCAGTCGAACTTCCTTTCAAACCTGCGTCAGTCTCGTTAATTGAATGAACGTTCCCATTTCTATTTAATAATGGCAGTGGGTCACTGCCGGCAGGTGCCAAACGTCGTAATCACGCATTGTGTATTCCAGCGACAAACACCTGGCATTTGCGTGATGACGCGAGGCAATGTGACCCGGGGTCAAGTGACAGATGGAAACATCTGCAATGTGGACAACACCTACATTCCAAACCCATACGGCTCTGTGGAGGGTAGGCTTGTAGCTGAGATCATTGACTTGCACGGACAGCTTCCTGAACGTCTCATTATTGAGTAAGTTATGTTGACGATTCGAGATTAAGATTCATTTGCTGATAAGATTCTTAACACTAACCAGCTCCGCCATCATGCACTAATGGTATGAACTACTTCTCCAGCAATTCGTCGAGTATTTTCCATATTCTTGTATGAGCATTGTTTCCTTTTTGAGAAAATGAGGATTGAATGTGTGAAGAGTTGTGTAAAATCAAGGCCAAAACGCATGCAACATTATTTTCACCACAAAGACATATCTCGAAAGGTTTTTAACCGATTGGAATGCCACTTACACATAATAAAACTAGGAGTGAGAGAACCACTTTCATGACGAAACCTCAAAATCGGCAAAATGTCGCATTCAATAATATGGTAAATTCCTTCGAATTGTATAACGTAAACCAGGGTTGGTTACTTCGAACAGCTGGGGTGACTTTGAACGAAATGTTGCCCTAATAACATTGTTGAGCTGACCCTGGGTAAAACCCAAACACATAACTTTACCCCAAACTCTCAAATAACTCTCAAATATAATGATGTCACTGTTGTCGGTAGGATTTTCAAGTGTTATATTCACTTTTCCCCCCACTGACCCCTGGTTATCTTTCTGAATCAAGACACTCTTTAGTAAGGATCATCATGGCCATGTCAACGCCAGTATAGTTTGTAATGGTTAGGGCGCTCATTCTGGGGACGGCATGTTCTAGGTTCGAATCCTCTCCGATTTTACGAATAATTTCTCGGGGAGACTTGACTGAGACCCAAGCTACGTGCCTTATACTGCCTCGCTGTACTTGTACACATGTCCAACCTCAAAACAAAACAAAGGATCCAGGGTAGTTGCAGTAAAGATGTCATTGTACTGAAGCCACTGTTATTGTTTCTAAAAATAGTCTGGCCCAGTATACTAAGAGAGGTGTTTTCAAGTTCATAAGCAAGAAAGATAACTGTCAGTCATGTTACAGAAATTATATTACTATTGCAATTAATTTACTCGTATTGTTTCCAGTACACCTAAGGACTGGCCTGTGTGCAGAGAGGTCACTACTCACTTCAGCCGCTGTGCCATTCAGGACAAACCTAAAGTAATGGAGAAATGTGCTTTCATACTGACGAACTACATTCGTAGGTTATGCTTGTCTTACAAACAAGCTGATGTACTGGCAACTTTCGGAGACTGCGTGGCCGCTTACTGTTCTAGAGATCAGGAGGCGTGAGTATGATAATAATGAGAAAGTAGATTTATATGGCGCGCCTTTCCTGGCGGTTCAAGGCACTTTACAGGGAGAAAGCAAAATAATAATCTACTCACATAAAATGCATACCTGCATACAAAAACAACTACACACGAGCACGATCGGATGCACATAAGTACGCACACACAACACAAACCCCGTTTACTAGACATCGCAGAGAAGTTACATCAACAGTCAAAATAAGTTTTTAATAAATGCATTTTAAAACTATTTTTAAATCTGATGATGGATTCCAGCTCCTTGCTGTTCAATGGATACTCAGTCCAGATACCAGGGCCGAAAAAACTGAAAACTAAAGCCTCTCTGCACGAAAGTATAGTTCTCTGTTGTGTTCAGTTGTGCGACTTTTTTTATGTCTCCGCATCGTTAAGAATCATCCATAAAGTACATGCATACGCTCGAAGAGAGTAGGGAGATTTGCCCCCAGCATACGAAAAGTGTACTCGGGGGAGAAGAATGTCTGGGGAGCGTTGCGTACGCCTTTCAAAATAAGCGTTAGTAGCGGACTGTTGTTGTTGTTTTTCTCTATAACTCGGGATCTTCTCTGCCGTCCTCTAACAATAGACATATTCATAAGGGAATGAAATACAAAGCTTGATTTTATTTCCTGTTTTCTCATCAAATAAAATTTTTGGATTATTATAAAAATCATGTTTTTACTGAAACAGTCAAAGAGTCCGCATAAATTGCCATGTAAAGTTTTCAGACATGACGGTCTTATCATCGACATTCAACATTTTGATGGCCGTCCGCGGAAGGGGTGGGGGGAGGGGGAGTGGGTAAGATAAATAAATTAGAAACTAGAAACACATCTTTAAAAATTAGGCATAACAGTTGTATTTTTGCACCGTTTCAATTCATTTTCGAATTTCAGATGTGACCGCATAAAGAGTGGAGCCGGGCACAATTGCATTTTATCAGCGACCAGATGTGATAGATGGATATCGCGAGAATATCTTCCACCGCCAAAAGAAGAAGTCCCTCCCGCGCCTCCATCCAGGGAAGAAGAACCAGAAACTCCTCTCTCGCCAGTACCTCCAGTGTCTGAGGGACCAGTAGAAGTTCCTGTGACGGAGACACCAAGTCCCCCACAAGCCACAGAGAGTCCGGCCCCACCCCCTAGGAAACCCGAGCTACCAGCCACAACCCCTAAGCCAAACCCACCAACCATCACGGAAAAGCCTGAACCGGCACCCAGTACTGAAAAACCAGAAGAAGTATCACCGCCAGAACCTTCCATACCACAGCCAGAAACAGTGAAACCTGCACCTGAGCCCGAGGCCACACCCAAACCACCGAAAGTACCAGAACCTTCCAGGCCAAGAAGTCCAAAAAGCAAAACCAAGAAAAAGTCTCACAAAACAAAGAAAAGTCCCAAATCTCTCTCTGCCAAGTCAAAAAGCAAGAAAAGTCCGAAAACCCACTCTAGGAAGAGCAAAAAATCTGTCAAGAGCAAATCCGGGTCTCCCAAAACACGTCGGAAATCTTTGAAAACCCACAAATCACCCAAATCTCCAAAAGGTAGCAAGAAATCCCCCAAATCTCCAAAAGGTAGCAAGAAATCCCCCAAATCACCCAAATCTCCAAAAGGTAGCAAGAAATCCCCCAAATCACCCAAATCTCCAAAAGGTAGCAGGAAATCCCCCCAAACACACAAATCTCCAAAGGGTAGCAAAAAATCTCCCAAATCACACAAATCTCCAAAGGGTAGCAAGAAATCTAAATCACCCAAGACTGCAAAAGCTAACAAGAAATCTCCTAAATCACACAAATCTCTAAAAGCCAGCAAGAAATCTCTCAAATCACATAAATCTCCAAAAGCTAGCAAGAAATCTCCGAAATCGCACAAATCTCTAAAAGCCAGCAAGTTGTCTAAAAAATCACCCAAATCTCGGAAACACAGCAAGAAATCTCCAGCAATGCACCTTGAGATGTCAAAAATGATGGGCCATGGAAGAAGTCTTCGACCTTCCACAAAGAAAAGTAAAGGTACCCATGGCTCAAAAGGCAAGAAATCCCATGGAAAGTCTCGCTCGAAAAGCAAAAAGTCCCATGGAAAGTCTCGCTCGAAAAGCAGAAAATCCCACGGAAAGTCCAAGAAGTCTAAAAAACATGGGTGATTATATTTGAGAACCCCATGGTAAAGCCCAACAACCCGCATAGTACTGACTGAAGCAAAATACGAACATGGATTCTCGCGCCGCATTTGCCTGTTAGTTTCTCAGATTCTTTTCACTAAACAAAACTGCCTTTGAAAGGCTACCGGTCAGTAAAATTAACATCTCCTCCTATGTCAACCAGGTTTCTTTTGAAAATGTTTTATGACATAAAACAATTTCTCGGAGAGCATTCTTGTATGTAGCGTCTGATGATATTCACTTATAGACCAATCGCTATGATTCTGGGTTTCGTGTATACATGTATTTCGCAAAAGCTTATGAATTTTTGTGACAATTTTATAAGATTGGGTCATATTTTCAGCTCTTCGCTCTTGGCACTATGCGCCTTAATCTATGTTAAGTCACAAAATTCCAGCCATAAATAACCTCTTCTGCATTAGATTTTATTCTATACAGACCGCTGGTTCTGTTGACTCCAAAGAAACTTTTAAATGCCCGGCCTCATCATACCAATACGTGTGATTAAAATTAACTTAATAGAGGTCTGTACCTTCCCCACAAAGATTGTGCTGAGTTAAATTGAACAGGCATTGTGGTTTGTTTAGTTCACTTAATATGCTTCATGTAGATCTATGCCTGGGCTGCTTTTATTTCGGAAACAGTAATAAACTATTCAAATGGACAAGTATCTTCCTGAGTTATGGTCTTATGCTTTCTTGTTGCTGTACCTTAAAAAGAACATTTTCCGCACACACACAGCATGGATGCTCATCCACCAAAATCAGTTAACTATTAGTTTCTTTTGCTTTATCTTTGCAAAATACAAGCCGGTCTTCCTGCTGAAACTGAATCTCAACATAAGAATGACTACATGACGTGCCATTCATCTCTCCCTCTCTCTCTCTCTCTCTCTCTCTCTCTCTCTCTCTCTCTCTCTCTCTCTCTCTCTCTCTCTCTCTCTCTCTCTCTCTCCTCTCTCTCTCCCTTCCCCTCCTCTCCCCCCTCTCTCTCCTTTTCTCATTATAATAAAAGTAGTAATCTACAGTCTTCCCTCAGAACTCAATCTCGCCAGAAGACTACGCGCCAAACTGAACGCTTGATATGGTGACTGTTTATGACATGCGCGGTACCATAACAGAATGGAGCCATGACGGAGAATAAAATTAGAACTGCTGACAGCGCGATGAAACTGCATTTTCTACAAATTCAAAAACAAAACCAATCAAAGTAATGAAAACTTCCGTGCACCCTCTACGATATTTGAAATGTGTCTCTGTATGCAAAATTTGGTTACTGTAGGTCGCCTAATAAAAACAGCCTTTTGCGCTCAAAGGTGGAGACTTTGTGAAATGTACATGTATAATTAGATACTTTTTTCATGTCTTTGCGAGCAGATGTTGATGTTGACCGGGCAAGAAGAGCAGGGGCAGACAGAGAAAAACTTTCACTGAAAGTTTTAATTCATGGACAACAAATAAACGTCACAACAACAACAACTTCTTGAGGTTGGCTGATGACAGATCAAAGTGGAGAGCCATGACCGCCAATGTCTGTTTCAGATAGGGCAACTGATGATGATGATAATTAGATACTGATAATGCCAAAGGGTTTATAGCAAGTGACCAGTTATATCCTATTTGATTAATGCGTACACAGATTGAAGCAAACTGAAGTTTAGGAAAAGTACAGTAATTTCATCGACATTTCAATATGCAACCAAAACAGTTTAATCATTGCTCTCTCAAATTACACTATTTGAATCACATACAATTTAGAGAATTTAAGCCTTTGAAATCTCTTTTTGGGTTTGCGGATTTATATTTATGTAATTGTCTCTTGCCATGGAAAATTCATTGGGTCTATTAAAAGGTAATTATCTATAATTATTATTTTAAAACCAGACATTCAGATTTGTGATTTCTTGAAATGAAATAGCAACTAACTATAAATATAAAAAAAACAATGTACTCGCGCTGAATGCTTCCAAAAAATCACCGTCAATGATCTACTGCAATTGTAACTACATGTATTTCGTATGCTTTTCATTTCATAGATAACGTCTGCGGGGAAAATTTCAAATGAAATAGCATACGTATGTACAAATTAGTTTGTACGATGTCTGTCTCATAAAGAAGTTGCGCTGTTCGTACAACTCTAAAACAAGGCTTGTGTAACTTTGAAACAGAGCATGTTCTAAATCACTAATGTTTTTGAAATCAGAGCAATTCCAAACTAACTCGTACTTTTCGCCAAGCTGTAGAAATCAAGGAATTTGTCTACAGAAAGAAATATGAATGCGTCTATAGATACCAAAGAAAATATTCAGTTACAACAATTTCTCTTTGCTGTGGACGTAATTTCCATCTATTACACAATGATCTTGATCGTGTCTGGATGTATCTGCAACCCATTGTCTTTTATAGTCTTAAGCAGGAGAACGTTTCGGGGCAGCACCATGTCTGTCTATCTACGATTTCTTTCTGTGTTGGACTTGGGCGCTATACTCTCTGGTTTGACCAGGCTGTTCCAGAAAGCGGCCATGCATTTTGACGTGAGACATGAATTGATCTCCTGTCATATCAGTCTGTATATGACGGATGTTTTTCTGTATTCCAGCAGCTGGACACTGGTGGCCGTGACCACAGAAAGAGTGTTGTCCATTGTTCGTCCACACAAAGTCAGAACCTGGTGCTCATCCATAACAGCTCGTATCTTTATTGTCGTCATTATCTTCATCATCAGCCTGGTGTGCTTGCCTATTTTTTTCTTGTTCGGCAATATACTAATCTCGGATACATCAAACAATGCGTCAGTGAGTGCCACAATAAGACACTGTGTTGTCGTGGGTCCAAATAGAATTGTGTCCACTAAAGTCTACTGGTGGTTCGATGGAATCGTATTTGCTTTTGTGCCTTGTTTCTTCCTCCTAATCTTCAACGTGATCATCGTTTACGGTGTTGTGAAAAGCAGGAAAAGAATTGAAAAGGTAAAAGGACGATCTGACATGAAGGCGGAGACTACAGTTACACCAGTCTCTGAAATAGGAACAACTTCACAGATAGCCGGTCACCATACTGCAAGTGAAATAATGACCAGTGCCATATCCCATATGCCAGTGACAGAATCTGACACTTTTCGAAATCAGACCACTTCTACCAATAACAGGCAGGTTTCCCAACACAATCTCTGTCTAAATGTAAGACCGTCCAGTATTAGCAACCCCAGTCACAACCAAAATGACAGTAGAAAAGTAATGTCAGTTCAAACAAGAAACAGAATACTAAAATCCAACAAAGAAACGTCTTTAACTCTAACTTTACTCGTGATAAATATGTCTTTTATTATCTGCAATTTCCCCATTTGTTTCTGGGGTGTAGGGCCTCACTTTGAATCTAAGGAAGGTATTGGACCTTTTGGTGACGGCATCTCCAATCTTCTCCTTGTGTTCATGTACAGCAACAACGCTCTCAATTTTGTTCTGTACTGCATTACCGGCTCTAGATTCCGTACTGAAGTCAAAGCTACGTTTGTGGATATTTTCAATCATTTGCGTCACTTTCACATACCACGACCTTAGATCTTATTTGTTCTATCTCCATTTGCTGAAAAACTGGAGATCTTTTGTATATAATAAGCAAATTAGCTATGAGAATCCAGCGACTGGTGCTATGTTGTATGGAAGGTAAATTAAAACAAAATTCTAATCATAGCAGGATATTGAGCGAGTCTGGGCAAATTAAAATTATCCTTTTTTGTTTTTGTATTGTTTTGTTGTTTGTTTGTTTATTTATTTTAATCGGCATAATTAAATATATTTCACGATGAGTTCCCCCCTAAAAAAAGGGGGGCATAAAGGGGGTTAATAAATATCGTAACGTGACATCCCGAGCGCTATTAGAATATTCAGTTATTTCCCTTATATAAGTAACACCTAGGGTAGCCACACAAAGGCCGCCGAATTCGGTCACCGAGCCACTAGGCGCTTTAGGTGAGAAAAATTGCACTACGTAAACGGACCGAATCTAGGTGGGCTCTGTGTGCAGTTGTTGAAATTATATAGTGCAATTCTTCTCACCTAAAGCGCCTAGGGGCTCGGCTCACAGCAACTCAGTAGGTTGGATAAAAAAAAGTCTACTAATTGAGGGGATTCGGTCTATGCTGCGAAAATACCCTATTGATATTCAATACGAACTGTCAGATGGCCCCGGCGTTGCCAGGGACAAATTCGCTCTAAGGCATCTTCTGTTTGGTTTTTTTTTTTTTCATTCTGGCTACAGCGCTCCCCATAATTTCAAATTATTTGCTTATTTTACTGTCTGGCTTCAGATCCCGTGGACAAAAACCATAAAATACACTCTTTTTCACAGTGGGGAAATTGCACCATATTGTGGAAAGTAGACATTTTACCTTCATGCTCTTCTAGGTCAGGTGACTTATTGTTTACTACAAAACAAAATCACGGGGGAAGGGGGGGGGACTAGACAGACAAACAGGCAAACAGACAGGCTGACTGACCAAATTACCCCCCTGGACCAAGTTTTAGTCCCCTCGTGTCAGTTTTTTATTCTTCTTTTTAATTATTTTGGGGCAGTTCATAGGTAACAAACAGATTAACGGACATGCAACAACACAGTACACAAAACACAGGTCATCTGTGAAATTACTTGCTGAAAACAGTGACCCCAGGGATGGAAATCGAAATTATAACGCAAGTTTTGCCGATTTCCTCTTTCTGGAGAGGCCCTACTGTCAAACCGTTAGCGACTACATGACAGGTTGAACGGACTACTGCCGAAGAAAGTGGTCACCACTTGTTATGATAAATCAGAAATGTTGTGACAAAAAACAGTGGACAGGAAGTACCATCCATTACAACAACAGAGGCAAGCTTGGCCAGCGGTGGCATGGTCAATGTTGTACGAGGTAACCCTGTAACTTGCAAGAATAGGTCAAAGAAAAAAGAAAACGGAATTATTTTATCGTTTCGTATGACCGAACTGGGTTTTGTTCCCTATGACAAAATTGAGTTTTTTTACTGTATGACAGAACTGGGTTTTGTACAGTATGACAAAACTCGGTTTTGTACTGTATGGCCGAACTGGTTTTTTTCCATATGACAAAACTGGGTTTTGTACTGTATGGCTGAACTGGGTTTTGTACCGTATGACCAAACTGGGTTTTGTTTGCACTGTGAAATTTATGGCAAATTGCGAGGGGTTGGAGTTATGCTACAATATGCTCTTGCTGGCTACAATAACTTTTTCGTTGGCTATAGTAAATTGCTCACAAAGATCCTATTGGAAGTACCCTGCCTATTCTTCTTAGATTCGTATTGTTGGACTTAACGATATCTGAATTATAATACCGTAATTATGTGAACTGTCCCAGATTGGCTGAAGTAAATAAGACTAAACAGTGTGCATGAATAGTTGAGAGATTTAACTAATTTAACTAATTAACTGTCCTTCAGTCGACTCGTTCACCCATACATTCACTGATGTCCAATTCAGCCTAAAATCACTTGTTGACACTCCTTATTGCTCATCGTAATTTTTATACGATTAGATTTATCTGCCGATTACCTTTCATCCCTCAGCCAGTATAATGAACCCTGTTACCGTCATAGCCACGTGAATGAAATAGTCTTACAACACCTTGTCCGGAACTAATAAAATAAAGTTTCTAACATTGTAAGTTTACTTTGTTCAAGTTTCAGGCCATTACAGGCACGGTAATTATACCAAATGCCCAAGATTAAAACTTGCAGCTCAAAAGTTCTTGGCAGGGTACAGCAGTTTCTCCCTGACAACAATAGGGTTAAGTTATCTTTTCTATTGAATCTTATCCTTTGGTAAAATATTGTTTGTTCCTTTTCTTATCCATTGATCAAATCTGTCTGTTAATTCAAATATCTCCAACTGACCCGTCCCTCCATTCAATCTTTCATCAACCCATCCACGATTCCGCTAAACCATTTTTTCCCATGCATATCCATCGATATTTCTGCCAATCTACCCAAGATGTATTATAAAAACCAGAGAGAAAAAATGTGAGGTCACAGACCTGTTTTTCTGCGGCAAATACAAGCCAGGGCTCGCAGGTAAGTAGGCACATTTATTTAATATTCTGTTAATATTCCATATTATTTCATATTCCAATGTTTTTATTGTTCGATTCTTTTATCGGTTCAATTTTCCTTTTTTTTTCTGTTGTTGTTTTTCTTGTTTTTTTTCCCTGAAGAAAACTGTTGCCCAAATATTGGCATTTTCTGTCTTCCCTTTTTCTGTGCGTTTCATTGCATTGTTTAGGTATTATTTCTTACCCCGGGCTTTGCTACATACAAATTTGACTTTTTGCCAATTTTTTACTTTACCCACGATATAAACAATGAAAGAGCTTTTGCTTAGGCCATGATATTCTCTTCCAAAATATAAAATTGCAGCACCACTCCATTGCTGCCATTAGGCTAAAAAAAACCACTGAACCGATCAATCTAAAATGTGGCATGAAAAAATGAGCTAGGGTTACTGCCAAATAGACTGCATGACAACGTATTATGAGCGTCCCATTTTTCGCGACCGACGAACAATCCGCAACATGCGCAAATAACTGAATTGCTGAATCATACTAAGCCCGGAACGTGACAGCCAGTGTTGCTGTAGGCAAAATGTACACCACAGAAATAATGGTGGAAGCTGACTGTGTCTGGCCGGGCTTAATGCGACAGGATCTTCTTGGATTTAATAAGAAAATATAGGAAATTATTGGTGTCCCCCTCTTGTCTGCCAGCAACTGACTGCGACTGACCAGGCTTAGCATATCTCCCTTAACCTAGGTTTTCACGTATAAGGAAACGGAAACGGAAACGACAAACTTCCATCAAGTAGCAAAAAGAAAGAGTGTTTCCATGTGTACGGAAACGGCTTTGCCATACATATGAAAACATTCTTTTTATTTCACTACTTGAAGGGTTTATGACGTTTCCCTTCCCATTTCCGATTCCTTTTCCTTACATATGAAAACTCAGCTTTAGCATGATGGGGGGGGGGGGGGCCCAACCTCCCAACTGCTGTCCCGAGAGGGTGTAGGCCACATCCTACGAACGGGACGCCTTCATTGGAGAAAATTCTCGATAGGCACTAGATTTTGCCATGTAGCTGTTCATGTTAGAATTGTTGTCTTTTTTGCATGCATCCTGCTTTGCTTTGAAAACCCCATTTTTCACAACACTCCTAAACAATTTAATCTCTTCGTTCATATGAATGGGTTTCATGCTGGTCTATTTACAAAATTAAATTGTTTCATTTCGTGTACAATCTACCAGACAGCAAAGCAACTTACTACTAACAGGCGTGGCCATGTGAAGTTTTCGGTGTTCATGTTCTGGTATATTGAAGACATACTGATGCCATGGAATAGTCTCGTCATTAGAAAAGACCTACATGTTTAAAACTCCCCACTACTGATGAAATTCTGTCAGCAGACTCAGAAAGGTACGTTTGATTATATCGGAACGATGGCTGGAAAAGCCAGTGGTATCCAGAAGTCTAGCTTCGAAAACTAGAATCGATTGCCGCTGCCAGAAAGGGGACTTCCCGTTGTTCAAACTAAAAACATTTCACTGAGTTTTCATCATAAGTTAGGGGCGATCCACATAGTACGTGTACATTTGAAATATGTACGAAACCTATTTTTTTTAAATAAACCAAAATCAAAACAACGCAATAAGGACGACTTTATCCATTGGTCTCCATAAGTTAGCACATTTCGCAAGACAGGACCTTTACATTAAGTCTTGTTATTTTATAAAAAGTATTTGTATTCTCTTGACCCTACACTCCGGGGGTCAGTGACGCTTTAACCTACATTATATCAAAGATGCTAAGATCACGTACAATATTTTGATTATAGCCTACTGACAACTCTGAAATTGTCAATGCTTTTTGTTGTCCGACTATACTTTCTTAATGTACCATAGAGGTTTCGTTTGAGGGATTACCATAGAAACCCCGCTGACACAGAACTATTATATTGTATGTTTCTCCTTCACAAGGACCTTCTTCAAGTATGGTAAACTTGTTCAGCATACTTGTTGTTGACAAGGTAATATACGCAGTTGGAATATCCAAGGTTAGTAGTAAATCCAATGAATAGTTTGCCAGAATAAAGACTTTTCGTTCCATAAGTTACATTTTTTTCAGTAAGGCGAAACAGATGGGGGAAGGGGATCATTAATTTCTCTGAGGTTGGCAGAATAAACAATATGAACGTAAAGTTAGCTTCCTGGATTACATGTTATTCTTCTATCCACCTATCTATCTATCTATCTATCTATCTATCTATCTATCTATCTATCTATCTATCTATCTATCTATCTATCTATCTATCTATCTATCTATCTATCTATCTATCTATCTATCTATCTGTCTATCTATGTCTATCTGTCTGTCTGTCGTCTGTCTGTGCATCTATTCCGCTGTCTATCTGTCTATTTCCAAATTCCAAACTCTATTGTAATATTATAAGCACCTTTTTTTAAAAAATTAATTTTTGTGCTTTAAGCGTTAGTTTACATAGAGCCAGTGACTGTTGCTAGTGAAAACATGTCGGTGACCTCATTAACCCTATTAACTGCCTTTGGTCAATCAAATCCGCTGGTTTTTCAACACTGTACTGCCAAAGTCAATAAAAATGTACTCTTTTGTTGGAGTTTTTCAGGTCAGTGCAACTCAGTTTTGAGTTTGAGTTTGGAGCAAGCTCGTGGATATGACAATGGTCATTTGTGCTGGGAAAAAGCAAAACAATAGAAAGTGTACCACTGGCTCTATTATGAAAACGTGTAAGTGCGAAAGGCCTAATTATTTTACAAGGGAGGAAAAAATGGTTTACTGAAAATGTATTCGTTGTGTTAAATACATTTATAGATATAAATATTTGAGATATGCCAATAATATAGTAGAAATTGAAAAAAAATCATTCAAGGGGCTCCTAAAATATTAAAATTTTTCAAAAAAGATTTGCCCTAGGCCCTCTGCAATTGTGCCAATGCACATACTCGGTTTCGTGATAAGACCAGTGATACATAGCCAGAACGCCCACAAACCACTTGCCAAGTCAACACCAGCTCCAAATGCAAACGTTAAAAGGTTACCGTCAGCGTTTCATAAAAACCCTTCAAAGGTCAACGGGGTCTAGTTCCTCCTGATAGGAATAGACTTAAGCTGTGGCAGGCGGCACATTAATTTGCACCATGCTTTGATTTAGAATCCTTGTCATTCCCGCAGTAAAGACGAGATCCGGAATCACACGACTTTCTCAATGGCCCGAACCGGAGAGAACTGGTTATTCACCGTACCCCTTTTTATTTATAAGGAATAACGATAAGGAGTTGTGGTTAAGTTGATGTCATTTTGACCTGTAGAAATTTTTATCGATTTTCTTCTTTCAACAACGCTGGTGGGGGGGGGGGGGGTGGGGGTGGGGGGCTTGGCTGATGCAACGGGTGTCCAAAGCGGATTTCCCGCTGCCAAAATAAAAGACATTTCACTGAGATTTCATCATAAGTTAGAGGCTATCCATACAGTACGTGTACACTTGAATTTGGTAATGTTTTATATCCACCCCCGTCCTGTCCTTGTACGAGGCAATTTTAACGGCCACTAAAATGTCTGTCTGTTTGTCTTTCTCTCTCTCTGTCCATCTTTATCTCCGTGTCTCTGCCTTTCCCTTGGTCTGTTGTCTGTGTGTCTGAGTGTCTCCCCATCCTTCTCTCCATATCTCTACCTGTCTGTCAGCCTCCCTCTCTCTCATTCTCTCTCTTTTCAGAATATCTCTTTGCTCGGCTTTCTTCTTGAAATTCAGCGGCACCAAATTTCCACAGGAATTTTACTGATTTTTCTAGTTTAAAGCACCGACTGAAATTCATTTTGTGGTTGACTGGTTTGTTGTAACTGTGTGTTTTAGTAATGTGCATTTGTTAACTTCAGGATTTTGTTAACATTTTACTGAGTAAGGCCAGGCGCACATGAGTGATTTTTTGGTGGCCCATTCCGAGAAGCTATATTAAATATAATAATAGTCTGACTCAGAAATTATTTAAAAATATTTAGTTCCATAGTAATGGTTCTTGTCACGTTCACATGGAATCTGCCCATGCGTACACTATTGTGACAATCATGAAATCTGCACATGCGTTTACAGTCGACATAACGCGTCCCAAAACAAAACTTACTGTGAGTATTTTTCGATTAACTCATCAGACGCTGACGCATGTTATATATATATATATATATATCTCAAAATATGCAACTATATATATATGCAACTAAGACCAGTGATTAGTGATTCTGAACTTTTAAGACTCGCCCCCTCCCATTTATTCATGTCTTAATATGTCTCAAGTTTAAGTTTACCGTAGGCCTAACTGCTAAAAAAAAAAAAAAAAACGCACTTAGTCATTCGCTCTCTCCTCTCTTCTCCTTGCTGCCTAAGACTGTTTATACATTTAGTTATAATAATATATAATAAAATGTAACTTGGTTGATGAATGCCAGCAAAATAATAATGATAAATAATATTCACATAGCGCTTCATAATACAATCTCAAAGCCCCGTACTGCTGTTCTATCACTGACATTCAATACACCAATACAAAGATCATATTAAAACATGTGACGACAGTCGGTAGAAACAGCTGTAGTTGCATTCCGCCATTTGGAAATGTGTGTTTTAAAATGCTTATTAAAAATTCCGGTTTTCTGTAAATCTGTTAAGCTTTCGGGTATCAAGATCCAGATCTTGGGGCCATGGAAAGAAAATGATCATTCACCGAATGATCTAAGAGGCAAAGTTGCAACTTTTGATTTTGTTGTAGTTGGCTTTATTTCCCCTCATAACAATTCAGCCGGTTTATTTTTAAAAACCACAGGCACACACACACACACACACACACACAAATAACTCATACAGCCTGCTATTTTAAACGCTTATTTTTCATCCAACAGAATTGCAAGTTCTTACTAGGGTTAGTGTTAGGATAAATATTAATTATGTGCAACTGGTCAGAGATCCCGAAAAGCAAATCCCCCATTCATGACCTTTTCACTGGATGAACTAGATATTATATCCGGATACAAAAACACACACACACACATACATACAAATGATGCATAAAGCCAGTTATTTCAGACTCCCCTTTGACATCCTTTAGAATGGGAACTTTTTGTTTTAATGCCGTAATAATGTCTGGCAAATCTGCCACACAAGTCTGACAAGTCGGACGTGCAAGTCCAACAAGTTGGCTGAAAAAATCTGCCAAGCCTGACGGAGAGGTCTGACAAGTTGGCCAAAATATTTTGGCAAGTCTGACGGAGAGGTCTGACAAGTTTGCCAAAAAAATCTGACCAGTGCAACAAGTTGGCCGAAAAAATCTGACAAGTCAGATGTACATGTTCAACAAGTGAGCCAAAAAAGTCTAAGAAGTCCAACGCAGAAATCCAAAAAAGTTGGCTGAAAAATTCCGACAAGCCTGTCGCGCAAGTCCAACAAGTAGGCCGAAAAAGTCTGAGCAGTCCAAAACACAAGTTCAACAAGTTGGCCAAAACATTTTGACAAGTCTGACTCAGAAATCCAAGTTGGCCGAAAAAGGTCTGACATGTCCGAGACATAAGTCCAACAAACTGGCTGAATAAATCTGACATATCTGATGTGCAAGTTCAATAAGCTGGCCAAAAAATTCGAACAGGCCTGACGCATAAGTCCAACAAGTTAGCCGAAAAAGTCTGACAAGTCCAAGTCCAACAAGTTGGCCAAAAAATTTTGCAAAGTCTGACGCACAAGTCTAACAAGTTGGCCAAATATTTTTGACAAGTCTGACGCACAAGTCTAATAAGTTGGCCAAAAAAATCTGACACAAGTTGGCCAAAAAATTCCGACAAGTCCAAGTTCCAACAAGTTGGCCGAAAAAAATCTGACAAGTCCAATGCACAATTCTAACAAGTTGGCCAAAAAGAAGTCTGACAAATCTGATGCAAAAGTCCAACAAGGTGACTGAAAAAATCTGACAAGTCTGATCCGCAAGTTCAATAAGTTGGCCGAAAAATTCCGACGAACCAGACATACAAGTCCAACAAGTTGGCCAAAAAATTTGACAAGTCTGATGTACAAGTCCTATAAGTTGGCCTAAAAAGTCTGACAAGTCTGACGCACTAATCCAATAAGTTGGCTGAAAAATGTCTGACCCAAGCCTGATGCGCAAGTTCAATAAGTTGGCCAAAAATTCCGACAAGCCCGACATGCAAATCCAACAACTTGGGTGAAAAAGTCTGACGTCTGACAAGTCTGACGCACAAGTCCAACAAGTTAGCCGAAAAATTGCTTCAAGTCTGATTCACAAGTCCGAGCAAATTCCCAAAAAATATTGACAAGTCTGATTCACAAGTCCAACAAGCTGGCCAACAAATTTTGACAAGTCTGATGCACAAGTCCAACAAGTTGGCCGAAAAATTTTGACAAGTCTGACGCACAAGTCCAACAAGTTGGCGGAAAAAGTCTGACAAGTCTGACGCACAAATCCGACAATTTACCGATAAAGTCTAACAATTCTGAAGTACAAATTCAACAAGTTGGCCGCGAAAATTTTGATAAGTCTGATGCTCAAGTCCAACAAATTAGCCGGAAAAGTCTGACAAATCTGACACACAAATCCAAGAAGTTGATTGAAAAAGTTCGACAAGACCAACAAGATGGCTGAAAAAATCTGACAAGTCTGATGCGCAAAGTCAATAAGTTGGCGGAAAAATTCCGACAAACCCGACGTGCAAATCCAACAACTTGGGCGAAAAAGTCTGACAAGTCTGACGCACAAATCCAAGAAGTTGGCCAAAAAATTCCGACAAGTTTGATTCACAAGTCCAAGCAGTTGGCCAAAAAATTTTTACAAATCTGATGAAAAAGTCCATCAAGTTTACCGAAAAAGTCTAACAGTTCTGACGTACAAGTTCAACAAGTTGACTGAGAAAATTCGGACAAGTCTGATGCTTAAATCCAACAAGTTAACTGAAACTTCTGACGCACAAATCCAGGAAGTTGACTGAAAAATTTAGACAAGTCCAACAACAAGCCCGACGTGCAAATCCAACAACTTGGCCGGAAAGTCTGTCAAGTCTGATGCACATCCAACAAGTTTGCCTAAAAAATCCGACAAGTCTGATGCACAAGTCCGACAAGTTGGCCGAAAAGGTCTGATAATTCTGACGTATAAGTCCAACAAGTTAGCTGCAAAAGTCTGACAAGTCTGATGTACAAGTTCAACAAGTTGGCTGAAAAAGCCTGACAAGTCGAACATATAAGTCCAACAAGTTGGCCAAAAAGTCCGCAAAGCCCAGGGCACAAATCTGACATGTCCAAGGATTTCGACACACAAATACGACAAAGCTGCACAGGTTTGACAAATTCGACAAGTCATCCACACAAATCAGACAAATCTGCTGCCCAGATTCAACAAGTCTGACAAGTCCACCGCGAAAGCCTGACAAATCTGACAAGTCTGCCGAACAGGTTCAAAAAGTCTGCCAAGTACGACAAATCCAACAAGTCATCCGCAGAAGTCCACTACACAGGTTTGACAAGTCCGACAAGTCCACTGCACAAATCCCACAACTTTGACATGTCGGCTGCACAGTTATGACAAATCTGACAAATCCACTGCACCAATCCAACAAAGTTCACCGAACAAATCCGTCAAGTCTGACATCTGATAAGTCCACCACAGATGTCCGACAAGTCCGACAAATCCGCAGCACAAGTCCAACAGGTCTGCTGCATAAGTATGACAAGGCAGGGGCACAAGTCTAATGAGGCTGACTGGCCCGTTGCACAAGTCTGACAAGTCCACAGAACAAGTTCGCCGCAGAAGTCCAACAAGTCCAAGAAGTCTACCACACAGGCTTGGTAAGTACGGCAAGTCTACTGGACAAGCTATACAAGTCTACCATACAAGTCCAACAACTCCCAGGGCACAAGTCTGACAAGTCCAACAAAAAGTCTGAAAATTCTGACATTTTCAGCAATCCAGACAAGCTCAACAACCACAGGTTCAACAAATCAGACAAGTCCACCAAGATAGTTTGATAGGTCTGACAAATCCGACAAATCCGACAAATCCAATAAATCATCCCCACAAATTCAACAAGTCTGCAGCAGAAGTCCAACAAACTCGACAATTCTGCAGCACCAAACTGATAAGTCTAACAAGTCCGAAAAATCTGACACACAAGTCCAACAAGTTCGTCACACAAGTCCGACAACACCGACAAAGTCATCAAGTCCGGTCCACAAGTCCGACAAGTCTGACAAGTTTAATCTGTCGTAAAACTTTATTCCCATGAGACAACATTTTTGACCATGACATAGATGTTATATATCATAATTTACAGGTTATAGAATTTTTAGTGTGAAGAGTGGTGAGGTATGGAAGGCCCGATAAGTTTTTCCCTTCTACTGTAAAAAAAATTGTTTCCATGAGATAGGCGGTTTGGCCACGACACCAACGATGAATATCATAATTTAGAAGTTCTGTATAACAGAAATTAAAAGCTGGATGAACCAAAACAAACTGGCACTAAATGAGGATAAAACTGAGGTTATTTTATTAGGCCGTGAGCGGGTTCTGCAAGAAGTGGACAGAACTGAGATGATAATTGGCACTAATTCAATAGAAATTTCAAAAAAAGTAAAAAACCGAGGGATTTACATTGATTCAAATCTTTCTATGTCGTCTCAGGTTAGTCACCTCATTCGTATTCTATACATGGAAATCTGGAAAATTGGTAAAATCAGACATCTTATTTCAACTGAAACTGCGGCTGTTTTAGTAAATTCTTTTGTACTTTCAAAGCTTGACTATTGCAACTCCCTTTTGGCTGGAATTTCACAAAAAAATATTAGAAAACTCCAAATTGCTCAAAACAATGCAGCGAGACTTGTTTTGAAGAAAAAGAAAAGAGATTCAGCACTGCCACTTCTGCAGAGTTTGCACTGGCTGCCAGTCGAGAAAAGAATAATGTACAAATTGTCATCCATTTGTCACAAATGTGTCAATAATACTGCTCCATCGTACCTAGTTGATTTAACTGATTACTATGTTCCATCTCGTCAACTAAGATCATCATCTGACACTACAAAATTGAAAGTACCTAAAATGAATCTGTCCACTGTAGGAGAAAAGTCCTTTTCATTTCTTGGCCCTACCATCTGGAACACTCTTCCAAAGACAACCAGGGAAATTAATGACATTGGTTCTTTCAAACGCCATCTGAAGACCCATTTCTTTCAGACAAACTAGGCTAGGTGTTTTTCGGCAGCAACAATAGTAAATATTTTTGAATTTCTTTTGTGTATGCGTGTGTGTGTGTGTGTGTAAGAGTTTGTTAAAGCGCCCAGAGCTTGTCATCGACGGGGTTGGGCGCTATATAAATGCAATATATTATTATTATTATTATTAGTTATGGGATTTTAGCGATAAGCGTGGTGAGACCATTTCTTTGGTTATGGATGTGTCTACCTGGTATCGAATTTGGAATCCTAAATAGGGACTTTCTTATGTCAGATCTGAAACTATTATGAAATTATTTTAATGTTTTGTCAGGCCTATAGTATTTTAATTCAAACTTGTAAACCAGAGGAAGAAAAACCCTCATGTAAATGCAAGTGAAAAATATCACATTTTCAAGAAAGCAAGAGAAAGTATTCAATTCGTTGTGACATGGTATCGATTCTCACCTCTGCTTCCGATTAGTAGATAAAAGTCAAGACGATGACAAGGGCAAAGGGACGTAATCATGTGTGTAGTTAACACATTTTGCAAAAAGACTATTTATTGCCCTATTTCCAATAGAAGGCTTGTATCTTTGGCTTATGGTGTTAATCGAACATGTTTGAATAAAAACAATGTATTTTAAGTAAGGTCTGTACATAAATGGATTTAATATGTGAATTTATGCATAATGAGGTCAAACCCATAATGGCAGACAATGTACGGATTCTGTGTCATATAAGAAAAACAAAAATTTATTTATAGTACAGAACAGCCACTCGTGGGAAACCTGGGTGGTCACTGGCTCCTGCTTCCATGTAGCGTCGAGGTCGGCGGTCGACCAAGGTACTCGCACGACTAGTCATGCCCAACTAGTCTGTAAAGCTTAGGGTCTGGCGAGATTTCCTCCCTTAAGGCGCTACTGAGGGACTGAGAGTTGGGGTGGAGTTTGGTCAAAACATACGGATTAGAACCTACTTCCTTAGATCTTAAGGGGCAACTGGTACTTTAGTGTATTAGACTTAGGATCGTCCATGTCATGGGAAAAGTGCTCTCGCAACCACATAGTCACACGGCACATCTGTGTTAGGTAGGGTAGTGTGTGCTGGAGTCCCCGTGCCACTTTTTTTTTTTTTTTTTTGATTCACATATTTTAATTTCTCTGAACAGAATTCAATGCGCAACAACAATAGCAACAATAACTGATGCGCATTCGTCTTTGCAAAGTTCACGAGAGAGTGGGACGAATTTTTTGACATGGGGATTTCTTATTGCTGTAGCAAATAAAAATTTAATGTTTCAGTTGTGAAACCCCGGGTTTTGTTTATTGACTTGTCGAAACACAGCGTGTCAAAACACATACTGTTGTCGGCAGGATTGGTTGTATAAAAGATGGCAGAACGTGTAGATTTTAAGTTATTACTCATTGTAGAGGAATATGGTCGCCCTGTACTCTTGATTTATACGAGAGTAGAATCACAACAGTTACTGTCTTTAGGGAGAGAACCCGAAAACGCTTAAGAGCGAGAAAGCTAGCACCTCAAGAAAAGCGCTTTACAGCTTCGTGAAGGATTCCACTCAAACCTTTTGACACACATAAAAAAAACGCATATACATGTATTATAAAGCTTGCTGCGTAGAGCGCCGCTTGTAAAATCAAGCGGGTTTTGAAATAATTGAAAGTGAATTCTTTTTCAGGCTTTAAAGCGACTTGCTGTGTAATGTAATGTGTCGTTACTTCCACTTTCCGAATTTCTGGCCCAAGAAAATGGATGTCGACTCACGTCTTAAAACACGAGCAGCCATGACTGGTGAAGCTCTTGCTTTTTCCGGACTTCATCCATATGCACGCACTTCAGCAACAAGCGTTTTCTTAACATACGTTTGTCTGAAGGCGCTAACTTTCTTGCGATTATAAGCGTTCTCTATGTTCTATCCCTTTACATAATTATGGTCGCCTGAGAACAAGAGTGAGCCATGCCACATATGCTATGTTTTGAAATGAGAGCTGAACTCTTCGCTTCTGAAGATTTTACGGACTTGTAAAAGCAAAAACTTTTTATTAAACATATCCACCAACTAAGACAAGAAGTACAAAAGACATTTTTAGCAAGACCGACTAAATGTCTGGTTACATAACCAGTGATTTGGACAATAGCAAAAATATGGATGGCCCGCTTTTACTCTACAGTGACCATATAGAGGAGTAGCGTGGGTTGCCATCGTCCGGGGTAAGGCAAATACAACGCCCTCTGAACTGTAGACTGTTATCACTCCCTGAGTCCCTTTCATTAGTCTAGTATTGAACCTCTTACAATCCCTCTCCCAAGCAGTTGTACTTAAGTTGTTAAAATAAAATGAATTTAATCCTGGGATACTTAAATAGATTTGAAATCGCCTGGTTTTAATTTGCGCAAACGTATTGAAATCTACGCTGACATCTCTCTCATTTGACAGTATTACTGGGTTACTCAATCTTTATTGGCTCATTGTGGATCTGTGATACGTTTTGATTAATTTAAGTTTTGAGAAACTTCCTTTACAGCTGGCAGTTGAAACTGTGATAGATTCAAAATGTCAGAACAAAAGTTATTCAAACTCTCTTGCAGCTTTCACTTGTACACCCACCAAAGCAAATGTAAAAGAATATCATAACCGTCGATAGTTGCAAAAATGTAACTCGATAGGGATTAAAAAATACTTTGGATGCGTAAACCATTAAATGCTTTTGAGACAATGTTTAGAAATGGTTTAATATGCCACATATGGCCAGAACTCAGTTTTGACCCAATGTCACTTTGTTACCTTTTTTGCCCTTTATCTTGAAGTTTGACCCCCGAAGGTCGATAACTACCCTATTTTCACACTATATATATATGACTACCGCTTCAGCAAGACAATTATCACAGAAAAAAACAACAACTCACATAACATAAACTAACCTATTGACGCCCCAGAACAAAAAAAAATTCACCAAACGATCGAATTCCTAACGACACACACACACACACACACTTGCAAGACAAGTCCAACAAAATACTCAAATATATATTTATCACACATACACACAAACACACACACACAAATACACACACACACACACTCACTGATATACACACACAGCAACTGATAGGGTAACCCGTGTCCGCGAAATTAAGCAACTGATATTGAGGTCAGCTCCAGTAGAAAGGTTGTTATGCATCCAGATGCACAATTTGGAATACATTGTTTAAATAAAACCCAACTGTGTACTTTTACAATACATGTAGTGAACATTAGTTTTGACCATTCTGAGTATACTCTCCCCCCCCCCCTCCGCCCCCCCCCTTCCCTCCAGCCAAACCCACACAACTTCAGTGGGAAAAATTTATGTTAAGGGACTTTAGCCTAATTGCAAAGCCACATAGAGAAAATACTCAGTTGCTTTCATTGTTCAGCAACAGCTTATAGTATAAAATACCACGGTGCCCTAACAACAAGCTCAGGGGGAAATATCCCCCCACAGAGCCGTCTTACCGCATGGGCAAACTGGGCAGTTGCCCAGGGACCCCAAGGGTTTAGGTGGGGGAGAGGGGAGAGGGGAGGAGGGCCAGGGGCCATGCATGCAAATTTACATCGGTCTTTGAGACGGGCAAGAAATTCTTTTTGTTTTGCCCAGAGGCCCCACAGTGATGTTGAGACGTCCCTGGCGCGTGATTTTTTACCGTACGAACTTTAGTAAATTCAGGAGCGGGGCAGCAACAGACCCCAAAACACAGGACAGCTCCAACACATCCCATGAATTTTCGGTGACGTTCAGAGTCATATCAGGCACAGTCCAGAGATTGCAGCACCCATTGGCAGAAGTCCTTTAGCCGATGACCTGTGTTTGGGGGTCTGTTGCTGCCTCGCTCCTGAATTTGCTAAAGCTCGTACGGTAAAAAATCACGCGTCCCTGGTCCCCCCCCCCCCCCAACCAGCTAAGAAACACTGTGTGAGATTACAGGTTAAGCTCTACGGCGAAAAAAAAAATCTAAAAACTTAAAGGTGCACCAGGCAAATGAATGAAAAGATTAACCGAATTGCGTGGTACACGTGAGGGAAGTGGAGCAGAACTACATGTACAGGGTCCTTGAGAATTTCAGCCAATTGACAGAATGATGAAGAACAGAGTTAATATGCATTATTTGGTGCACCCTTTGTCAAGTCAAAGATGGGCTATTTGACAAGCTTGGCAAAATTCTTTGGAGGTTTTATATAAGTTGGAGCTATTTTTGTCTAATCAAAGATGTAACTTTGGAACAGACACTCAGCATAATTATTTATGAATGCCGCTGGGAGGTTTTTCCTCCTCCCTTTGCACAATTTAGAAGTGTTGGAAGTTTGCAACCTTAGTTCTTGTTTGTGCTAACTCCATTTTCTTAAGACAAAACTTGGAGATGTTTTACTCCATAGAAGAGGTTTAGCAATGCAAGCTAAGATTTTTTTTTTTCTTGTTTAAGGTGCGTTGTGGCACTTATCAAGCTGTTTCGCGGTTCCGATTTATTCTAACTCCGTTTTCTAAAAAAAAAAAAAAAAACCCCAACAAACTAGAGACCTTTTAGTTTGTAGAAGAGGCATAACAACAGGACACTTTGGCACTTGTTTAAAATGCATTGTGGCACTTATCAAGCTGTTTCACAGTTCCGATTTATTCTAACTCCTTATCATAATACTGAAGCCAAACACGTTTGACATTGAATTTCTCAGTTGTGCAGAAAGTGGAGTTGGAACAAACAAGAAGTAGGGTCGCGTGGTGATAGCTGTTGTTTGTTTGTTTGTTTTGTCTCGCCTGAAAACTCCAGTCAGATGGCGCTTTCGACCTTTCGTAAAAAAAAAAAAGAACGCTATTAATACGGTACAGATTTAGGAGAAACGCCCACTTTAATGTGCATGTTGCTCATGATTCCTCGGGGAACTCACCAATTAATAATGGATTCTGGTAACTGAAGAAAATAAATGAAAAGACTGATGAAAGAAAGGCTCCCATTATGTATTGGGCTTTGGGTTTCGGAACAGCTGGGCAGTAAGCCCCCGAGTCACAGAATACCGAAACGGACCATTCCTTCGTTCACTATAATATATGTCCACAACTTCGATGTGTATATAAACACGGTGAGTAATACTCACAGAGCTCTATGATACTACTCTTCTTCGTGCAATTATGAAGGGGAGGGTGGTGCGAATAATATTGTTGCATTGTTGACATGGATGTTGATACGCATGCAAATCGACGGACGGAATTTGGCGAATTGAACCGTCTCGGTATCCTGTGTCTCGAGTAAGCCTATGCGCGTACGAGCCGATTTCGATCGGCCGACTAGTCGGAGAGTGACGTCACGATAGTGAGTTTCAAAGAGACATTCCACTAGTCTACTGGGTTGTTGTTTTGTTTTTTCCTCACTGAAACCTGAGAGTATGTGCTTATAGAGATATCTCACTTCCGCCAAATCTCGAAACTAGATCGCTGGCAGTAAACAAGAATTGAAAGAGACCGCCTTCACCAAAGATAGTGTGCATATCTGTTTACTGTGGTTTGTTCCTATTTTGGGACTGATTGAAACTATTTAGAGCCGTTTGTAAGCTCTCACGTCCCGCGGAAATGCACAAACGGATATTGTTTACCGCAGCGACCTACTTTCCGCTCCATGATAACAGTGGTTTCGCGGCGCCTCTCGTGACTCGCATGGCAAATCGACCAGTAGTGAAATCTCTCTGTACATACATAGTCTCTATTGAAACACAGAGTTGTGACGCCATCATTCAACTCCTCGGCCGATCAGAACAGGCTAGTGCCCGCAAGGCCTTAAATCTGTCACTCACTTTCTTAAATTCACTCACACTGTACTCATTCTTATCCACACCAAGATTAAAATGACCGATAAAACATATAGGAACAAAAAACAAAATAATATAAAATAAATCATAATATAACTTGCTAACAATACCATTGGCCCATCATGAATATAACTTGCTAACAATACCATTGGCCCATCATGAATATAACTTGCTAACAATACCATTGGCCCATCATGAATATAACTTGCTAACAATACCATTGGCCCATCATGAATATAACTTGCTAACAATACCATTGGCCCATCATGAATATAACTTGCTAACAATACCATTGGCCCATCATGAATATAACTTGCTAACAATACCATTGGCCCATCATGAATATAACTTGCTAACAATACCATTGGCCCATCATGAATATAACTTGCTAACAATACCATTGGCCCATCATGAATATAACTTGCTAACAATACCATTGGCCCATCATGAATATAACTTGCTAACAATACCATTGGCCCATCATGAATATAACTTGCTAACAATACCATTGGCCCGTCATGAATATAACTTGCTAACAATACCATTGGCCCATCATGAATATAACTTGCTAACAATACCATTGGCCCATCATGAATATAACTTGCTAACAATACCATTGGCCCGTCATGAATATAACTTGCTAACAATACCATTGGCCCATCATGAATATAACTTGCTAACAATACCATTGGCCCATCATGAATATAACTTGCTAACAATACCATTGGCCCATCATGAATATAACTTGCTAACAATACCATTGGCCCGTCATGAATATAACTTGCTAACAATACCATTGGCCCGTCATGAATATAACTTGCTAACAATACCATTGGCCCATCATGAATATAACTTGCTAACAATACCATTGGCCCATCATGAATATAACTTGCTAACAATACCATTGGCCCATCATGAATATAACTTGCTAACAATACCATTGGCCCATCATGAATATAACTTGCTAACAATACCATTGGCCCATCATGAATATAACTTGCTAACAATACCATTGGCCCATCATGAATATAACTTGCTAACAATACCATTGGCCCATCATGAATATAACTTGCTAACAATACCATTGGCCCATCATGAATATAACTTGCTAACAATACCATTGGCCCGTCATGAATATAACTTGCTAACAATACCATTGGCCCGTCATGAATATAACTTGCTAACAATACCATTGGCCCGTCATGAATATAACTTGCTAACAATACCATTGGCCCGTCATGAATATAACTTGCTAACAATACCATTGGCCCATCATGAATATAACTTGCTAACAATACCATTGGCCCATCATGAATATAACTTGCTAACAATACCATTGGCCCGTCATGAATATAACTTGCTAACAATACCATTGGCCCATCATGAATATAACTTGCTAACAATACCATTGGCCCATCATGAATATAACTTGCTAACAATACCATTGGCCCATCATGAATATAACTTGCTAACAATACCATTGGCCCATCATGAATATAACTTGCTAACAATACCATTGGCCCATCATGAATATAACTTGCTAACAATACCATTGGCCCATCATGAATATAACTTGCTAACAATACCATTGGCCCATCATGAATATAACTTGCTAACAATACCATTGGCCCGTCATGAATATAACTTGCTAACAATACCATTGGCCCATCATGAATATAACTTGCTAACAATACCATTGGCCCATTATGAATATAACTTGCTAACAATACCATTGGCCCATCATGAATATAACTTGCTAACAATACCATTGGCCCATCATGAATATAACTTGCTAACAATACCATTGGCCCGTCATGAATATAACTTGCTAACAATACCATTGGCCCATCATGAATATAACTTGCTAACAATACCATTGGCCCATCATGAATATAACTTGCTAACAATACCATTGGCCCATCATGAATATAACTTGCTAACAATACCATTGGCCCATCATGAATATAACTTGCTAACAATACCATTGGCCCATCATGAATATAACTTGCTAACAATACCATTGGCCCATCATGAATATAACTTGCTAACAATACCATTGGCCCATCATGAATATAACTTGCTAACAATACCATTGGCCCATCATGAATATAACTTGCTAACAATACCATTGGCCCATCATGAATATAACTTGCTAACAATACCATTGGCCCATCATGAATATAACTTGCTAACAATACCATTGGCCCATCATGAATATAACTTGCTAACAATACCATTGGCCCATCATGAATATAACTTGCTAACAATACCATTGGCCCATCATGAATATAACTTGCTAACAATACCATTGGCCCGTCATGAATATAACTTGCTAACAATACCATTGGCCCATCATGAATATAACTTGCTAACAATACCATTGGCCCGTCATGAATATAACTTGCTAACAATACCATTGGCCCATCATGAATATAACTTGCTAACAATACCATTGGCCCATCATGAATATAACTTGCTAACAATACCATTGGCCCATCATGAATATAACTTGCTAACAATACCATTGGCCCATCATGAATATAACTTGCTAACAATACCATTGGCCCGTCATGAATATAACTTGCTAACAATACCATTGGCCCATCATGAATATAACTTGCTAACAATACCATTGGCCCATCATGAATATAACTTGCTAACAATACCATTGGCCCATCATGAATATAACTTGCTAACAATACCATTGGCCCATCATGAATATAACTTGCTAACAATACCATTGGCCCATCATGAATATAACTTGCTAACAATACCATTGGCCCATCATGAATATAACTTGCTAACAATACCATTGGCCCATCATGAATATAACTTGCTAACAATACCATTGGCCCATCATGAATATAACTTGCTAACAATACCATTGGCCCATCATGAATATAACTTGCTAACAATACCATTGGCCCATCATGAATATAACTTGCTAACAATACCATTGGCCCATCATGAATATAACTTGCTAACAATACCATTGGCCCATCATGAATATAACTTGCTAACAATACCATTGGCCCATCATGAATATAACTTGCTAACAATACCATTGGCCCGTCATGAATATAACTTGCTAACAATACCATTGGCCCATCATGAATATAACTTGCTAACAATACCATTGGCCCATCATGAATATAACTTGCTAACAATACCATTGGCCCATCATGAATATAACTTGCTAACAATACCATTGGCCCATCATGAATATAACTTGCTAACAATACCATTGGCCCATCATGAATATAACTTGCTAACAATACCATTGGCCCATCATGAATATAACTTGCTAACAATACCATTGGCCCATCATGAATATAACTTGCTAACAATACCATTGGCCCATCATGAATATAACTTGCTAACAATACCATTGGCCCATCATGAATATAACTTGCTAACAATACCATTGGCCCATCATGAATATAACTTGCTAACAATACCATTGGCCCATCATGAATATAACTTGCTAACAATACCATTGGCCCATCATGAATATCCCATCCTCCCATCCTTTTTTTTCCCCACCAACCACACACGCGCAAGTACGCACGCCATATATACATGCACACACACGCTAGCGCTCGCACACACACACACACACACACACACACACACATATAAATTCTAATCTACGTCCACAATAATGTTAACTTCGCAGGAATTCAGCTTAATATTAAAACTTAATCAATCTCTGGAGAAAAGAAAAAGAGAGCCAGCAACATTTCGATAGGAAACCGCAGGGCGCGAACCATTGACCTCGTTAAAATTCCAGAGGCGGACATCATCAACGAGAATTGTCAGATCACCGACGGGAAACTTCATAAATAAGAGATAAATCATGAAAGGTTTACGTACAATAGGCAATGGGCGTCGGTGACAGGGATGAGTGGCGCCCATAGATACTGGCCAGTGGCCGGAACGAAAGTTTCATCAACTTTTGTCGATCGATAATGACTGTGACCTCTTGTACGAGCTCGTCAGCTGCGCTGAGGTCATAGGGTCCAGGAAAGGGGGAAGGGGGGGGGGGGTGTGTTGAAAATTGTTCTAGAAATTCCTGTAAAAGAAAACCGTTATAAAAAACGGCTATTGTATTTTTTGGGGGGGGGGGGGGGCACAGTATTTTACATAGACAGCTGTAGCTGAACAGCGAACACAACTCTGTATTTTCTCTGTTTGCCTTTGTAATTAGACAATGTCCCAAATAAACAATATGGGACCGTTCACATAATATGTCATCAAAAATTGACTAATTTTGACCCCCCTCCCTCCCCCTTATCATCACGTCATGTCATCAAATGGCTATACCCCCCCCCCCAACCCCCCGTTTGATGACGTAATCAAAACTTGACAAATAACGTCTAAAAATACCTGTATAGTCCTGTTTGCTATTTATTTTAATTCAAACTAACAGATTATAAATAAAATTAAATCAGTAAGAGCTTTATATCGCGCTTAATATCCACTAATGCTCTAAGCGCGTTTCAAGGTGTCCCTGACAGGCTGATTCAACCATTTAATACCGGTTCCATCTCAACTCACAAAGAGCAAACAGAGAAGCTGCCTGTTAGCAAACTGACAAGATATATACTTTCCACTACCTACATTGAGTAGTAATACTAGTCATTCAAGGTATTGGTTGATTAATTAATTAGTTATTTTATTGGCAGATATTATATTTATAATAAAAATATGAATTTGATCTATATATTTGTTCTTCTTTTTCAATTTTACCAAACCACATTGATGGCATCATCTTTGGACTCAACACCATCCCTCCCCCATGCCATCACTTGTCATCACTCAAGAGACCCCCTTCCCCCCCCCCCCCCTTATGTGATGACATAATATGTGAACCGTCCCTATCCACAAAGAAAAGCCTTGTGTGACTGGTGGGGACGGGTTTATAGGAGGGGGGGGGGGCATTTGCCCATATACCCCCCCCCCCATATAAAAATATAATAGTGTTGAGTAACTTTGTTGAGTAAATTGTTGCGTCAGCCATTGTTACCTACGGAAAGTAAAGCCATGGTTTTTGTAATTTGTTACACATAAAAATCTACTTGGAGTTTTACTGGCATCTATTTACATGTAATGTAATCTCATCAGGTGCATTACTAATTTCACCTTTCACCTTTCAGCTAGGCATTGTCCATCCACTGCAGGATGTAGCCCTCCGACAAATGACTTCCATTCCTTTCTCTCTAATGTCTTCCTCATCCATGTTGTTCCTCCTCTCTTTTTAATAATTATCATCCTGCCATCTTCTTCCTGGTCGTCCACGTGTTCATTTTCCTGTCCATGGTTGCCATTCAGTGCAGGGTTTTGTTCATCTATTATCATTCATCCTTCCCACATGTCCAGCTCAATTCCACTTATTTAACCTTTCTATATAATGTACCACTTGTCAGTTCCAATTACATGCATTAAACAGACTTCGTTCTGTAAATTTGACGATTTGTCGTGCATTTTAGTTTCTGTGTTTGAGGCGTCCACCGAACCTGAAGTACGCTGCCCCCCCCCCCCCCACAAAGACCTAAATTCGGCCCTGATAAGAGGTCGACTCTTGTGCATTAACAAAGTACCGGACATCGGATGTCAGTTTGCTGGGAACCACGTTGCTGGTGGGCCGTTGGACCGTTTGGACGTCAGCCGGTCATGATGCCCTTACACAATCGGGCGCGACCTTTGCTCTAGTGCAGTGGATTCTCAACCTTTTTCAGGCAATCGCCCCCTTAGGTTCCATATTTTCTTTCATCGCCCTTTTCTGCCCCCCCCCCCCTTTTTCCATTTTTCACACACACACACACATACACACACATACACACAAACCAAACTCAAACCCAATGGATACATTTCACGAGAAGACAGACTACAAGCAAGTTATCATGTAAAGTTTTTTTTAAAGCCTTATTAATGACAACAGATGTGTTGATTGTTCAATATAAACCATGGAGCATTCTTTATCAAAATGCTTAAAAAAAAAAGGCCGGATCTATTCATTGAACCCATCTAAGGGTAATATCAACAAGTCAGTGGCTGCCCTGTATTGATACCCAAATCGTCCACCATTCATGTTTCTGCCCCCCCCCCCGCCTCCCCTGCCCAATATCTCCCCTTCATCGTTTTCACTCCTGTGTCGGCCCTTTCTTCGTCCTCCCCCCCCCCCACACACACACACAAGGAAATCAAAATCGTCTACGTTGAGAACCACCGTGGGCAGTCTCCTAGCATTCTCTGGGAAAACCCCGTATTAAGCTACAAACAAAATTTAACAGGACACGCAGAAAACACATTTCACATTGCTCCCAGGCTTATTTGATTTGTTCATTTTCCATGTTGTGATCACCAAAAGAAGCTGATTCGAACAAACTTATAACCTGCATAGAAAGGTAGAGCGATTTAGTTACCGTTCCCCAAGACTGTTGTAACTCTAACATTCCAAAAATCGGTTTTTATCTAATAAATTCAAAGCCGCATAGAATGATCTTGGCTGTGGACTCCTAAGCCGTTCATATAACATAATAGCAAACTTTCAAAATTCATCATTACTAGACCAGTTGTGCTAAAATAAAACAATGTTTTGCTTCTCCTAAGAAGTAGCCAAAACCGTTTTAGGGAATGTTGATCATTTTTATTTCCACAAATTAGTAGTTTCTAGTTGGTCTACTTCTTTAATCCTATTTTGGGAAATTGCCTTGGTGTCATTGCAGTCCAGTCACAATTTCAACAGACATGTCGTCGCCACAGTGCAGCACCGGCCGGCGTTTTTTTTTTTGGGGGGGGGGGGAGGTGGAGATAACTTTTTATTTAATTTTGCCCGGGCAGCGGCCTGTTCGGCCTGCTCTTCGCGAGTTCCGACTGCCAAGGTATCTGTAACGCGCCCAACGTGTACACGGGCCCTCCGAGTGTTTCGTCCTTAAGCTAGGTTTCCATGTGTACGTTAGGCGTAATGCGCAACACGTAATGCGCAATGCGTAATGCGTATTGCCCTTTTCCATGTGTGCGTGTATAATATATGTTCGTGATCCATCAGTTTGTCCTTTTTGGTTCTGAACACATCACAGTTTGGTATTCATAGAGCTATGGCCCCTTGCTTGTCTAGATATGCCATGAGGAGTTTGAAGACATTGCAACTTTTGGACTTTTGTATCAGTATTTTCGCTTGACCAGAGAACAACTACAGCAAGTTTTGTTCCATATAGGACCTCATCTGATGAAAATAAACCTAATAAGAGAAGCGACTGGTCCAAAGGATCGACTGGCACTTTGCATCAAGAGCATTATCTGGGACGACATTTCGTGGAATTTTGCGACAGCTGGTCGAAAACACACGTGCAGAAACACATATTTTTGGGCATTCTGGGGCGGGAATTTCTAGCTTCCGGTGTCCTTAGAGCTGCGTGATGCGTATTCTAACGATGGCTCGATCGTTCGAATACGCACAACGTATCACGCATCACGCACACATGGATACACTTTAGTTAAATTTCCATGTAAACGTTGTTTACGCATTACGCATTGCGCATTACGCATTACGTACACATGGAAACCTAGCTTTATTCGGGAAGACTAGATGCTCGATCCTAGCTACCGTAGGATCAGGAACAGGAAAATAATTATAAGAAAAATCCCGGAATTCCCGGAATTCCAAAAAGCCTGCACAGACCGGGATTTGAA
The DNA here is from genome assembly GCA_963931925.1 of Onchidella celtica. Lineage (NCBI taxonomy): Eukaryota > Metazoa > Mollusca > Gastropoda > Systellommatophora > Onchidiidae > Onchidella > Onchidella celtica. Next base: position 41,174,143 of record OZ007574.1, read on the forward strand.
CCCGGTACCTTCGGCATGAGAGTCGAGCCTCTAGACCACCGTCTTCCCATTTTAATTCCATAAAATGATGAAAAGTGAATTTGACTAGTCTTGCCCTCTTTGTCTCTGATTATGCAATGCAGCAATTTTTTTGCGGCACGGTAACTTTCTTTTCGTTCGACCAAAGCATGTTCAAGTAGGGCAAAGAGAATACTCGTTTCAAGCTGTCCAAAGATATCACACACTTTGCCAATTTCTTGACATGAAGACATCAGTGTTTAGGAATTGTTCCTGGACACGGTGGTCTAGAGGCAAGATGCTCGCCTTTCATGCCGAAGATACCGGATTCGATCCCCGGTCGGTGCAGGCTTGTTGGAATTTTTTTTCAGGGTGGGGGGGGGGGGGATCCTGTCCTTGATCGAGCACCTAGTCTTTTCGGATAAGGTCGAAAAACTCGCAGGGACCGTGTACATACTGCGAACGTTAAAGATACCATGGCAGTGAGAAGTCGAGAACAGCAGGCAGAACAAGGCCGCTGCCGGGGCAAAATTTAAAAACAGAACTAATCCCTACCCATAGATATACATTACTGAACGCCATAAAAACACATAGAAACAAGAAGAAGATCAAAAAGAAGAAAAGTGAGGTGTAAATGCCAATGGCCGCCAACCCCCTCTAAATAAAGACCTAAACACAGGAATTGTTGGCACTGAGCTGTTTATTCACAGAAACTTCCTCGACCTCCACCACTTTCAAATGCAGTTTTAGAGAGACAGAGAGAGAGAGAGAGAGAGAGAGAGAGAGAGAGAGAGAGAGACAGAAAATCTATACAACTTTAACAGATAACGAAGTATAAATAATTCTCTCTCTCTCGTTCTCTCTCTCTCTCACACACACACACAATTTCTCTCTCCTCCTCTCGTTATCACCCTCTCTGACTTCTGCCCTCTTCCCCCCTCCCCCTCTCTCTTTGCCGCTGTCTCTCTCATTCTCACTCTCTCTCAATGGCCCTCTCCGGCTCTGTCATCCTCTGTCATGTCTGTCCTTCTGTCTTTCTCTCTCTTTCTCACTCTCATACACACACACAAACACAAAATTTTCTTGCAAGAGAAAAAGCGTACATACTAATGTAATCCTCACAAAAGATAGGGCACCACTATTCTCTCTCTAATGAGTCAAACCCATTTTGTCTTCGATGCCAGGCAGTTTTAGTATCTTTCATTTCACATTAGCGAAAACGGGCACATAACATATAAACCATATCCCCATTATCACAGCATGCTTTTAGAAAACTCAACCAATACATCACAAAGGATCCAAGCGATTATATCTTGTCTAAGTGACAGTATGGGTGTAGCGTCCCACTAGTTGAACGATCGATATTTTTCTTCCCCCTGCATGACGCGTCTCACTCGGCGACCCCCCCCCCCCTCTCGCCAGCAAGGCCGGTATTTCCCTTTGATGTCGATGTATGGCTTGTTTGTCTCACTGTAGAAAATCTAGAAGCGTCTGAAAGATACTGCAGTGTCCGAGATTACGCTAGGTCGACCTTGAGTGATGTAATGCTGTGACGTGTCTGTGTACGATTGGGTGGCTGGTATGTGTCCCGAACGATCTAGGTCTGTCTCGTGCTTATGGGGCGGTAAAGCCGCTTCCTGAACGTTCCTGGACAGAATATATATATAAGGAGGGCCAGGCGAGCGGTAGGTGTGCAAATCGTGGGTGAAAATCGTAAGGTGCAAATCGTAGGTGTGTACATCCAGTTGTAGTAGAAGTGTAGTGCCTTCCCTGATAGGTGTAAGTAACTTGTGGATATCAGCTCGTGTTTACAGTTATTAAAGTTAGTATTAATTGTTCATCGGATCCTGTTATTTATTTCTACAACAGTTCGAGACAGTTTCGTTTTTTAAGGGGTAGACGATCAGTTCATCTGACTCTCCCCATCATAACGTGCTGAAATTTGCATCAACTGTTACAATGGGCATTAGCGGAACCCAACTCTTATACACTATTAATGATTGGAGTATTTATGAGGCCATAAAGGCAGAAGAAAGTAGTCCGGGGTCATAAAGCTATTATGACATGATGTATGAAAATCCTTTGTGTCAGCTAACCCCGAGCCGTTCGCCATGGGGTCACGATTTGACCGCATGTTGACCACGTCCACCTGTAAACATCCGCTGCGGAACTCGGAAAAATCTTCGTCACGTCAGAATGAAGGTTATGGCAAAGGCGTTTCGTAAGCTGTAACTACTTGTATAGAGATGAATTCTGTAATAGTATGATGTGTAGATTCTGTGATTCTCCGTTGCATTTCTCTGTCAAATGAGAGAGAGAGAGAGAGAAAGAGAGAGAGAGAGAGAGAGAGAGAGAGAAAGAGAGAGAGAGAGAGCGAGAGAGAGAGATGAGGAAGGGGGAGGACCCGGCCACAAACCAACTGATTTTGATGGGCCAACTCACAGGATATGGACGTCACGACAATGAGTTTCGATGAAACCACGTGCACCAAAACAAGTGGTTGATTCTCATTGAAACTCATTACCGTGACCTCAACGTCCAACCAGATGGCCCATCAAAATCTCAAAGGTTTAAACATGTACGAAGTCAGTTTGCTATTGGTCGGCACACTGTTCAAATATCTATCATAATTTTCTTTTCATAATCAGTGTTTAATTAAAACCACATTTTTCAGTCGCAGAAACTTAGCGCAACGATCCTCGGCAAACAAAAACTTTCAAAATATAATATATAACATAATTTTCGGAAAAACAAGATGTTTCGGTACATTACCTCCCCAGCGTTAAATTGTAATTTTAATTATGTCTGTCTACGAAAAGCCCTTTACAGAATACTTTTTTGGAGCTGCTTCATTATGAAATTAATGAATTGTAGACAGCCAGTGTGAATCAGGACGAAGCCATAATTTTTATAATTTTTATTTTTTTTTATTTTAATTTTCTGACAGTTTGCGTAAACAACATAATTTGACAGCTTCCCCGACTAGGGCTGTCGAGTTTAACCTACTGGAACTCAAAAATGCAATCTATCGCTGTTCCTCTCATGAAACCGCGCAGCTGCGAAAGATCTAAGTTTACAGAAGAGGAGAAGTTTTCTTTAACTTGAAACGCATTTCTTATCTTATATCATATACACGTTTAGTTATCTCACTAAACATTTGAAATATTGTATCCCATCTTAATCAATAGAAAATAATATTATGAAATTCCTTCAAGTAGTTCATAGAATTTTGGGGGGAAATAAGTTGTCATCTGCAGCTGTGCGAGGACACTTGTGTGGTTTCATGATAGAGTCAGCTATTTATACGAAACAGTACTGCTGTGTGAAGGAAAAAGACCGTATGCGCCAATAAAGGTGAAGGTCACACTTTTAAGATCGCACTATAGAATGAAATACACTCTAGCTTTCTATCTTGGTTTCAGTTCAATTCTCTGGCAGCCTTGTGCCATATCTGCGACACATAACTAAGTATCCAATAATTTTTGGTTTTCTCTTGCCATTTTGTTTTGATAAATTATCTAATTTATCGGCAAAGCCACTTTCTTCATTTATTTTGATATTTTTGCAGTTATTTGACTTCTTCAAAATAGCTTTAACTGTTTCGAAAATTTTGATCAAGGCAGTCCGTGTCTGGACATTTAAAGGGTTGATACGACTTACAGTTTCTTTTGGTCATCACTTAATGATAATTGAACAGAGATCAACTATGGACTCAAAAAGAAAATGTTTCATTGGCTTTTGGGCGGGGAATGTGTGCGCCCCGGTCTTGTGCGATCTGTTACCACAAAACGGCGGACTATTCAAGCACAGAAATGTGACTTTCTGTCTAACAAAGAGCACTCACTATCTTGCACTTTACTTTTCTGTGTGAACTGGATTTTCTAAGAGAAACTGAGAACACGAGACAGCAGTGTGGCATTGCATCTGCAGCTAAAATGTATTTCAGACGTATTTCAAAACAGAGCTAAGATTAGTCCTGTGTGGAAACTGTCCACTGATTGACTGATAATTTTCCCCTAATATTTTGCACAGAATGAAAGTTTGTGGGTATATTATTATATGCGAGAGAGAGAGAGAGGGGGGGGGGAAGAGAGAGAGAGAGACAGAGAGACAGACAGACAGACAGACAGACAGACAGAGAAGAAAAAGGGAGAGAGGGTGAGAGAGAAAAAGAGAGAAAGAGGGAGGGAGAGACAAAGAAAGAGGGGGAAAGATAGACATAAAGAGAGCGAGAGGGAGGAAGAGAAAAAAGAGAGGGAAAGAGAGAAAGAGAGAGAGAGAGGGGGTTAATATTTCATTGTAACGGGCTTTGGGTCCGTGGAGACAGGCGCTATACAATTATACTCCCATTATTATTATTATTGTTATTATTAAATCACAAAATATTTTTCTCTTCTCTTCCACTGCTGGGACAAAGAGGGTTAAAAATACAATGTACTGTCGCGACTTTACGCCTCAGCAGTGACCTGTTTGTTTGTTTAAAGAGTAAAATATATTACAATAATGTTAATTGCTGTCAAACTGGTTGGGACCGGAATTTGTTTTCATCACCACAGTCCTAATGAATCCGCCCACATCAAATTAAAAAACCTAAAACATTGCGACAAAAATAAATAAATAAATAAATAAATGAAAAGATCAGAGCTCAGTCGGTTCGGACGGGGGAAAAATGGACATGCTGTCTTTGTTCCGAATTGGGAGATTATTTTTGTATTTAATTTACCCATATGGGTTCAAGTACGAGCCAAAACATAACGTGATGATATCCCTGTTTATGGCTGAGCTATAAATGACGTTAGCCAAAATGCAAAACAGATTCAAAGTGTCATCTAAACTGACTAAGAGTTCTCTTTCCTACCAGCGTACTTTGAATCTTAGGCCTACATCATTCTCTTTGTACGCCTACAGATATAGATGCAGTTGATATGTTCAGGGCATGTCTTTAAAACCTGCACTTTTTTGTTGGAAGTGCGCAGGCAGGGAAGATATTTATTGGCTACCTATGTACTTTGCATAGGTAGGTAAGGAAGATATCCCCTGCCTATGCGATCCTCATGACATGTGCAAAGGGTGTAAGTAGGTAAGATATTTTTTGTCTATTCGCTTAGCTTAGGTAGGAAGATAGTTTTGTCTCTGCATGTTTCCTGGGTCAGGAAGATATTTCTTGTATGACACGTTGCTTAGGTAGGGAAGATATTCCCTTCTTTTTCTGCCTTGCCGAGCTGGAGGCAATAGGGGAGCTATTTTCCATGAACTTAATTTTGCATGGCAGAAACAATAATAATATTACATATTTGTGTGATTTGTGTAAGTAGGAAAGATATATCAGTCACACAATAATTATAATTATATCCAGTGCCGTGCCCTTCGAATGGACTAGGGACTCTTTCATATAGGATGGTTGTGGGGGGGGGGGGGGGGAGATACTTTCTTTGTACTGGTTTGCTCTTTCCATTGGTTGTGGAGATATTCAAGTATGGGGAAGATATTTTAATGTCGGCCCTTTGACTTGATCTTGTGTTGCTTTATGGAAAGGACTAGTTCCCCAATTATACATATTACAGAATATAACTTATGAGGAATATCTTTCCTACCTATGCACTTCTTTAACAAAATGGTAAATAGAAAAGTAAGAGGGATTTAAGAAAATGATTTTTCTGTTTGTTTGTTTTATTATGCGGTACCTGAATCGACTGTCTGTCATTTGAACCTTTTATTATAATTATTAGTGACCTCAGGATAAGCGCTATGTTATAATAATAATAATAATAATATATTGCATTTATATAGCGCCCAACCCCGTCGATGACAAGCTCTGGGCGCTTTAACAAACTCTTACACACACACACACACACGCATACACAAAAGAAATTCAAAAATATTTACTATTGTTGCTGCCGAAAAACACCTAGCCTAGTTTGTCTGAAAGAAATGGGTCTTCAGATGGCGTTTGAAAGAACCAATGTCATTAATTTCCCTGGTTGTCTTTGGAAGAGTGTTCCAGATGGTAGGGCCAAGAAATGAAAAGGACTTTTCTCCTACAGTGGACAGATTCATTTTAGGTACTTTCAATTTTGTAGTGTCAGATGATGATCTTAGTTGACGAGATGGAACATAGTAATCAGTTAAATCAACTAGGTACGATGGAGCAGTATTATTGACACATTTGTGACAAATGGATGACAATTTGTACATTATTCTTTTCTCGACTGGCAGCCAGTGCAAACTCTGCAGAAGTGGCAGTGCTGAATCTCTTTTCTTTTTCTTCAAAACAAGTCTCGCTGCATTGTTTTGAGCAATTTGGAGTTTTCTAATATTTTTTTGTGAAATTCCAGCCAAAAGCTTTGAAAGTACAAAAGAATTTACTAAAACAGCCGCAGTTTCAGTTGAAATAAGATGTCTGATTTTACCAATTTTCCAGATTTCCATATATAGAATACGAATGAGGTGACTAACCTGAGATGACATAGAAATTTGAATCAATGTAAACCCCTAGGTTTTTTACTTTTTTTGAAATTTCTATTGAATTAGTGCCAATTATCATCTCAGTTCTGTCCACTTCTTGCAGAACCCGCTCACGGCCTAATAAAATAACCTCAGTTTTATCCTCATTTAGTGCCAGTTTGTTTTGGTTCATCCAGCTTTTAATTTCTGTTATACAGTTTCCAGCCTGCTGCAGAAGGCTGTCAACATCGCATGGCAAGGCAGAACTGTAGAGCTGGGTATCATCAGCATAGAAATGATATTGTAAATTAAATTTCTTTATTTCATGTACAAGTGGAATAGTATAGATAGTAAACAAAATAGGACCAAGCACTGAGCCTTGTGGTACGTCATACTGAAGCGCATAAGAAAAAGATCTTATTTTGTTGGTTACAACAAATTGGTGGCGATTTGACAGGTAAGATTCGACCCATTTAAGGGCGACCCCTCTGATTCCAAACGATGTTTCTAGCCTTCTGAGCAGGATTTCGTGATCGATGGTGTCGAACGCTGCTGATAGATCCAACAAATTTAGCAGAGTAATATTTCCAGAATCTGCCTTTACTAATATGTCATTCATGATTCTTAATAGTGCAGTTCAGTACTGTGGTTACTTCTGTAAGCAGATTGAAATGGTTCCAACAGGTCATTATTTCTCAAATGACACATTAGTTGTTGTAATATCACCTTTTCAAGGATTTTTGAAAGAAAAGGAAGGTTTGAGACGGGTCTATAATTTTTCAACATGTTTTGATCAAGAGTCGTTTTTTTCAAAAGTGGTGTTACCAGTTCATCAATACAAGATCTAACCAAAAATGTAGGAATAGGATCGAGGTCACAACATTTTGATGGCGATGCCATGATGATAGATTTTACAGATTCATTCGACACAACACCAAAAGTGTCTATAGGATTTCCCTGAAACTCATCAAAATGATCAATGGCATCAAAACTGTCAAGATTTTCTCGGATAGTTGTAACTTTTTTATCAAAATAATCAGCAAAAACATTGGGCAACAAATTGTTCTCGTAAATTGTGGGTAGAGGTGTTTCCTTTCTTTTCCCTGTGAGTTCATCACAAATAATAAAAAGTTCCTTACAAGATGTAGAATTTTGAAGTTTAGTGACATAGAAGTCTTTTTTTGGCAAGTTTAATAACACATTTCCATTTGTTCTTCTGGTGTTTGAAAATGTCCTTGTGGACTGTAAGACCTGTCTTTAACCATTTCCTTTCTGCTTTGCGACATTCTGCTTTGGCTGCTTTGACATCTAGGGTGTACCATGGAGCGAACGGTCTGTTGGAGATTGACCTGGTCTTGATAGGTGCATGTCGCTGTAGTAGATCTTGCTGGATGTTATTATAAGATGTGATGTCGCCTTCAAAGTTCTCGAGAGCATTGGCCATTTCCGTCTTGAAGGCATTGATGTCGATACCTTTTATATCTCTGGACGACACAACTTTTTTGATGATATTTGGCTTTGCAAAATCAATATCGAGTACGATGGTTTTATGATCCGAAATGAGTTTTTCTAGGACGGCAGTGTTGGTGAAGGTGCTCAAGGTTTGTTTGATGATCACTAAATCTAAGATGTGGACAGCTCGATGAGTTGGACATTTGATTATCTGAGATATGTTGCATTGGTCGATAAGTTCTTTAAGTCGTTTTACTTCAGATGATGTTTCAGAATCAAAATGAAAATTAAGATCACCCAAAAGAACAGGGTATCCTTTCTCGCAGGTTAAGCGTGGTAGGAGAACTTCAAGTTCACTCAGAAAATTGGTTTTACTGCCTGACGCTCGATAAATGCAGACAAAATGAAAGACTTTGGTGCCAAGATCTAATGATAGCTCCATAATCTCAAATGTTTCAGGTTGGTAGCTAGTTTCCGGTTTAATAACAATTTTTGGTTCAAGTGATTTGAACATTATTGAGATTGATTTGAGATTATACAAATCAAACAAAAGTTTTCTTTCTTTCTCTGTTTCTTTTCATGATGGAAGCAACAGTCACTGTGCCTGTACAGGTCATAGAAAAATATAAGACCAATACAGTCACAAATACAGAGTTCTGTGTGTGGCTATGTAAGAGGGAAGGGATGAACCAGTAGTTTTTAGTTGTTGTTGTTGTTTTGTTATTTATTTATTTATTTTATTATTATTATTAATTTTTTTTTGTATAATGGGGGTCAATGTGTGTGTGCTCATGTTATCATTCTGGATCCATATTTAAGAATGACTTCCAGACTAACTTGCAAACTGCATGTTGGTATAATTACGGAAATTTCAGCAGTAGGAAGAAAAGCGCTGTTGTTGAATACATCAATGATTTTGTCCTTGGAAGTATTCTGACTGTGCATTTAGATCTCTTCCTGCTTTCTAGTCTTTTCTCACATCTCATTCTATTTAAGGTGATATATTGAAGCATAATGTTTCAGTTGCTTTTTTTTTTTAGACAAAGCTCCTTTTTTTCCACATTTTTGGGAAATTGGCCTGCATGTTATCTAAGCTTAATTACATAGGGTTTTTTAATGTCAAAAGATTAAGATACTTTCAGCATTAGATATATGGTTCGTACACAGAAATAAGTGACACCATTTGCATTTGGCTTCTCTGTATGCGTGGTGCACTAGTTTGGAGTCAGTTTTATTCATTTTCCATGGGCGTTTCCCCCCTACCTCCTTGCTTTTGTGTTCTTCCTTTCTTTCACTTATCACCTTTTTATTGTATTGTAACTCTTTTTAGTTTTGGGTTTTCAGCCTATCAGTTACAACTTTGGAAGAACATACGAATGAAGTTTTTCTAAATGGTATTTCCTTGTAAGCATATGTGAGTGGATCTAGCAAAATCGGGTTTAAGGACCAAATTCTTGAGAAAACGCGCCCAAACGTACTGTACTAGTTTGCCCTCTTCGTTCGTATTGGCGATATTCAAGTACGACGAAAATATTTTGATGTAGACCCTTTGTCTTCATCTTTTTTTGCAATATGCACAGATAACATACAATAGATAATATTGTTTCTGTAATGCAAATTAAATGTACGAAAAATAGCTTCGTTATTGCCCCCGCCTAGGCAAAGCACAAAAATAAAGGAATATCTTCCCTAAGCAAAGTGTTAGACAAGAAATATCTTTCCGACCAAAGAACCATAGACATACCTTCCCTGCCTATGCACTTTCCAAGGGCACAGGCAAAGTGCACAGGGAAGGATATCTTCCCTACCTATGCACTTCCTTTTTTTCTCTCTCTCTCTCTCTCTATTTCAGAAGCGTGTCTTTGTCTTCCAAGGAGCCTTGCCATTGGCTTATTTTTTTTTTTTTTGGCTTATGTTTAATTTGTTTCTTTGTATTGTGTAGGCCATATTCATAATCGTAGTCTTAGCCCTCAAACGGACTGTCTGGGCTGGCGCAATTACACGCGCCCCCACCAACAGAACATGATACTTGTACCGTGCTGGGCTCTTGCTGTGTATCGTATCCTGTTCTTTTCATCATAAATGCAGACATTTTGTGCGTGTGGGCTTTTTTTTTTTTTTTTTCAATTGTTGGTTTTGTCAAGCCATTACCTGGGAGATCTGTCCTGGTTTTCATAATGTAAATGAAATTACATAACACAATTTACACGACAGCATAGTGACAAAACCAGCACTTGCAAAAACTGCATATTTATGAACGGCAGAAAGACACACATTCATACCTCCCAGCACGATACAAGTATTACGTTTTGGTTCGTAAGGCTCCAAAGTGGAAATCGGAAGAAAAAAAAAAAAGAAGTCGAGCGGAAAAAAAATTCACCTGAAAGATGTAGCTATGCAAGTTTTAAAAAAATTATTATTAGAAAATAAAAACATTCATGCAGCAGACTACCTCGCCCGACGCCTTTCCGTTACCCCCCCCCCCCCTCTTCCCCGCACACGGACGTTCCCAATAGCGCGTCCTTGAGTCATCTTTTTCCGCTCTACTTTTTAAAAAATCGATTACCTAGATACTCTCATCCCGGGATGATTGGGGTCGGGCCGGGGTTATCATTATTAACAATAATAATAACAGTACTAGTAGTAGTAGTGGTGGTAGCAGTAGTAGTTGCAGTATAATAATAATAATAATAGCTATCTTCTATTCGTAGTTTCAAAGCCATCTTGGATCTGAAATAAAAAAAAAGGAAAAGAAGGAAAAATGCATGGCGAATACAGACGGCTTTTGGGACACGCTGTTGTCCAATGTCCATTCTTTTCTGCAAGCGCAACATAGCAACAGGTTCAAAACACGGGGCCACACTTACTATACGGACGGTGAAGTTTCGTGTAACACACTTTAAGGTCGTGTGGGGTCACGAAAACAAATTTTGTCAGCGCTCTCCGATTGCATGGCTGTTTCACTTCACCACACATCACTGAGCCGCCGATGCAAGCTGCCACCTCCCTGCGGCTAAGAATGGAAACAAACCGTTTGCGACACCAAACCAATTCAGGCTATTTCAGCGCGATTGTAAATCTTCTTTTAGCCAAGTATTATGTGCCACGCCTCTAATTGTATAAATGACTTCAGCGGGAAGATTGAAAAGGGGATGGGTGGGGGAAAAGGGGGGGGGGGAGACCGAAAAACGCGCACATTATGCGGGGGTTGAAACAGCTGATATCAGTGCTGGCTGCCGCAAAACGGTCATGTGAGGTGAACCGCCGACCTCGATTGGCCAGCGCGGGAGATCAATGTCTATCACGGCTGTGCGAAAACTCTTTCGCTATAGGGGTGGTAGCATTGGCGGGGTCGACTTGAACTGCAGTACATAAACCCTCGACATTATAAACACAGGCAAAGTTGGTGATGTTAATGTAAACAGAAGGTGTAACCCATTCTTAAATCTAAAGACGTTCTGGGATAAAATCCGAATGCCACGTCCAAGCTTTTTACCGAAAACAACCTCTATGAATGGTATCCCCCTGTCTACGTCATCGGCCTCGCTATTTCCAGCCTCGAGAAACCCAGTTTGCTTTCTGTTCATTATAGGACCGTCCGTCCACTATCACGCTGCCCAGTGCTAAACGAACTTTACTTCTTCAACGCAGAAATTCTGTCGAAGTGAGAGAAAGGTATGTTGAAAAAAGAAATCACAATATTACGTTGTTGTTTTTTTTTTTAGTTGCAATTTGTCGCAATTATTTACATCGCTCTCTTTCGTGAGGAGTTTAATTTTGGCTACACAGGATGTAAACAAAGGGTTGACTTGGAACAGCTGATTTGCCCGTCCGGTTCCATTAATTTTAATCGAACTATTCTTGCTCGCTCTTGTTTACGAAGAGAAAGCTGCAGATGTTTATCCACTTCACTCTCTAATCAAGTAATCAAAATGTGAATTTGATGTTTTGTTTATGTTCTGCGCAGCAAAATTTGCCAGGTTGTATCGATGTGCACTCGATTGCTAGCCGTTCACGCGACGACATCGGCGCTCCCAGGTCGATCCCAAAATAAACTACGGCGTGCGGGGCGGCGGTCGGGGGATCTGAAATGAATTATTGAAAGAGTACCGGTTGAAACTGGTTTGTCGGAACTGGTTTCAGCCGCCTGGATCTCGTTTTATCGCTTCATCTTCACTGCACCATGCAGGCCCTTTTATCTGACGGTAGCCTACATAAACTGCGCATATTAGTCAATGCAGTTAGATCACCCCCACCCCCCGGCCGGCCCCCCAGGTACATTACTTATTTCACGGCCGCTTTCATGTTGTAATTTATTTATTTTGTAATGCTCGTGTAAATTGCCTTTTGCGTAGAAGTTCAGACGGAAGAATAAAGGTACAGCTGTACTTAGCGAGCAAGAGTAAGCGTCACAGAGGGAGTAAATTAGCCTACATGGTGTATTTTTGCATGCATTTTGTATGTCTGAAAATCCAGGCGAGGTGGCGTGGTGTCAGCTTGTACAAAGGTGTAGCATAATGGGCTATTTAGTTTACCATATTGTTGTATGCGTCATTTTGTCGATTTTGAGGTTTTGCCATGAAAGTGGTTCCCTCACTTTTATTATGTACATGTATACGCGTCATATGGGCGTTTCTTTCATGTGCATTTTTATGCGTTTTGATTTTGAAACGAATTGAATAAAACCCAAATGTTACACAACTCTTCTAACTTTCAGTCCTCATTTTCTCGAAAAGGTAAAAATGCACATACAACAATATGAGAAACACCCAACGATATGATTTTATGATTTATTTATTCTTTTGCCTAAATAAAAATCGAATTTCCGACACGTGTCCATTTTTGTCTTTGTTGTTGAGATTATTAATTTTTGTGTCAAAGGGCCAACAGGTCAGTCCAACAACAGGCGTCAATGTGGAAGGTAAATACAACGCTTAACCGAGTTAAACAGCAAGTACGTGTATATAATAGCCCACACAGACTCGAAATCGGACAAAATTATTGATTGGGTGGTTATTTCACACGTTCACCCACCATTTTTTTGTTTTTTTCTTATAAGCTGGCAATCAGAACAGCCCTATGGGCAGTTGAGGTGCAGATGCTGACAAGAACGATCCTCCTGAAACAAAGACCTCAAACCAGCCCAGTATATGAACAATTGCAATGGTAGTGAGAACGTTAGCTGACTAGTAATTGTACAGTGCAGTTTTGTAGTGGTCATCATCCTTGTATAAACCATCAGAATCATATTCATCTCGGCCAGAACGGGTGGGGAGGTGAGGGGGGCAGGGAGTTAGGCCTGTTGGCACGGGCTTACGATTTTGAGGTGGCGACTCTCCCCTGGCAGTGGCAAAATGTGTTTGTGGGGGGGGGGGGCGCTTGGTAAAGAATATTGATATTGTGAAGAGGGGGGGGGGGAGTCCTTAGCATAAAATGAAATAGCCTACTTTACAGAAGATTTACAAAAGATTAACAGATATTTGATTTGATTTGATGACAGGAACCAGAATCCGAGTCCGAGTACACCAGGCATCCCCATAAATGCTCCTCTCCCCGCCCCAAGATCCATTCAAGGGTTTTTCCTGCTTTGGTTCCCAGTGGTCAGATGGTTCCAATATATGTCGGGCTCATCCGGCCTTGTCGCCAGTTCTTTCCTCACCTCGTCTGTATCCCGCCCCAGTCATTCTGGTTAGGGGGTTGGGGGGGGGGGGGCAAGACTAGCAGATAAAATATAGATAAGTAAATGTTTATTCAGCACAAATTAAAAAAAACAAACAAAACAAGTCAAGGTTGAGCAGTTTGAAATGGCCTACATTTTTCCCATTTAGCCTGGGCCAATTGCCAGCTTTGCACGGGCCTATAATTCACCTCTCTGTGTTCCATCAAATCACTCATAAGCTTCTTGCTGTCTCATGTCTTTCAGTTGTCTCATTCTTTGTGTCTTTCTTTCCTTCCACTTTTTTTTTTGTTCCTCTCCATCTGACTTTCCCCGCACACACAGTCACATACGAACAGATATATGGGCATTCTCACCCTCCTTTCTCAATAATTAATGAATTATTTTGTTCAGTGTGAAATAGGCTAATTCTTGAAAGGAAAAAGACGGGGGGGGGGGGGTGGAGGGCTGGTGTTCAAGGTAAGGCTGATAGAGCAATGATGTGTTAAGTCCGTTTTCCGTCGATTTGACTCAGTGCACGAGGTCTTTCTTCTTTCTTTTCCCTCGCTGACTCGTACGCCTGAACTCATGAGACGCACTAGTTGAAGTCTCGCCAGTGAAAGAGGTTCCGTTAAACTCTATGGGGAACGGGACAACTGATGTGAAATGACGTCACGACTTTCAGCGTTCCTCTTTGTTTTGGGGTAAAATGTTGTCGAAAAGACTCCTTGCGTCCATAGCGCCCACGGAGGACGATGCTCTTGGACAGGGCCGTAACTAGGGCCCCGCAGCCCCCGCAATGCGGGGGGGCCCCCGAGGGTAGGGGGCCCCCGGACGGAAGAAAAAAGAGGGAGAAAAAAGGAAGAAGAAAAAAGAAAAAAAGAGGGAAAAAGAAGAAAAAGAAGAAAAATAGAAGAGAGAGAGGGAGAGAGAGAGAGAGAGAGAGAGAGAGAGAGAGAGAGAGAGAGAGTCTGGAATTATCTGGGGGCCCCAGCAATTTCAGCAAAGCAGAAAAAGACAATTTAGAGACAAGAGTGTTAATAACTGTCGGGGCCCCCCTCAACAAAATCGTAGCTGTTGGGGGCCCCTCAACAAAATCGTAGTTGTCGGAGGCCCCTTACTTAACTGACTCATGGTTGCCGGGGGCCCCTTAACCTGGTTTTCCGATCAAATTATAATTATGGTTAAGGCACTCGTAATAAATGGCTCTCGGCCTTTGAGTGCAAAAAAACTTGCTTTTTTTTGTTTTGGTCAAGACGATCAAGATGAACCGACGGGAATATCCCTCGGGTGCTCAAAAGCGAAAAATTTGCGAAACAAAATGAAGAGGGAATGAAAAAAATTCCGAAAATAGATGCCTTTTTTAAGCAACCCCCAAAAATGGATGAGCTTGGTAATGCCAGTGATTGTATCAACCCCAGGCCAGTGTCAGATCAAAGTCCAACTTTAGAACCTGGACCAAGCATGCAACAAGAGGAATCAAAATCCACTGGTAAGTAGCCAAGATCTCGATCTAGATCAAGATTAGATCTAGATTCTAGATATATCTAGACGTCTAGATCTAAATCTATACATGTATCTAGCTTTCTCTTGACTTAAATTCTAGTGCATGTAATTATTGAGTTGCCAGCAAAGAGACGGCAAAAATTTTGGTATAGATCTAGATCTATATTTAGAATTCTCTGAAAACACTGTGATCTTCCAGCCCAGCAAATTACGAGCACGAGATCTAGTAGTGCCGGTGTTGTTGCTATTGCTGCTGTTGTTGTTATTGTTGTTGTTTTGTTGTGTTTTCATTTTTTAAAGTTATTGTCTTTCCAATCGTAACGTAAATGTAACGTATATCACAACAAAGTATGAATTAGAAAACTAGATCTATCTATATCTATATCTAGTGATATAAGTCACTGTTTCTTTCTTTATCTCACCTTTTTTTCAGGTCACACGAAAGAAGGTAGTGTAGAACTACTTGTACCAGAAATAGATTTTGCCGATGATCTAACCGATGATATGAAACATTTCATCGTTCAACATGGACTTTGTCGCCCGAAAGGGCCATTTCCAAGGAATACACAAAATAGAAGCTTTTCTTCTTATTTCTATAGTGAAGATTCTACACAGTTCTCACATTCTTCTAATACATGGCTTTGCTATTCACAAATACAAGATGTAGCTTACTGCCATTTCTGTTGGCTTTTTTCCCCCGACCACCGAAAGTTCGACACTCGGGATTGGCAAGGTTTGTCTAAAAAGGTCAAAGAGCATGCACTATCAGGAGCCCACATTCAAGCCTGCATAGTTGGAAACCATTGGAAACAACACAAAACAGTCGATCACAAGATCGATGCAAGTTTATCTGATGTGACTAGATTCTGGAGAGAGATTTTGAGAAGACTTGTTGAAATTATTTTGACAATAGCTAGAAATAACATCGCCCTGAGAGGAACGACTGATCAACTTGGTGCTATTTCAAATGGGAACTTTCTTTCACAGGTGGAACTGTTGGCCAAGTTTGATGTTTCTATAAATACCCTAGATGGCAAAAAGAAAGGGTCTACTAACTATTTAAGTCCACTTATTCAGAATGAACTTATTGGTATTTTAGCATCAAGAGTGAGATTAGACATTTTAAATGAATTGAAAAGTGCCAGATTTTATTCCATCATCATGGACACCACCCAGGACAGTTCGAAAAAAGACCAATTGAGCTTAATTTTTCGATATGTATTAGTGGAGGACAGTGTTTAAGTTCATGAAGCTTTTATCAATTTCTATCATATCCACGACCAGACATCGGAGGGCCTACAAACAGCACTACTGTCGTTCCTAAAGGAGCATTCAATTAATTTAAAACACTGCAGAGGACAGGGCTATGACGGTGCTGCGAACATGTCCGGGTCATGCCAAGGTCTTCAAAAGAGGATTATTGACTCTCAAGCAAACGCATTTTACGTGCATTGTGCAGCGCATAACCTGAATTTAGTTGTCAACGACGCAGTGAAAGGAATTGTAGAAGTCAGGATTTTTTTCGATATCATTCAGCAGCTGTACGTATTCTTCGGCCACAGCATCAACAGGTGGGACATTCTCGCTGAAATCACTTCTGAGTCGGAAAGTACACTGAAAACGTTAAACCCTACACGCTGGTCTGGAAGAGTCACCTCTTTAACTGCTGTGAGACTAAGATTTCCAGATGTTTTAAAAGCTCTCAGCAAGATTGCTCTCCAGAATACAAACAAGGACACGATTGATGAAGCTATATCACTGAGGAACAAGATGGAAAATTTTGACTTCATTGTGATTCTCACAGTGCTCAGTGACGTTTTGTCCGACATCAATGTAGCATCAAAGCTGCTTCAAGCCAAAGATCTTGACTTATCAAAAGCTGTGTGTGAGCTGGATGCTGTGTTGTCCAAACTGAAGCAACATCGACAGGATTTGAGTCATTTCTGGCGAGGAGTGAAGACACTGCTCGACGATGGTCCATACCCACAACATTCAAACAGAAGAGAAAGGCAGCAGTAAAGTTTGATGATGATATCGACCCGGAGAGAATCTTCAAAGAAAAAGTGTTCTATGGCATTTTGGATACTATGATCCTGCAGTTGGAGTCTCGCTTCACAGGAACAAAGAAAATCACCTCGCTATTCAAAGTCGTGAACCCACCATCGCTTCTCACTTTACAAGAAGTTGATATCAATACTGAAGTTGACAGGCTTGTTGAAGCGTACCCTGAAGACCTGTCTAAGGCACTAGCTACAGAGCTGGTTATGATGAAGACCTCTATGGGTGATAAACTAACAGGATTGTCTTCTGTGCGACAGCTCGCAACCTGCCTGCTAGTAGATTATAAAGAGGTTGCTCCTAGCTTTCCCAACATCTGCGTTCTCCTGCGCATCTTCATGACAATCCCTGTGACTGTTGCATCCGCGGAGAGGTCATTCAGTAAGCTGAAGATTATAAAAAACTATATGAGAACATCCATGAGCCAGGAACGCTTGCAAGGTTTGGCACTGCTCAGCATTGAAGCAAAGAGAGTAAGAAAACTAGACTACGAGCAAGTAATCAACGATTTCGCGGCCATGAAAGCAAGGAAAGCACCGATGGTTTAAGGTAAGCATTATTTTATTTTTTATTTTGCTCCTGTTCATTTTACTGGTTTTTATTTTTAGTTTCAGTTGCTTGCATGGTTATTGATGCTTGGATTCTTTTGTTATGTAGTTGCAGTTGTGTTCATTTTAATTTACTTTTATTT
Organism: Onchidella celtica; assembly: GCA_963931925.1. Lineage (NCBI taxonomy): Eukaryota > Metazoa > Mollusca > Gastropoda > Systellommatophora > Onchidiidae > Onchidella > Onchidella celtica. The sequence continues at coordinate 41,191,947 of OZ007574.1, forward strand.
TCTTGTTTTTTGTTTGAGGATAGTTGTTGTTGTTGTTGTTAGTGGCGGCGGTGGTGGTGGTGGTGGTAGTGGTAGTGGTGGTGGTGATGGTGTGGTGGTGGTAAATATTGTTTTATCCACTAGATTATTCCGAATAAAAAATCCACGTGACGCGCCCAACGTTCCCTGCGTACCATACGCCACTATATTTGGCTGTTTGGGCCACACGTCCTCAGCTCCGGTGCTACAGTATAAGCGAATACATGTACATGTGTTGGGTGGGTAGGCCTATGCTTAGTCTGCGGAAGGGGGGCCCCGATAAGAAAGTTTGCGGGGGGGCCCCCGCTTGGCTAGTTACGGCCCTGCTCTTGGAGCATCTCACACTTAAGACGGAGACAAAACAGTCTTGGATCAGTGTGCCACAAGCCTAAACCAGTATTTTGCCATGGCGTACATCCATCCACTTTCCAGTTGCCAAATTGCTGATGCTATTCGACGCCCTAATGATCTGAATACAAAAGTGTTATCGATAGGCCGACAGCTTGCCCATCTGTTGTATGGTGTGAAGGACACGCTGTAGTTCATTATGTAAGTTACCCGAGTAGCTATTCTGCGTTTATTGTTTTGAAAATCAATAATTCATACGACCGTGTTATGCTTTGGTTTCAGCTTTTATTACTTATAAATTGAATTTTTTGGTTGGTTGTAAAAGTCCCCTTTAACTGTACGAGGTTAGACTTAGAGAGAAAGAAAGAGAAAGACTAAGTGAGAGAGTGAGAAACTGAGATAGAGAGAGAGAGAGAGAGAGAGAGACTGAGACAGAGAGAGAGTCTAAGCGAGCGAGAGAGAGAGAGGCTCTCTTTTTCTCTGCTGGTCTTTCCCGTTCTCTCTCTGTCTCTCACCCCCCCCCCCTTCCGCCCTTTTTTCACGATACCTGTAATCTCACTGCTACCTTTCTTACATTCTCCACGGCAAAACTTCAAACTTAAATCAGACACGAAACATTCGCTACTTTATTCGGCGTGAAAGTAGCAGCAAATCATTAACTGAGGCGCATATAATGTTTAACATCTATTTTTAAAAAAAACAGAAAATCTGTATCCGTGTGGTCTCAGCAGAGCTCAGAACAACATTTTGAAACTTGGCAAAGTATAACTTACAACCAAACTATGTTTAACGGCTGCAAGAATGAGATGCTCAGCTGACGTAATCTCTACCCTTGCAGAGGTGTTATAGGATGTAATTTGGCACCTCCGGCGTACGTTACTGACGTCAGCAGTACCGCATTTAGGGGGTTATCATCCAAGAATGTAGAGTAGTTACTTCTGTACATTCTTTGGTATCATTCTAAATCCGGAACGGCATAGTCAGCCAGCTGGCAGTCAAGAAGTGCACACCATACTTACCTGTATTTTCTGAGTAAGTCCGGGAAGACCCTATCGTACTAAGCCTGGTCAGACACAGTCAGCTTTTTGCCATTATTTCTTGGGTGCACATTTGGCAACTGGCTGTGACCCCGGCCCTCACTACTTCACTTCATAATATGCCTGTTAATGAGTTATAATATGTATTGATGTAATGGTGCTTAAAATGTGTGTACCGTGTATTTATGTGCTCTTAAACGTTTTGTGCAAGAGAAATAATTTCCCGCATGGGATAATAAAGTAATTATCTTAGCTTATCTTATTTCATCTTGGAATGACTTTACCAGTGGAGTAGCCCCCCCTCCCCCCCTCAAAATTGTAGGCCCATGCCAACGGTCCCCTCCATCCCCAACCCCCACCCCCAAACCTGTTGTGAATTCCGGCCTGTCGGTGAACGATATTTCCGGTAGATTTGGTGATATCGTTGTCAAAATGACAAGTCAAGGCACAGAACTACGGGATAAGAATTACACATGAGTCAGCGCACAAAGTTCATAGCTTGTGTGTCACTGTCAGTTGTTACTGCATTGGTGTAGGCCTTGCTTAGAAGATCTAACAAGTAACATGAAACCATAGATATACTACATGACCATGAAACAGGCCGTTCACACCACTTGATGAATATTAAAGGAAACAGTGGCAGCTTAAAACATCAAAGCAACCGGGAGAGGTGCACATGAAACAGAGATGAGCTATATAATTTTATCGGCGTTTATAATTCGGTAACACTAGCAGGCCAAAACAGAGTGGAAGGGGGCAACTGGCAGTGGTTCACGAATTTTTGGGGGCCTCCTCCCTCCTGGTAGAGGCAACGGGAGTATCTTGATGTCTTGATAAAAAATACAGACATTGTAAATAGGGGGGGGGGAGGGGCAAAATAGTGGTGAGCATGGGCAGTTGGCAGGCGCTTGCATTTATGAGGGGGCTAACTCCCACCCCCTCCCCCGTAGAGGCAAAAGGGGAGGGGGGAGGTCTTGTGAAAAAATATTGATAATGTAAGTAGAGTCGTTTGGGGATTGGAGCTTTGCAGATACACTTATTACTATAGTTTTAAGAAGATTCATGAAAGATTAAAACAAAAACACTTATTGAGCAGTACGAAATGGGGGGCTACATCAATTTCCCATTAGGCCTGGGGGCTGTCGCCAACTTTGGGCAGGCCTATTCGATAGCAGCTGTTAGTGTTTGGCCCGTGTAGCTAAGATACCTGGCAACTGTTTCTTTCTTTCTGCCTTTTTGTCATTTTGTGGCCAGTTTCGGAAAAACATTATTGTGGGCATTTTGGCCAGCGAAAAGACTTTATATAATATAAATATAATAATTATATTTATAAAGGCAACTGATCAAACAAAGATGCAACTTTAACCCTGGGAGACTTTCCGAAATGTTCATGGCCAGGTGCACATGAGTGATCTTTTGGTTACCCAGTCCGAGAAACTATTTAGTTACCGGAAATTTGCAAATGAAAAAAATAATAATAATCATCCTTATTCGCTTCGAACAAGAGGGCCATTTGTTCTATTCCGGTATCACTCACTCACTCACTCACTCACACGGCACATACACATCAGAATGTATGCGGGTTTAAAAGCCATTAGGCCATAAATGTAAGAAAAAAATGGTCAAAAATAAAATAAGGAAAAAAAAATCATCAGCAAACATTCCAGTACAGTAATTTATTATAGAATTACTCTAAATCCATCACGTGTTCTTTCTCCCCACCACAGCAACCTTCAGTCTTGATTGGCTGGATAAATTGGGTGGATCTGGTGAAATTGGGCGTGTGAAAATTTCACACCTCTTAAAAAAAAATCAAAATAAAATATTTCTAAGACGATTTCAAGCAAGATATTTTAACTAAATGCAGAAAAGTGACTAATCTTTCATAATATTATAAAAGAGAGTGTTTATTGGGGCTATATGTAGCCTGTATAAGGTCACCCGTTTACTGGGGCTACATGATCAATATTGCCTTAGCTATTCAATATTACCATAGGGATAGGGTTAGGTAGAGTTAGGGTTGGGCCACATGATCAAAATTACCGTGGCGATTCAATATTACCGCAACGAAAAACGGGTAGCCCAAATAATGTTTCAAGGGTGAGGTTTGGTTTTGTAGGCTACATGTAGCCCCAATTTTTATATAGTTTAACATGATTATTTAGGCTATATGTAGCCTATATAAGGTCGCCCGTTATAAAATATCTCAATTTCCAGAGAAACTTGTCCCCCCTTTGGGGGGGCTTTCACAGGAATTTGTTCTCACACCTTAAGCCCGATTTCGCCAGAACCGCTCATATAAGCATTCAAAGTGACAAGTTACTGTTCTTCAACTGCAAGACCTTGTCTCTGCTCATGCTACTATATTTAAAGGGTTATTTTGGAACCACTTAGTGCAAGTCAGCAAAGCGTCTGTACTGGAAGTTGCGGGAACGAAAATTGCTATCTCTGCCAAGGTCTCAGGAACTGGGGCAATGGGTTAAATGGGCATTGGACCGTGTTCGTTTCCTACATCATCCCCCCCCCCCCCTCCCCCCACTGAAAACATGCTCAGACGCCTATCATCTCCCCCTCACACATACAGATACACACACACACACACAAACCCCTAGCATTCCCCGTTCTTTTTTTTTCTCCTGTCATACCTCATAACCTTTGCTTTTTTCTTCCCCTCAAGAAGCTTAGATTGCAGCTGCTTTGAAGTTGTTCTTTTCTGTCTTTCATCAGGATGATTGCATTAGGAAAGTGTTGCGATGCACTTAAGTTGATTTACAGCGCATGTAAGACATGGTCTTCAGATGATTATTTTTCTAAAAGCTATAAAACGTTTAGTGAAGCGAAACCTGGAAAGTGGAATCATCACACGTTTACTTCGTCCATGTCACGTGTGTAAACATGTGCTCGAAATAAACTTTATTATGTACTGGTATTCAGTCTGTCAAATCGTATGCGCAATAGAATATCATTGACACTGAAAACAGGGCTTGTAATTTGCAAAACGTTAATATCATAATAATATAGAGGAGCAGTGAATAAAACTCAGTATTTTCTCTATTCGGCTTTGAAAGGACAGGGGACCACACAACTCAGTATTTTCTGTATTCGGCTTTGTAAGGACAGGGGACCGTTATATAGAGGGGCAGTGAACACAACTCAGTATTTTCTCTATTCGGCTTTGTAAGGACAGGGGTCCTATATAGGGAAATAGTGAACACAACTCAGTATTTTCTCCTATTGAATGTTGTTAGGGGAGCGTAGTCTAATTACAAAGCCAAATACTGAGTTGTGTTCATTGTGCAGCAATGGCTTATAATGTAAAATGCTGCGCGCCCCTAACAACAGCCTTCTCTATTCGGCTTTGTAATTAGCTACGGCCCCTAGCAACAGCCTGTCGTCAATATTGTTGGCATCCTTGAGTCTGCAGGTCCATTGGTTTAGCGCTCTTGGATGTCCACTGTGGTTCTGGAACAGCGTTAGTTTCATGTGACTGAAGAGTCCTGTCAGGGAATGGCAGTCCTCTTGGTACTGTTTGCAAATGTCATCACTTACAGCCTGACTTTCTGCATTAAATTTTCTGTGGGCTCATTTATTGTGGACTTAATCGTAATGTTACCAGTAATAAAACACTAGAAATTCGGCACAGGATCTCCAAACTGCACCTTTACTGTTAGTTTCGTCATTTTGAATCTGCAGCTAGGCGTTCAGAAGTTGTGGTTACCACTCCTAGGCCTGCAGTCATACTCACAAATGTACAGAAACGCCATTGCAACCAATTAAATATATAATGAATGTTATTTAGGATAATAATACTAAGAAGAAGAATCATACAAAATTGACCTAGAGGGCCAATATGTCAGCATCAAAAACTTTGCGACTATGTGACCAAAACTTATGAAACTTTTTATACTGCCAAATATTTAGAGACAAATTACATGGACAAAACTGCGTCTGCGATATAATCTTTTTACGCTTTTTATTTTCAAAGTCACATACTCACACACACACGCGCGTGCAAAATAATGCCTTTTCGTAAAGTAGAATCATCGAAAAATATGACCGGAAATTTCATGCTTCACTACACTCGCAAGATGCTTTTGCACGGGTAACGCGGTAATAGGTCGTTAGCCCCAGCAACGCTGGGTGGCTCTGACTTAGCTGTGTATACTTCATGTGGTAACAGGGCTCTTTGTTTGTCCTTTATGCAGCACAGAGTATTTTTATGGTTCCAAATGTTTTGTTCACTGCTCTTCAGGGGAAACGGCAAGAGAATGCAGAAGGGAAATGATTTTCAATGTGTTGTATTTGTGATTCTTTCTGCCCATTGATGCACTGAACGGCTAACCGGATTTTAGAGATCAGCTTGACCCACAGTGTACAGTGTCTAAGATATGTCATCACGTTCCAGATGGCTAGCTCACTTTGACCTAACTGCCAGTTCACTTTTACCCGAGTACCGGTAAACGCTGATTCTATATGATGAGGCGATGAGCAAACGCCGATCCTGTTTGACTTGACCACCGGTAAACGCTGATTCTGTATGATTTGACTACCAGTAAACGCTGATTCTGTATGATTTGACTACCAGTAAACGTTGATTCCAATTGACTTGACTGCCAGTAAAAGCTGATTCTATTTGACTTGACTACCAGTAAACGCTGATTCTGTATGATTTGACTACCTGTAAACGCTGATTCCAATTGATTTGACCGCCAGTAAACGCTGATTCTATTTGACTTGATTACCAGTCAACACGGATTCTATTTGATTGGACCACCAGTAAGACCCTGATTCTGTATGATTTCACTACCAGTAAACACTGATTCTGTTTGACTTGACTACCAGTAAACATCGATTTGACCCGACCTTCAGTAAACTCTGATTAAATTTTACCTGACTGACGGTAAAACCCAATTCTTTTTCAGTAAACCCTGATTCTGTCTAAACCGATTTCTCACTTGATAGTCAGTAAACACTAATTATTCTTCTTTTGTCTAGTGACCAGTAAACCTCGATTCTACTTGAACTGGTTGCAAGTATAAGTGCTTTTAAATTTTAATTCTTTGACTTCGAGTTTTCCTGTGTCTGTTCACCCACGTGAGGCTCCCTACATTCTGCCCCACAATAATTTACATTATGGAAGTTTGTTACTTGATCTGTACTCCTAGTATTGTGCTAAAAGGAAATAGGGAAGAGTATCAAAAACTGTCATGTATATGAATTACACAACTTTAGTGGGGCGCATGTTCTGAGTGTTTATTGCCTAGCCGCGCATTTACCATAAACATCTATATAGAGGACCATCTCGTCGTTGCCCCCCCCTCCCTTTTTTGCGACAGCCCCCCCCCCTCCCTCACTTTGTAATAATCATCCCAATTGTGTGACTCAAATGGCTCTCCTCCCCCAAAATAGCAGTAAAAACGTGATTGGAAAGGATGGTAGGGGTTGCAGTGAATAAATTATGGCGTGCCCTTTAAATGTGCAGTAAGGTGGCATAACCAGTGCTCTTGTTTTTATCTTATTTGTTGTTCAGCGTCTGCACTCAAGCATATCGCGTCAAGTGAACGCCTGACTGACTTCACAGTTGTAATTCGAGATCTCGGTTAATAATAGAACAGTGGCGAGAGATTGCGTGTGTGTGTCATTTTAATGCACTTCAGAAGTAGGCCACTGTGGTCTTGCTCAGCTGTGGCGCTATAACCACTCAACGTGAGGTCGTTGAACTCTGATGTCTTTGTAGTGCTCGCTGGGCCAGTGGTTAGCGAGCGCATAGATGCTTACCCGTTCAGTAGTGTATATATCTATGTGCTTATCAGACCTATGCAGATGGAACACTTAGCTTACAATCAAGTCATGTAACAATACAGGGGTAGATCGCGTGTTGCTTCTCTCCCCGAGGTGTTCATGCAGGCAGTGTTTACTCCAGGCTTGTCCCACGTACGGCTTAAGCTGTGTTTTCATGTGCACAGAAACGGCAACAGAAACATCAAAACTCCTTCAGGCAGTGAAGTAGAACTTAGAAGAAAAAATGTTCTTGATTTTGTGCGGAAACGCCAATTCTTTACGGCATGGAAACACTCTTTCTTCTTATTGCTTGATGGATTTTTGATGTTTCCGATGCCGTTTCCCTTTCCGTGCGCATGAAAACATAGCTTTAGACTTTAGAGCGCAGACACAGGGGCTTTGGTTTCTGTTCGTTTTTGCCTCGGTTTCGGCAGTTTTGCCGAATGGCGCCAGCTTCGCTTTGCCGAAAAGAGGTAAAAATCCTATACGATGCCTTTTAAAGTGCATGGTTCTTTCTCTTTCTCCTCGTTTCGTTTTTCACCGAGACTGACTGTCTTTCAGCAAAATTGCGAAACGAAACCGAAGTCAATCTGATCCAGTCAAACCAACAAGATTGGTTTTTTTTTTCTAAACATTTTTTTATGTTTTCAGATTTTTTTAAAGACTATACGGTACCAAATTCATCCTCTCGTATATATAGATTTTATAAGTGGACTTGAATGGCCCGCATTGGACTAAAACTTGCATCTCTGTTGCCTTCGTTCGAAAAAAGTGGGAAACGGCCATGGTTTAAACCTACACGAAAGGCTTTCGAATAGGAGTTCGGTAGCTCGTCTTTAGAACCCCACAGGATTGTCAAGTTAAATAATGCCTTCCTTTCCCCTCCCTTGATGTACATTGCAAATCACCGTTTTGGATACAATAAAGTAACGTTGCAATAAAGCGCAAAAGAATGATTGTATTGACTGTGAAAGCCGATTTGCTAAACACAGACGCAGAGCCGGACCTTTATTTTTGGGACCCTGAAGCTTGAAAGGTTATGGGGCCCCTTCGCAACCAGCAACTATAGGGTAACATCCAAAATTCACGCATGAAAAAAAAAAGTTTCACCAGGGCCCCTGCGGGATGAGGGGCCTGAAGCTTAAAAGTTTCATTAGTTTCATAGGCGATCCGACCCTGCACGGGCGCTGCAGGCAATGTCAAAAGAAAAAAAAACAACCTGCACGAAAGGTTTTCAGGCAGCACTTCAGGAACTTCAGAAACCCATAGACAAGAGTGTCATGATCGATTTGTTGAACAGGTGCGCTGTTTTACTCTGCGCTGATGTACATATAAATGTATTCACGGAAGACGATCGAGAAAGATGTCCACCCAGCAACGCTACAGACATCCTAGGCGTAGGATTGGCGTCAAGTTTGCACATAGGAATGGCATCGTGTCTACGTAGATCGGCAGGTTGCGTCATGGGGCCAAGGTCAGTCAGATGCAGGGAAACTGCACCTATGGTAATCCTGCTAACCCTGCGGATATCCTATACAAATCTGCGTCGGACAGACGTAGGCATGCCGGCTAGGTTCATTAATCTCAGCGAACTGGGAGGCCTAGGAAAAGCGGAAGAGTTCCCCTTTTAGGATTAAGTGCTTACTTGCAGATGGCCCAATTTTAGAGTAATAATGTTGGGAGACGCACGGGTTCATTCAACCTTCCCACGTGACTGACTTCATCCGGTCGCGTGAGCTATTCAGTTAAAGTTGATACTTATCTCATCCACGTTGCTACGTCAATGCATGTATACAAACATTTTTTACATCAGCCACAGGTAAAATTTGCTTACTTTTCGGGTTTTTGCCTTTGAAGACAAGCGAATCGCATCATGCAGTTTCATCTTCGATACCTTACAATTCATACAGGATAATTTTTTATTGCTAACTCAGGCTTTTTACCCGTGGTTATAAAGAGTACGAATTGTGAAATCGAGTACCCTGCCGGCATGACTAATAACGAGCCGAAGCGCGGTGAATTGTGGGGTGTCGCAGTATGTGATAAAAAGGCCGGCGCCCCCCACCGCAGGGCTCAAGGCACACGTCCAGGGTTAACAGTTCTTACCAAACGCATTCGTCGTAGCAGTTTTTAGTTGTGTCCACCGGCATCGAAAGACGTTTTTCATTTCTCTGACGTCTATTCTCATTCTCGGGCAATCGTAAGTTCACACCATCAGGTTTTTGTTTATGTATGCATTGTTGTTTATATGTGTCTATTGTCTAGAACATTATTGCAAACACAAAAACAACAACAAAAACAACAAACAAACATGGAATTCATGGATTTCAGGGGGAGGGGGGATACTTAAGAAAATTTTTGAAATATTATTATAATAAGTTGAGCCGAAGAAAAAAAACAGCAGGAGAGACTGGTGATAATTCTTTTTTAACCAGATTTGCATGTTTGTGTTTTGGAAAGGGGGGGGGGGGGTGGCATTCTGGGCCCGAGTCGTTGCTGGATGCTGTGCAAACAAAATTTTCTTCCTTACTGATCTGCTAGCCTATCCACAATAATGTGTTTCTTTCTATTTTGATATAATGATGTGCGATTCTGGCAGAGGTTATAAAAGAGCAAGACCCTTGAAATACACAATAGTATTATTATTTCACAATCATGTTGGCAGTGAAATAGCGAAGGGAAATAAGACAAAGAAGTGTCATTAAAATATGGCCAAAGAAACAAACAAATAAATAAATAAATAAATTGTGGTACAAAGCCCCACTAAGAAACGATAAACAAACTTTACAAGGAACCAAAATGAAAATGATTAAAATAAAAAAATAAAAAGCAACAACTCAAGCTGTCGGCTTTCGAGGACTTTCTTGAGTTGTTTTTATATTGTTTCCTAGCCGGGGCTTTGTATTGTAACTTGTATTTTTAATTTTTTATTTTATTTTGGCCATACATATGTTCTTCTTACGTTCCAAGCCCTGTTGCGACCTTCTAGATGTTCTGTGGTAGATCCACTTTAAAATATTGTATTTTGACAGCCTCCCCCCCCCCCCCCCCCCCCAAAAAAAAAAAAACCCACAAAAAAACACCGCCTATCTTAGTTCTAAAGCGCACTGTTTTTTCAGTCGTAAGGGTTTCAAGTTTGGGAGGTCTGTAGCCTATACCAGAACCGTCTTAAGGAATGGGGACACAGGACAGTAGCCCAGGGGCCTCTGGGGTTTAGGGGGGCCCCATGTATGGGAATTGCTCTATTATGTAGGGAGGTGGTCCGCAGCCTGTTGGTTTGCCCAGGGGCCCATACAGATGTTAAGACGGCCCTGTAAACTACAGATAGACCAAACTTAACACGTAAAAAGTACAATTCAGTTCATTTGTAGCCTGGGTATTATAATGACCAGAATTTAAGAATTTATTCAATTGAAACCACTGCACAGTTAGGCTTGGCGCACACAGGCAACTTGCTGTCGTGTTTTATTTGTATGTTCCCGTGGATTCTGCAATGAACCCCGAGTATCGTATCTCTGCTTTTCTCCATTCATTCGACTAACACAACAAAGACGTATGTGTGCGCTTAGCCTTAACCGCATTGAGTATACTTTACAATTATTATTTCTCATAAACCAGCTGAAATTCGGCAGAACGTACTAAAAGCTAGTACGATGACCAATTCATCACTTTTCACGTAGAAGCACAAATGACCTAAGTAATGTAGCTAACAAGCATCCAAGTGAGAGTAACAACATTAATATCCCACTTCAAAGAAAATTAACTCCAGATCTATCCCATTTCCTTCCTTTCCCCCCCTTTTTTTTTGTTGCGCTGCACACTTAAATTGGCCATCAAGATATCGTTCATTGCTTACTTCTGGGCCAAAGTAAATGAAACACGATTATTATGACAAGTATTGTAGTTAAACCGCCGACTTGGAGAATACAGAGATGTGGTATTCTATACTGTTGATTTTCTGCCAGCAGTAAGTAAAGAAAAGCGGAGAACGAAATTTTCTATCACACTTTTTAATTTTACGGGCCGAAGATCCGTGTCTTTCTTTGCAGTTCAAAGAATCGGAATTAAATAATCATTATTTTGTCCAAAATGGATGTGGCCACGTAATTTATCAGAAAAAAAAAATGAAGCAGTACACAAACTTTTGCAACTTCTTCTCACCAAGTCAGGAAATTTTAGATGCCTACATATTCTCCCTCTAGCTCCATTACAATACAATTCAAACTCATTTGATACATTCCGCTATAGCTAGCTTGTTATAATCAAATGTACAGTCAAACATCACAGCATCTCTCTGTTTCCAGTCACTGCCACGGTTGCCAGTTGAGTGAGTTCAAGGTCGGATAGCAATTTTGGTGTGCGTATGTGTGTATGTGTGTGTGTGTGTGTATGTGTGTGAAAGTGAACGCACTAAATTTTTTTTGTCAAAGATAAACAAAAAAAAAAGTAATAAAATGTGACAGAGCAAATTAAAACAAAAATTACATTCTTACTTATTGTTTTTTCCTTCTTCGTTTCTTGATAACAATCCGAAAGATGATAATTATATAAGCTTATTGTATTTATTACATGGGAAATCCGCAGCCCGTCCGAACACAACGAGTGCTCGAAAACTGTTGTCACTACATGGGCCGAGGGCTAGACATTAGCGGCTTAGTAGGTTCGTTCAACCGGCATTTTCTGTCATTAAAACTACATAAGCCTCCATAATGTTTACATCCCGAGAAAGATAAGAAGGTGATCTTTTATTCAATGCCCAGTACATCTCATTTCACTCCACAAAACGAAGTAAAGATACCCAAAGTTGGGGGATTTTCGGCACTGCGACCTGCCGCACAGCGCGTTTGGCGTTCCGTACCTTTTTTTAACGCATGTCACCGCGCGAGTCAAACGATGAAAACGATCTGTCCCAAACTAACAATTCGGTGAACTTCGTTCTTGCCCTAACTGGCTCATTAACCGCCATGCTTCCATTTTGTTCATAAATAACGAAGGTTGGACCTGGGGTCTTTTGAAAGAAAACTTTTCAGGCGTGAACCTTTGTAGCGGATTTGCCAGGGCTGACCCGGGGTTAATGAGTTATAGACAAGATCGTTGGCTTTGACGTGTGGACTGCACAAGAATTGACAAGAAACGAATGTAATGATTTTCTTAAAAACACTTTTAAAAAAAAATATTCGTTTTGGGTTCAAACATGAATATTATGTCAATGACTTTGTCCTCAGGTTAAAAGACCTATTCATTTTTCTAACGTCATGCTTCTATGTTGTTTACAAATAAAGTTCGTTTGACCTGTGATCTTTTGAGAGAAAATGTTTCGAGCGTGAACTAAATTTGTTTGCCATGAATTTGTCCGGCCTGATGCAGGTCAATGAGTTGTAGACAAGATCAGTGATATCACCATATGGCAAACACGTACGTCACGATAATGATTATTTAACAATAAAAACAACAAGAACAACAAAATATATTACATATAATTATGATTTTTAAGATCATGCCTTATACTATAACTTGTCATCGTTGTAGTAACAGTTATGAATGACATGTAATTTTTTTTGAAAGAACTATTGTTAATTTTAAGATTATTATTTTTTTTCTGTATGTTATGAATCGTCAACACATATGAAAAGTTATCTTTTGTCTTTTCCTTTAATTATTATCTTAAATTGTCTCGGACAAATTATTTTTAAAAAGTCGGTTGTAAGCTAAAGATTTCTGGTGATGTCATCTGCTGACACAACGAAGGCCGGATAAAGGGAAATGGTTGGTCCTCGCTAAATTTGGCATTGCCTGACGCGAGGTGGTAGGCTCGCGCATAGACCTGAAAGACACAGAAAGATTAGAAACAGTGCGGCTCAGTTTGTTAATTTCTCATGTCATGACGTAGCCCGCTAAAATAGGCCTTTCGACATATCTAGCGTAAACGTACTAACTAAGATTCTCCCTGAAGAAGTGTTAGATCATCAACAACAAAGAAAATATACAGCTTGAACAAATAAAAATAAGCGGACTTGTCTATTGTTAGCTCTATCATGAGACCGCACTAGTGCATTCCCACAACTGCGGGAGACATTTTTTTTTCTTTTGGGACCAAATTAAAACTTCTGTGAACTCCGTGCAGGCACTTTTGATTTTGTTGATTAAGGGGAAATACTCTGTTTAAAATATTCATTTATATAAGTTAAAATGCATTTAAGGTAAGAAATACATTGCAAATTGGTTTTATTTTTCTAACTCCTGTAGAATCAGGACTTTCCTGTTTTTCTTTTTTCATGATTTCGTGACAGGGCCAGAGATTTATTTTGACAAAGCTAGACTACTGCGAATGCAAACAAATAAGCTAATGAACAAATTTGTAATGGTATCCCCCCTTTTAAAACCCTTAGCTCCTTCTCATTTGTAGGCGGCCGTTAGCATCTCAGTAATTCCAGTTCAAGTGCACGAGCACTGAACTTTCGCTTCTGCCATAGCCCGAAACAGAGCCAAATATCGATTATTTTCCGAGGCTCAGCACACTGACCTCGGAAGAGATCTGAATTTAGCATCATATGGCTGATGGTTCTGTATCTGATCGATACCTGGGCATTGTGTTGTGAGGGAATTCCGGTTTATCACAAATCTGATGGTTGCGTATCACGCACGTTTGCATTTGAGACATTTTTTTTCTTCCAGTCTATTTCTATGCGGGTTATAGCATCATACTTTTAAATGCATTTTATCATATGGCTCTTAGTCTTTATACCCACAAACTGTTCATCAAATAAACTTTGCCAACCAGAAAACAACAAACTAAATGGTTCAAAAACAAAAAGCAAATCATGGAAAATGCTTTTAGGCCTATCTATGTAAAGAAAAAAGATAAAAACTGGAAAGAAATGACATAGATTCAGTGGAGGAAATTTTTAAAAAGTGCCATCCCAGATTATATTGGGCATTCCTCGCTTACGCGCCTGAACTGCCGTTCAATTACGGCGTAGCTGATAGCATATCTCTCCCCTAAGATCAAATGGTATGAATTAACTGTCGTATTATTGGTAAAAATGGGAAATTGTAACGTGCGGATAATCGCATACTCTTCCTTATTGTATTAAAGAAGAAATTTATAACTCTTGTGTATTTTTGGCGAATTAACCGAATTTCCAGGTGACATTTAATTTTCACCTGCCTGTAGTTTGGCTTATAGATCTGTAAATTTTGAAGCCATACGACTGAAGTAATAAATGTAATTGGATTCAGAACAGCCAAGGACAGAGAAAGTTCGTTGTTCTGATGCTTTCGTCATAAAAGCATAGTTTCATTGTAGCTTAAACCTGTAGATTGTTGTTTTCACGGAAGGCACGGAATCGTACAGTTGATGTCGTTACCTCCGTCCTTGTGAAAAAGTCCTTGCTTTTATGCAACTTTGAGCTCACCGTGCAATGACGATAATCGATGAGAATTAACTTACTTGGGACTGCGAAACTACTTTCATTGACCGGTCCACTTTTGACAGGGCGACTGTTTAAAAGGCAGGTTTTGTGAGGGGGGGGGGGGGGGGAGGAAAAACAGTAGGTCAGGCGCGACGGACATTAGATTTAAAAGTACATGTCAAGAATGTATTGTTTTGAGCTTCATTTCATCAGTTTGTACAACGCAGAGACATTTCAGTTAACGAACTGAGACCCTTCTTTCATGATACGCGGTTACGATAAAGTAGGCAATCACAGACTTTAAAATATAAAATTTACTTTTTATCGTGATCAGTCTGCAGTGGGTAAGCATTCACAGCAGGACATCAACCAATTGCTAATAATGATCAGATCAATGCAAGATCCGAATACCAAATTTATAAGATGCTGTAGCTCGAAAACTCCTTAGCAGGGCTCAGATATTCCGCCCGACAGCAGTAGAGTTACGCACGCAGAAAATTTGCGGACTTTGTTGAGAAGTCTCATATACCGCTATGTAAGAAAAGTTTAGGTTTGACCAGCTATGTCATGAACTTGTTCATGTTGTCACAACTTGATACCTATCTCAGCATCTGAGACTCCTTCACAGTTTCAGTAGCAGCTGTTAATGTCAGTGAATCTACCATGTACTGTTTTCAATTTTCAGATTTCATATCGGTCATCATCATGCTCCCTACTCCAAGCCTGATGAACAAACAGCCTCCAGAACCTCCCCCAGGCCAAGATATGACCTCCCAGGTCTTCCATGAGCATCCGTCAAGCCTTTCCGCTGACGGGCACTCTCGGCCTGGCTTTGATGCTAGACAGTTTCTCTCGGACAGTCAAGGTCAAATGAGTAATTCCTATCTCCAGCCCCACGAAGAATCAGTGAATGGTCAGATGGAACATTTCCCCAACATCACTGCTGAGCCACATTTGTTTTCCTATGCCCCATACGATTATAATAACCCTTTTATCTTACACAACCAAATGTATTCAGTTGTGCCTGAAAATGCTGTTGATTACCATACCCAAATCCCTCTCAGTGCAAATCCTCACGAGAATGACATTAAAAATGCCAATATGGCCCCCCAGATCTTGCCAGCGACCAGTCGATACTTACCAACCTTCCACGCCTATGACAACGTCACGACAAACCCATTTCTTGATACTCACAATACTTCACAAAAGGAAAATCTTCCCTGTCAGATTCCTCCATCTAGACCAGCTCTCAGTGACACCAATGGCAACGAAGTTGAATCATTTCCCAGTTCAGAATGTGATGTAACAAATGGCAATGACAATATTAAGACGTACCACTCGAGCCCGGGCCATGTGACATTTGATTTAAGAGAAAGCACAGGGCACAGTGCTGAACAAAATAATACTTCAGGAACTCATGATGTGGACAACGGTGAATACATGGCACAGTCTGCAGAACAAAAGCAGAGGTGCATCAGTGATAGCGATACTGTCTCTGTAGGCTCCAGTCTTGACATGGATGACAGTGCTTATACCAACACAATTTCCAGTGTCAACAGTGCAACCTATCTGTTGAAACCTCTGGATTCGGATGAAGAAGCAGCTCCGACTGATGAAGACGGCAGGGAATATTTTCTTAATGACGGTTACACAAGTGGCTCCAGTACAGAGGTACTGGACAAGCAAGACCCTGAAACCGGAAGTTCCATTTATCATGAGGATGAAGACGAAAAGGAAGAGATGCCTTTACTAGAACAAACGGACGGGGCCCGTGTGGAGCCCCAGGAGCTGGATGAGACCGATGATACCGAGGCCAAGGAAACAGATCCACTGAAACAAGTACAAGACTTTGTTCATCATCATCTTCTGCCCATTACAGAAAGTGATGGTTTGAATGTGGAAATACATGTAGAAGAAATTGAACCTACCAAGACACCAAGTATACCACCCTCCCCTGTTATTCCATCTCCTATGAAATATGGGAGAATTACAAACAATCTGACTGTCGCTGATGAGTCATTTTTGTTTCATAGTATGACAAGTCTTTCTGACAAAAGAGACAAAGAGAAAGGTGGGAGAAGAGCTACCACAATGCAAAATCTTCATGAACGCAACAGTTTCTTAAATCTGACACATATTTCAAAGGTGGGAAGAGCTTGCCAGAGAGGACTGATCTTTCTCAAAGATGATTTGACATTTGGATCATTGGCCTCACTGAATGCCATGGCTGCCAAGAATCTGAAAGACCCCGCCCAGGAGATCAGTTTGATTGAAGAAAACAAAGAGGTTGATGTAATACCCAGCAAAAAGCACAGGAAAAATGTCTTGGCTCTCAGTATTGTCATCAGTCTGTACTTCATCTCTACAGGGTCAGTGAGAAACCTCCAGAGCAGTCTTAATCACGAGGGTGGAGTTGGCATCATATCTATTGCCCTTAGCTTTGTGGGCTATATGCTTGGAAGTATCTTTAGTGCTTCTATTGTTGTGAGTTTCCAGCCTCGTAAATGCATCATCATAAACTTGATCCCTAGTCTTATTTACGTTGGTGCCAACATCTATCCCAGTGTATGGTTAATCGCACCAATGTCTCTAGTACAGGGCCTCTCTCTGTCTATCATATGGAACGCAATGAGCACATACGTCACATTTCTGTCTCGTGGACGGGCACTGAAAAAGGGTGAAGACTTTGAAAAAGTATCTGCCAACTTCTTTGGAATTTTCTGTTTGATCTACCAAAGCTACCACATTGTAGGAAATCTCATTGCATCTCTGGTATTGATGCCAGGTGGTGGGTCGGTCCCAGGGGTAGTCAACAATACTCTCCTCTCTAACTCAACAAACCTCACTGCATTGGGTGGAGAGAATGCAGAGAGTGGCGTTCTGTTTGAGCAAGCTGCCCCAGTACCTGTCATATTTGAACTGGACTCCATTACTGAGAATCTCACCCTGATGGATGTCAAGCATCTCACTCTTTGTGGAGCAGAGTTTTGTAATCATTTTGAGGTCAAAGGCTCAGGAGTCTCAGTCAGTGATGAAACCAAATATCTGTTATTCAGTATCTATATGGGCTGCATCATTGTGGCTATGGCTATTGCAGGTTTTGTATTGGAACCACTGAACCCTCGGCTTTTCCCCTCCAGTGACAGCAACATGAAGAGGATGAAACAACAGCTGATCTCACTCATGAAGTTTTCTGTGAATGGGAGATTCCTTTTGCTTTTTCCCATTCTGATGTACTCCATCATGCAGTTTGGGTTTATTGCTGGTGAAGTAACAATGGTAAGTGTCATTTGTCATGAACAAATCTAGTTCAGTAGATGGTCTCTGCCACATGTGTAGAATATTACAGTGTATAAGCAGAGTGGAAATATAAGATTTAAGGTACTAGATTGAGTAGGCTTTGGCACGGTTAATCTTTTATAATTTAAAACAGAAAAAAAAGCACAACAGAATTAGAGTCTTCAATGGGATTCCTTCTGTAATATAATCTAATTATGTCAGGATCACCACAAAATATGAGTAATTAAATAGAGACTTTTTTGTGATAGTGCATGATTTATAAGCAGTTTGGCTAACATTTCCTTAGAGTCTAATATAATGTTGTTAGACTGATGAGGAGTGAAAGTTCCATCTGTTTAAAAATAGGTTTATTAACACTGGATCAATGTCTCTAACTTGCAAAAAATTAGTCGTTTGTAAATTTCTGTTAGCATTAGCAGTGTCATTATTGTAGACAAGTATAAAAAAAAAATGCTCATCTTTCTGAAAATTTTAAACCCTTGTCATTGGCAAAAAACGTGGGATGTTACAACTCCTTTGAAAATGCAAAAAAAATTGTTGTGTAAACTGGTAAATCATTGTCCCTTTCAGATTATTTCTATTTTGAAATAAATGTCAATGGAAGATAGGCATAATTTGGTACTGCAATAAAATCTGTAAAATATAAATAATCATTCAAAAGCCCAGAGGAATCAAAGAATTCTATCCGAGACTTTAATATATCTCTTTATCCTGATATTCCCCAGACACTGTTGAGTAAAAGAAGGATATTTGAAAACCCAGTGGAATCAAATGAATTTCTATTAGTTTACAACACTTTATCTTGCCATTCCTGTGGTGTTGCTGACTTCAGCTATTATTGTCTTTCTCCAGGCATTCGTGACCTGTCCTCTTGGCATACATATGGTGGGCTACACAATGATCTGTTTTGGTTTGAGTGGAAGTTTGACCTCCTACATAAGTGGCATTCTCAGCAAATACACAGGACGAATTCCTTTCATCCTTTGTGGTAGGTTTTATTGAGAACCAGAAGTGGTTTCACTGGTCATGTATATTTATAATCATATAACCATTCTATCTGGTGCTATGCCGGCTTTTATTGATTTCCTGCTCTCTACTAAATCTCGCCTTATTGATCTTTACTATGGTAACCAGGTATATGAAACTAGGACTCTTATCTATTCCACAAGTGTACTGTCTCAGTGAATTATTAATTGTAGATTATGGTAGATAACTATCGTACAGAGAATGGTGACCAAAATATTTGATGATGGTCATTAAATTATAATCAAAAGTAGAATTCCGCAAAGTTCAAAGGCTTTTCCTCTTTTATCATACTGAGTTGTTATTCAGTCGTTTCAAATCTGAGGATATGTTTTTATCACTCCTTCTGAAAGACAAATAAAGTGAACATTTCCTCATAATCATCATAAACTTGACCAGTTTTGACAACTTTGCAAATTATAAAGTTAAGGAATCAAATATTGTATATTTTTGATTTTCTTTCCATTTTTTTTTTCACCATCATCACTTTCTTTTGCATAATAATTAAATCAGTTAAGAGAAGCAATGTTCATTTGGCACTCTTGTTTCTATATTATATTGTTGAATGGTGGAGACATTTCATAATATTCATGCTACAATTTTGTCTGAAGAAGTGATTTTTCAGCGTAACATATATTCATAAACGTGCAGTTAAATTTTGATATGGAGCATAAAAGATAATCAGTATTGAGCCAAGGAACTTCAAATTGTTGGTAACAAGGCTTTTACTACTTTCACGAGCTGCACATTTCACGGTTTTTCTTTTCGTATTTCTACGACTAAACACTAATATTGTCTCCAAACCTCAGAGAGAGGGCCATTTTTGTGCATGAGTCAAAACCAGGTTGCTTGGTTTTGATGTTGCATTTGCACCGGATGTCAGTGAACTCAGAATGGGTATGTAATATAGACTGTGTATTGTAAACAAAGCATGTATCCAAGAGCGGTGTTTCTAATTTTGTTTTACCTACCAACTTTTCATTAATATTCTCTTACATCATTACTTACAATTAAGTTATGGTTGACTTGGCAAGAACAACAGCCAACATCAGATTCAAGTTCGGGGTATTCCTACCATTAAATAACCTTTGTAATCTTATTTTCTTTTGCCATAAATATGTTCTTTCTATATATAGCTTCTGTTTCTTTTATACTCCACTGTGATGCTCTCCCCTGTTATGTCCTTTTCGTAGCACCCGAGCTATCCTCCTTCAAGTCTTTACCTTCCTTCTAATTTCAGCTAAAAAATTTGAAAGCCAGGCGATGGTTGCTCAGACGTTAGCAATGAGATACATCTCCTCAAAACCATCTGTGCTTATGAGTGATAGAATGTGGGGTGAAACGGCCTTGGTTTCTTTGACTTGAAGCCTTAATCTTCATTCTAACCAAAGTAGGATGTTCATCCAGGAAGTTCCAGTACATAACTTCTGTGGGTTTAAGGGCCAGATACCATGGAAAGATGGCATTCCCAAGTTGACTCTTCACTCTGTGAGGGGTTTAGAAGTTACCATAAATTTGCCAGAATAAGATCATCAAGGATGGTATGTATAACAAAGGTTTCTCTGTGACTCACAAGTTCGTCTTGTGAGGTTTGAAGGTAGGTCCTCTATAACACAGAGAACACCTCCCACTTTAGTCTTTCCTTGTGTGTCGCTAACATCTGGCAGCTGAGATTGCTGCATGCACGACCGTTGGGCAGTTTTCTCCTTTAGAACATTATAGCTTGCATTTTTCTACACTGGGAAGGATAAAATATCCCAAGAAAATTTCACCAATGTTTTTGCAGTGTGTTCATTTTGAGATTGAACACGGGTCTTTCCTAGTTGTAGAGCAAGTTGTAATCTGCTGTTTGGATACTGAAAGCCCAAAAACTGCAGAATGGAGCAGAATGGCTTTCATAGTCTGAACAAACAAACGGACACGTGTTTGAAAGGAAATGTTTGGTGTACACAATTCAGAATTTCTTGGATCTGTGAATTAAAAAATATTTACGGAATGCCTATCTTGTGCAAGGTCACACATTAAGAGGGGAAAAAGTCTTTACTTTTTCAATTAAACAAACTATCCATAAGTTGAACTATACCTCCATTTCTACCAAGCCAGTGAAAATGTAGCTGGCCTCTATCACAAACTCCCTCCAGCAGAGAAACAAACATCTGTCTATGGTGACCA
This sequence comes from Onchidella celtica, assembly GCA_963931925.1. Classification (NCBI taxonomy): domain Eukaryota; kingdom Metazoa; phylum Mollusca; class Gastropoda; order Systellommatophora; family Onchidiidae; genus Onchidella; species Onchidella celtica. The sequence goes on from OZ007574.1 coordinate 41,213,038, forward strand.
TTTGGAAACAAACCAATTGATGTTAACAATGGTCAAAATATGAATGATGTTTGTTCCCATTAGTTTGATTTGCTTTTCAAACCCAGATTTGTTAAAAATCTGTCCCAGTATGGGAACACATTGAAACACATCTAATACTAAGGTTATTGTGTTTGGCTGATTTAACTCATCTGACACTGAACTTCCAAAATCAAACCCACTTGAAAAGCCTGGATGAGGCACACATAGACAAGCTAATATGAACCACTTTGAAATGTCATAATAATAACAATAATAAAGCTTCAGCTTGTATGATTTCTAAATTTAAATAGGAAAGAAGTCTACACAATTTTTCAAGGTTTGGAACAGAGGTCAACCTTTAGATTTACATGATCGTTATAATTTTGATTGTTGGTTATACATAAAATGTAAACATTTTTTAAATTTAATTTGGTGCCAACTTTTCTCCTTATTTCTTAAACTTAAGCAAGTGCCATTGGCTTGCTTTATTCAGTGTATTTATCCCAAAATTCATATTTCACTTCTGGAGAAATGATACATACATGGAAGACTATGGACCATGTCATGGAAGACGAGAGGTGCTACCTTTCCATGAACAGGAAGTCTTTTCAGCAAAAACCGATTCACTATTGTGATCTCTATAAAAAAGCAATAAAATTTGATGCAAGCAACAATTATTTTTCTTTTTGTTTATTTTCATTTGGCTACTGGTACATTTTTCTTCTTGGAAACTGGGTAATCATCTTTTTCTGGCTGAGAAAACACATAATTGTAAAACCCATATTGATGTAGCTATGATGTTAACTTTGCTAACTGTAAACACTATTTGTATTATTTATCACAAGTGATAATTTAGATAATCTGCATGATTTAAAGATGTTCACTGTACAAAGAATATTTTAACAAAAAATTAACTTGAAATTAGCTTTTGCCAGTTGCTTTCTGGTATAATTTTTAAATCAAAGAACTTGATTTTCGCTGTTATTCACCTTAATGATAATATAGTGTGGATGATAATGGGTTCATACTGGAAATATTCAGGGCTTGAAAAACCATTAATTTGTCATTTTATTTAGTGAATCATATTTTTGATGTATTTGGTTTTTAAGGGAGAATGAGATTCCCTTTTTTTCTTTCACATTTTGTTTTCAAAGAGGTCCTGCTATACATGCAGAAACTGAAAACACTAGACATGTCCTTTTTGCAGTAAAACCTTAAGGGTTTCTGTGGCTTAAAATTTTTGCTAAATCTGTCAACATGTAATCAGAGTTTCTACCCTTGGTATGTTACCATTTCTTCTCACTAGTAATTTCTTGAATTGAAGGGCTATGCCTGACCCGAAAGCAGCGTGTTATCTACAATATTTCACAAGTTTCAATGATATCATGAACAGAAATAATCTTACATAATTTAATCAATTCAACATCAAAGGCATTTTCAGTGAGATTCTTTTATTGGTTGTATGTGCCTATTTTGCTGCTTTGCTGAATTAAGGATATTTGCAAACCTCATTAAGTAGATTTAATGTATTTCAAAATGTGCATAATATCATAATTGTGCAATTTCTCATTTTGTTTGAACTGTTTTGTCACATTGTTGTCATTGTCTTTGATAGCTTCCTGAAGAATGTACATTCATGATCTTGGAATGGCAGGGTTTTAGCTCCACATTTTAATTCCACTGATCAGAACCGAGGGTAGTACTCTTCAGGGATTAAATTATTTTGTACATGAAATTTAAAGGATTTTTCATTCAAATATATTTAAATTGTTCGAGATTATATCTGAATAATGTTAGCGATATATCTGTTTCAATCTTCATAGATGTGGAATTAGTAGCACCAAAACCTTGCCATTGTGGGATCTTGATATGGCAGAGATCATATTTAGAATTTGTATCATCTGAGTCAGCTTGTAATTGTTGAGTTTATGTGCTAAATAATTTTCTGAAATGTTGTATTCATCAGTAGCTCTGACAAAACTGGTGTCAAATGAAATTTAAAAGATTTTGAGAGAATAAAATGGATACAGCGATTTCTTTAAATTTTCCTCTTTAGGAGCTTTTTATGTCTGACAAAGAAATATCTTTGCAGGCTGCAGATATTGATCCAGCAGTGCGATATTGTTTAAACCTACCATTTTAACAGAGCTGAGGTGTATATCATTTCATAAATAAATCATGTTTAATTTAAATGTTTATGTTCTTGCTAAGAAGTACTGTCAGTCATGTTGATGCTACACAATAATTATATGAGGGAAAGCAGAAATTTAAATTCAAAGCCACGTAAAACATATATCAGCAAAGACATGACTTACTGACACATCTTGGAATATTATTTTTGAACCACTGGTTGAGTTATTTCAGGAGGCTTCCACTTACCGAGTTTTCTGCTTTCCCTCATCGCTTTTATCAGTTTCAATATAAGCTATCTCTGCAAAACAAACAAGAATACAAAGGTTATGCATTTTGACTGCCACAAGAATGTAAGATGGAGTGCATGGGTGTCTACTGAATCCCAACCAATGGGAAAGAGCCAAAGTGCCACATTTTAACATTCTTCCCATGGAGGCAACTCTGTCAATGTGGTTGAAAGAAAGAGATTTTTATGAGGGCTGTATAATTATCTTTCAACCTCTTTCAAATCTAGGCTGTGATAATCACATGCAAATGACCTCTGAAATCGTAAATTTACATTTTGCTTCTTTAGAGAAATGGTCACCTATTTGACGAGTTGAAATGCAGAAGACAAACCCATCACCGAAAAACAAATGCTTGGCTTCATTATGTTTTTGCTGCTTAAGATGGCCAGATGATATTAAACTGTGACAGCCAGGACAAATAAACAAGAAGGACAACGGTGGATGAATTGGACATGTAAAATACATCAATTACAAATTTTTTTTAATTGAGTTTTAAAATTTATTTAAAATTTGCCTAACATAAACAAAGCAGTAAGATTTGATATGAAGAAACAAAAGTAAAGCATAATACAATTGACTGGCTGTGGCAGTACAGTATTAATATCTCTTTTGTTTCAGGTGGCTTCCCAGTGATAAAATTTGAACCTGATAAGAATCAGCACAATTGCATTAAATTTCAATGAAAAAAAAATTGATATGTTGCCAAAATATATGAAGCACAGTGATTTTCAGTTGTTGGCCCAGTGTTCTCATTTCTTGAGAAAATGAATTTTGCAAAACTGGTATGTCCATTTCATCAGTTATGGTAGGAAAGACCATTGAAAAATAATAGAAAGATCCATTAAAATGAACTCATGTACATCCATTTCTTGAAAAGTCTGTCAACTTGCTGGGAAGAAAGGGACATTAGAAGCAAATGATAAACTTTTTGCTTTCAAAGATCACTCCTTGGCGCCCAATGATATGTGATAATACATCTACAAAGAAATTGGTATGGTATTTCACAGCATTCCAGTGTCAAGACATACAAGTACTGCACCATCTTAATACAAGTGCTTTTCAAAAATTAATTGTCAAAACTAGGTCAACATAGAGTTTTCACTTTGTAGTCATTGTTTTGTTGGGTTTTTTTTTTTTTTAATTGAAAGTAGGGAACATCCTGCATTGCTCTTTCCTGTCAATTTGAAAACAGAAAGAAGCAGCTCTAGAATCATTTTCACTGGCTGGGCATTCCACTAAAATTTCTCACTCTTGTGATTTCTCTTCTTCTTTTTTTTTTTCTCTGAAACATCAACAACTGTAACTTACCATTTAAACTCACAAAAATAAAGTCTGTAATGTATCTATCAACAGAAAAATAATACATGAGCTTTCTCTGAGACAGAACTTTCTGTCATTTCAGCAGAGAGCTCAGGAACCTTTGCTAAGAGGCTGCTATTGTGCCTACCAATGAAAAAGTAAAGCAACCCTCAATTTCTAAAGGGACTGTTGCTATTCTGAAACTTGCATAATCTTGCAATTTGTAAGGTGCATAAATTTATATCAAACTACCATATATGTTGTGCCTAAGACCGTTTGTTTTAGGACATGAGATTTTTCTCATACGGAGGAAAGGGGATGTCACAAACTCACTTGCGAGGTGACAAAATTGAAAAGACTGAATGCTTGTTGCACTAATGGTATTCACAGAATACGTGTGCCAGATAGAGTGTAGTCCAACCCTAGACGCCCAGGGGGAACAGTTTTTAAATGCCAAACACCTGCATCTTGCAAGAAAAATAAATATACCAAAAACTGGCTTAGGGCGGTTAGAGAGTATACCAAGCTTACCTTTTCATCACGTGTGTGTTTGTTACTGCATGTAGGGAGAGGGAAGGTTTGGAGAAAACAGCCCAACACTGTCTTATCACACATGTGTCTCACTGGCTTTTTCCATGTTCTTGTATTTGCCACAGGTGGAGCATTGAACATAGGTGTGCTGATCTTCATGTTAAAATGGTACCCACAACAGGATAACTTGGTTCCTTATTTTGTGATGATGGGGCTGTGGGGTGTCAGCGATGGTATCTGGAACTGCCAAATTAATAGTGAGTTTTAGGAAAAAAGGATGCTCTTGATGAGTCATCAGCTCCCTGTTTATGGGAAATATAATACCCTTTAACAAGCTGACATGATTTTCAGTCATCCATTTTTTAAAGTGTGTTGTCACTTGCGAGAAATTTACGGAGAATTTGGACAATATTCTTTTTGGAAATGTCAGCAGGAGATCAAAGGGCAAATAATAACAAAGGAAAGAATATTTGTTTGAAAAAGGGCAAACATTCGTAACAGCTAACATGTTTAGAAAATTCTCACAAGTGATGTGCAGTTGTCAAACATTTACAGGTAAGCTGTGTAAGACATCTGTGTACAACTTTCATACTCTGCTGCCTGACTGCAAACATGCCATTGTAATGTGACAAATGTCCCCAATTTTAAACATTTTTCAGCAAGCCAGAGAATCAGTGGTACTGTCAACAGGGTACAGAACTGAATAATTTATAACATTTCCCAGAAACATGAAAATTTCAACAACATATGTGTATATATATATTTTCTTTTTCGCCTGTGAATTTGGGGAAAGAATGCTGACTTGATGTTTTGTCCTGACATCTTTCTTTGCAATTATCCCAGGTTTGGTGGGTGTCGTTTTCCCGGATAAGTATGAAGAAGCCTACGCTGGTCTACGATTTGCCCAGGGCCTTGGTGTGGCGCTGCTGTTCAGCTTCTCTAATGTTGTCTGCATGACTTTTAAGATCTACTTTGTCGGAGGAGTGGTCATCATTTCTCTGATTCTCTACCTGGTGGTAGAAATATCATTGAAGCGCGAAGTTGTAGAGAAAGATTTTACCATAAAAAAGCAAACATCTGTGTAAAGGACAAGGGCCTGAGGGCCAAGCCCTATTGATGTATGTGAAATTTAGTATCAACAAAACATGTCTATAAAGATTTGGATTCCTTTAGAATAGGAATCTGTGCTTGTGTAATAGGCTATCATATTCAGAAATGTAAATAGCCTGTAAATTGTCCATCTACCTATCTATGTTGCTAGTGGACTGTACAATATTCTTTGCAGATTTGCATCTTTGTTTTTGATGTATGTTTAAATCTTTGACCTTATACTCAAGTGTGAGTAATAAAATCAGATATGAGCAATTATTACATGTTACAAAACATCTTGAATAACTGAATGAGATAGGCATGTAGAACTAGACATATTTTTCTCAGGAGGACAGCCGTTTATGTGTTCTGACAATATGCAGAGAGTGGTCGAATTTTTCAGTGACTGCTGCTTGAGAATAGGCATGTGGTTATTGTAGTGTGCCACAACTGAAGAACAAAGTGTAATATAATAATATCCTTTTATTTCAGGGAGCTATCTTGCTAACAGAGAAAGTAGCAGAGGAGAAATAACACATATTACAAGTGTATTTAATTTGTGGATTGTTCAGAGAAAATTGTAATTAATGTAGGATTTCTCTAAGGCAGACTAGACATCATTGAATTGCTGTTTATATAGATGGCATAGATGCATGCTAACAGAAATATCTCCCTACATCCACAAAGTCAAAGCACTATGAACACACAGTGGAGAGATAAACTGAGATTTCAGGCAGCTGTGGTCTAATCAGAATTTGACCTCCATTCCAGAGTAATTATATACATGTCAACAGAACCAGGGGACCTAGATATGAAGTATAATACGTGTGAGGAGTATACATGTATTACATAAGTGAATAACATGGCATGCTGTTGAAGCGCTTTTACAGTGTCACAATCCTCATGTAGCAAGACTGCATTTATGTTTCAACTGCCAAGATATTGTTGTTAACTTCTCTGCTTACAAACATAATCCGACCATGACGATCTTCATTAGAAACAAAGCCTCAGAACTCATGAATGTTTATTACTGTCTTTGTTGCATGCTGTTAAAACAGCAAAGACTTTCTCTTGTCATTGTTTGAGGTCAAGGGTTGCATGGGGTAGCTTTACTTAAACATTTGTTTCATGCTTAATTTCAATTGACATGAATATATTTTAATTATGCATTTCGCTGGTCTGTTGTGTTTGTCGTATCTGATCTCAGTCTGGCCTGTGATGGTAGTTGTGTCCCGTGGACACCTCCAGTTCAGATATTTTATATACAAAACTATTTTCCTTGGCATGCCTACCATCTACAGATGGTGCTTCATTTATTATACACTGTACCAGCTGATGTTTTATGTCAAATCCTTCCAAGAATCTCATGGATTTACATGGCACAGGGGAGAATTATTTACATGTACTTTTATAATATTATATGCCCCTTTAGATGTCATGGTAATTCATTAGTATATTGATATTTTACCTGTCATAGCATTGCCAGATAATTGTAAAGGCTAAGTCTTCATCTGAAAAGAAGAGGATTTCAGGAGTATGGTAGAACAATATTATTTTCTTCTTATTTTCTTTACTTGGCATATGTTAGTATCGGTGAAAATAAATTGCAGTACGGTAACAGATTTGATTAAAGGCTGGCAGAAGGACAGTACATTCAGAGAGGCCACTTGTTTTTTGTGTACAGTTAATTGTTTCTCTGAAATAATGTAGCAGGCTTGACTTCATAATGGACCCAATTATGTTATTATTTCTCTCACACAGAATGTTTAATTTTTTTGATTGTTTTTCATTTATTTTATTTTCATTCTGACAAACGAAACAGATGACAAAATATATCTGCCACTGGCAAAATTCTGACAGAATAGATTTGCGACACTTGCAAACATTATTGGTAATGTTATTATTATGGACCGTAATGTTCTTGTTCTCTTTTGAGAACATCTGTATAAAATGTTATACATGTTTTTTTTGCATTACAGACTTCTGACATTATGATATTATCTTTTTCATCATGACTGAGTCACGGCTAGAATTAAATCTTAAGTGACACTGTTATGTAGATTTTATTTGACTGACTGAAATCCGTTAGATCATTAGAAACAACTGATTTTGAATAATAGATTGAAAACATTTCCATATGCTTACAATGAGTCTTAGAAAAAATGTAGAATGAATTTAGATAGAGCTTAACAGTCAGTGTACCTTGCTTATCTATTATTATAATAATAGTGATAAGTTATGATATCATCTTTACACCCTAGGATAAATATAAAGTATGAATTTGCGCTGCTTTCATGAGAATAATAGTGTTTACATGTTTTTATTGGTATTTAGTCTATTCATATTTCATAAGAACAACTATGATGCCCTGTTGTATACAATGTAAAGATTGTTGTGGATACTTTCATTTCTAGTTACATTCATTGACACTGTTCTTGTTCTCTAGTGGGGTAATTGTAAATCAAAATGTTACCTTATTGTGATGCATTCAAGTATTTTGTCAATATTGTACAATGTACTGAATTCCTCTTGTGTTGTTTCCTGTTGAGCTGTCAAGCCATGTTGAGTGTTTGTAAATAAAAGGAACTTATCACACCAATCATTCTGCACATTGTTTTCCATACTTTTTGTTGAGAAGGGATGTCTTGGATTTTCATTTTGTACATTTAAAAAAAAAAAAATTGTTCAATAGGATGTTTTGCTATCCTTATTTCAGTAATTAGGAGGAGTGGACAACAGTGAAATTCATTACCCATCATTACAGTATTTACAGAGAGCAAAGATGTTTCCAACCATCAATGACACCATGTGTCGGGTAGGGTCTCAGTACTAAATTTAGTAAACAAAGCGTGTGCCAATGATCTTAAACACCTGGCATGTGTTAGTTCAGATACTTCATGAATCCTATATTGGCAGAATAACCCGGTTTATCTGTGGGTCTTTCACATGTGCATGTAAGGAAAACTCTCGTGCCTATTACATGCAGTGCCGGGGAATAAGAATTCATGCCATCAAAAAAACCATTACACTAACAGAAAAAAAAAATGGAATAAATTTTGCAGGTCCAAATTATTTTCTCATTTTCTGAATGAAAAACTAAACATGCCCAAACTTGTTATTTTCCTTAAAATGAAACATCAGGTGCGCACCTGCAAGAACTTGACATGCTGCATTTAAAATGTGTTCAATGCTTGGCGGAAAAGGAACAACAACACATAAATACATGTAAATGCGTCCTCCACCCTCACCCCAGACACTGGAGTCCTTGAACTGAAATCCTGGTCTCGGCTGTGTAAGATATTACATCCCCTGCCTTCAACTATAGTCACTGCGACTCCACAATTTTTTTTTTGTTTTTTTTAAAATTATATTTCGTCAATTGCCTTCACTTATGCATGATTTGATTTTGGCCTACCGCTTGATTTCCAATGAAACTTTTGACATGTTTCCCTAGCCCCTATCCCCGGATACCTACCCCAGGCCTCTCCTCCTCCCCCCACCCCATCCCCCGGCACCACCATCACCACCAACAGGAACTAAGATGCAACTATTGCAGCATTAACCTTATAAATAATTATGTCTTTTTTTCCACTAAAGAACCGGTGTAACAGGCCAAAATATACCCCCCGCCCAGACTATACCCGGGGTCAAACTGGCCTAGCCCAGAATATACCCCGGGGTATATTCTGGGCTAGGCCAGTTTATACCCCGGGGTTACTTTGGGCTAGGCCAGACTATACCCCCCCCCCCCTAGTCCAGATTATACCCCCTACTTTTTTTTTTAAAAGCAAGTCAAGACCACAGTTTATTTCAGCCTGTTCTTTATCACTGTTATCAGATATCATATTAATCCATACATGAACACCTTCTTGACACCCATAAATCTTAATACAATTGAGAGGAAATAATAATAACGATTTATTTCAGCCTTAGTTTAAATTGGTGTACATACATACATTCATGACTCCTGTTAATCATGATACATTTTAGAGGAAACAAACATGCATTAAAATGCATTGATATACAGAAGGGTTGAGTATCCATTCAAATTGATATGATTAGACTTAAGCATTAATTTCACTCGTGTCTGTTGATATTATTATTATTATTATTATTATTTTGATAATTGGTTGGACATGAGTAAAACATGCATTGTATTTTTTGTTACAACCATGCAGAGAGAAAAGGCCGGAAAACAACACACATAGAAAAAAATAATAAAAACATAATTTGTAACCCAACTGACACTGACAGATGGTGCAAGTCCATCATCCACTTCACATAAAACTAAATAGGCACTAAATTTTTTCGCCTGATGAATTCTACCTGTCCAGATCCACTTGAAATGTTACAGAATGCTAGCCAGTAATATAAATTAATAACAGTAAGAACACGAAATCATCTTATTTACTCTTGAAAATAAAGAGAAATATAAATATAAGAATCATCATCATCACCTTGGAATAATACAAAGATATAAGAGGGAGCGTAGAAACGGGAACAATATGTGTGTGCATCACATATGTAGGCCTACATGTATATGAAATGTGTTAATCTTTTCAACTACTCATGTAGAACTGGACAGAAAGCTTTAGTGAAATAGCCTTGACAGTTGAGTAGACCGACAGAGCAAGTCCACTGAGACAAAAGTAGTGCATTGTAATGTGAGAGGATGAACGACTTTCTATTTTTAATGTGCTTTCATGGTAGCTCTAGTGCGTGAGTGAGGGACGGCCACTCATAGTAGTTTAGGGACACTTGGCCGAGTACCATTAATTGGATTATTTCCCTTGTAATACTAGCGCGGGACCCGTTATTCACAATAATTCACATCACGGTGAAAAGCGCGCATTTTGATTGGTCAGTTGGAAATGTACCGGGCTTCCAACTCTTATATCATGGCTTTGAGTTTCTTACAACTCGCTCACTCGTTGTTATCCACCGACAGAAAGACGGGAACCCGAATTCATTTTTGAGAGTAGACAATACCCTATCGGTACAAAATAGGTACTCATGATAACGTTTGTTATCAATGGAGATACGTCGTATTAATGGACGAAAGTATCCCGCACAAAATTGTCGAATGTTGTTAGTCCTGACACTTTGAAAATTTATATTAAAACTATTACCGGGTTTCTGGTAAAAGTAGTCAGTTAGAATTTTAGCAGCAAGTTTCCAATTTATAATGGTACCAATTTTGTTGTACTTTGATGCACATATCCTATTGAAATAATTAATAAGAGGGTCTCGGATTTAAAGCAAACTATGAGTTAGACGCATGTTATCCCCGATAAATCCAACCTGGGTCAAATTTATTCAATTATTGCTGGAGGGGTCGTTAGAGTAATTTCTGCAGTTTACTGGGATACCTAATTGACTTTTGTGTGCACCCCTTTAACCGTACTGTAAATTCGATTGTGTTAGGACCCTAACCGGTTATGTTGTCGGGCTGGACTCCATGTCCGAGCCTTTCACTTGTGCAACACGGGCTACGTAATAGCTCTCCCGGACGTCCGCGCGGGCTCATAAATAAGATGCGAGTTCGCGTGGTCAACACACTCCATCATAGACGCAGAGACAAGAACCGACAGCACAGTGAACCCAGCCCAGCAACCCGGGCCCGTAGCAGCTCAGAGGCCTGCCGACGCTTGCCATCGCCACCCCGCCCCATAAGGCATGTAGCGGTAGCGCAGGACCCGGAGAGACTTTGGGTAAGTTGGAGACTATTATATTAGAAGTGACTTTAATTTGCGCACCCCCCCCCCTTTCTTGGATGCCGCGTAGAGAATGCTGATCTACAGAGACTATTATGAGTCCGGCTCAACGGTAATTGCCATTGTCATTAGACGTGTAGGATGCGCGATGCAGCGCAGTGTCTTGATATTGTGACTTTATTGTCAAAGTTAACGTTGCGGTGCTAGATGATAATGATGGCTCGCTAACCAAGCTATCAAGATTTGCTTGTGTGCCTATATATAGTGTATGTGTAGCATTGCCTTGTTGTGGTGGGCAGTGAGGATTTCCTGACATGTTAATGTGGATGGCTTATGTTACAGCGAGCGGCACTATACGCTTGATTGTATTACGGGTATTTGTGTACCTTGCCAGTACCACTATGCTATAGAGAGCAGTGTGATTGTGATTGCGTGTTTAGTGTTTAAGATGTGTAATTAGTTACATGTATTGGAGATGTATAATATTAGTTGGGCCTCACATGGGTGAGCCCCAGGATTGTTCGATGTGCGGCGGTGGATGAACAATGTTTCAATGAGTCTACACATGTTGCAATGAGTCTTGCCGACATATATATATATATCATGTGCATGTATTATAGTTATCCAGATGTATTATGCTTCTATGAGTTTCGTAAGTGTGTGAAGGACAGTTTCATTTTAAGGAATGTACACATTACTTTATGTATCTAGTGGTGTGTCATACGCATGTTAGCCTGGCGGCATAGCTCCGCGGCTAAGGTCAAAGGGCATGACCCTTCAGTATCGATTGGGAAGGGAAGTAACCAATACAATAGCCCTGGGGCGGGTTAGTACTAATAATGGGAGTGGGCCTATGAGGATGGCCTGCATTGGGATGCAGCGTCTGTGTTATGGACGGTCAGTGGGCCATGTTGGCCACTGCGTTATTATTTTATGGAATGGCCACCCTGGAGGTGCTGTACACCGGCTCAGTGGAGCGAAACTATTGTGTTCTTGCCCCTTCATTTGTTATGTCCTTCATACTTTGATTAGTACATTAATTAGTTTATGTTGCCAGTGTACTAGGAAACTCCTTGTGTATATGATATAGCCACTTGTAGTTGTTATTCATTAACCTTAGCGCTATTTTATTCCATGCATACATATCCAGTTGGTTATTGCTTAAATTCTATATTATATTGTTGTTGTTTGATTTAATACTTAATACTATTACTATGTATGTCCACCATTGATTGCCTGATTAATGTTGTCATTATATCCTAATCATATTTTCGTCTTTTTCTCTTGTTCCAGCTTATGGCTGGTTGGGCTTTTTTTTTGTTTGGTAGTGATACCGTTGTTAGGCTTTTTGAATAAATAAGATTGCCAGCAGAACCCTGTGTTTGTTAACCCTGTGTATCCTTAAGGGAGTTACTATTGAACCCACGCAGTAACCACATTAGCCACTCGTAGTTCATCCAACATTAAAAAGTAAGATCTATAGCATGTTAAGGCAAAATTCGATGGATCATGTTGCAGTGACAGAATTCCTTATGAGTGAATATTATTCTTTGATAGCTTATTTGTAGAAAGATATACATTTCATGTACCTTAGGGTTTAAGACACTGATTAGTTTGCAAGGCATTTGAAAGATTGAACTTACATGCTATAGTGAATAGGGGTTTGTCACTTGCGAGTGAAATAAAAATTAAAAAAAAAAAAAGACTTTGTCCGTCTTTACCTTCCTAAGCCTGACACGACCCTTGCCAGGGGATTTAACAACTGTGTATTCGCACACAAAAATACTCTAACATGACTTCATTTTTATGAGCGGGTTAATTATTTCATCCATGGCGACTAAGTGTATGTCAGTGCCAAACAAACAATACAATGCAAATTTTACTCATGGGCAAACAACTATAAAAACAACTGCAACTTGACAATGAACGTGAATGAAATGAGGGTTAAATTTGAATCACATCAGTTTGAATGGATATTCACCCCATAGCGATAGCATATCAATACATAATAATTCATGTTTTTTCCTCTGAATTGTATTATGATTTACTATATGGAAGTCTAGAATGTATGTATGTATATATTACTAGGGTGCCCGTTGACAATGTTAAAAAAATGAATTAAACTATGATTGAAATAAACTGTGGTGTTTATCCCAAACTATATTCCACCAGTCCAGATTATACTCCCATATTCAGGCAAAAATATTCAAGGATACAACATTAAGTTTTAAAAATTTTATTTCACCCGCAAGTGACATGCCTTTATTCACTATAACACATACTTGCAATCCTTCAAATGCCCTGCAAACTAACCCAGTGCCTTAAACCATCAGCTACATGAAATGTATACCTTTCTACAAATAGCTATCAAAGAATTTACTAACAAGAAATTTTAACGCAACATGATCCATCGAATTTTTGCCGTGACATATTGTAATTACTTTCTACAATGCACTGTTGTCTCAGTGGATTTAATCTGTCAGTTTTCACGACGATCAAAGCTACTTTACTAAAGCATTCTATTCAGTTCTACTTGAATAGGTGAAAAGATTTAACACATTCTTTACATACATGTATTTGGTACACACACCTTGCTCCTTATAGATATATAATAATAATAATAATAATAATAATAATGGATCCATTTAAAATGCTCTGTGCGCTTTACAGAAACAACATGGCAACCACAGAGCAGAATGGAGCGCCTGCGAAGCACTCAACACACTACACTGCTTCTTTCTCTCTCCCTGTCTCGCTTGCTCTCTCTACCTATCTCAGAGCAAATTGTAACGCAGCCTGTTAGGCGCAGTTTACAATTCACAACAGTTCACAACTCACAACTCAAATAATATTTGAATATTTATTAATAATACTATTTATTTAATAATGAATAATAAATTTTGTTGTGGCTGGTGGGGGGATGATATGGATAAATTTTAATCTATTAATTTCAATTTTGCCCTGGCAGCGCCCTGTTCGGCCTGCTTTTTACGATTTCCAACTGTTTAACGTGCGCAACGTGCACACGGGCCCTCCGAATTTTTCGTCCTTAACCGAGAAGACTAGGTACTCGATCCTACGCCCCAATAGGATCAGGGACTTGAAAATATGAGAAAAATCCCAATTTCCAACAGCCTGCATTGCCTGGGTTTTGAACCAGGTGTAACAGGCCAAAATATACCCCTCACCCAGACTATACCCGGGGTTAAACTGGCATAGCCCAGAATATACCCCGGGGTATATTCTGGGCTAGGCCAGTTTATACCCCGGGGTTACTTTGGGCTAGGCCAGACTATACCCCCCTAGTCCAGATTATACCCCCTACTTTTTCCTTTAAAACAAGTCAAGACCACAGTTTATTTCAGTCTGTTCTTTATCACTGTCATCAGATATCATGTTAATACGTACAAGAACACATTCTTGACACCATAAATCATAATACAATTTAGAGGAAATAAGAATAACGATTTATTTCAGCCTTAGTTTAAATTGGTGTACATACATACATTCATGACTCCTGTTAATCATGATACATTTTAGAGGAAACAAACATGCATTAAAATGCATTGATATACAAAAGGGTTGAGCATCCATCCAGACTGATATGATTAGACTTAAGCATTAATTTCACTCGTGTCTGTTGATATTATTATTACTATTATTTTATTCTTTTGATAATTGGTTGGCCATGAGTAAAACATGCATTGTATTTTTTGTTACAACCATGCAGAGAGAAAAGGCCGGAAAACAACACACATAGAAAAAAATAATAAAAACATATTAATAACCTAGCTGACAGATGGTGCAATTCCATCATCCACTTCACATAAAACTAAATAGGCGCTAAATTTTTTCGCCTGATGAACTCCACCTGTCCAGATCCACTTGAAACGTTACCGAATGCTAGCTAGTAATATAAATTAATAACAATAAGAACACGAAATCATCTTATTTACTCTTGAAGATAAAGAGGAATATCAATATCAGAATCATCATCATCATCTTGGAATAATACAAAGATATAAGAGGGAGTGTAAAAACGGCAGTATAGGCCTACAAATCATTCTAGAATCAGTATAAGCAGCAATATGTGTGTATCAAGTACATATATATAAAATGTGTTAAATCTTTTCAACTATTCAAGTAGAACTGGACAGAAAGCTTTAGTGAAATAGCCTTGACAGTTGTATAGACCGACGGAGTAAGTCCACTGAGACAAAAGTAGTGCATTGTAAAAAAATTACCTGTTAGTCTGTTAAGGCAAAATTCGATGGATCATGTTGCATTAACAGTATTTCTTGTTTGTGAATATTATTCTTTGATAGCTTATTTGTAGAAAGATATACATTTCATGTACCTTATGGTTTAAGACACTGGATTAGTTTGCAAGGCATTTGAAAGATTGAACTTACGTGTTATAGTGAATAAGGGTTTGTCACTGGTGAGTGAAATAAAATTAAAAACAAAAAAGACCTTGTCCGTTTTACCTTCCGAAGCTTGACACGTCCCTTGCCACACACAAAAATACTTTAAAATGACTTCATTTTTATGAGTGTGTTAATTATTTCATCCATTGCGACTAAGTGTATGTCAGTGCCAAACAAACAATACAATGCAAATTTTACTCATGGGCTACCAACTACAAAAACTACAACATGACAACGAACGTGAGTGAAATGAGGGTTAAATTTGAATCATCAGTTTGAATGGATAGTCACCCCATAGCATATCAATAATAATAATGCATGTTTTTTTCTTTTGAATTGTATTATGATTTACGGAAGTCAAGAATGTATGTATGTGTATTACTATGGTGCCCGTTGACAGTGATAAAAAAATGAATTAAACTATGATTGAAATAAACTGTGGTGTTTATCCCAAACTATATTCCACCAGTCCAGATTATACTCCCATATTCAGGCAAAATATTCAAGGATACAACATTAAGTTTTTAAAATGTTATTTCTCCCGCAAGTGACATGCCTTTATTCACTATAACATATAATTGCAATCCTTCAAATGCACTGCAAACTAATCCAGGGCCTGAAACCTTTCTACAAAATAAAAGCTATCAACGAATTTACTAATAAGAAATATCAACTCAACATGATCCATCGAATTTTTGCCATAACATACTGTAATTACTTTCTACAATGCACTGTTGTCTCAGTGGATTTAATCTATCAGTTTTCACGACTATCAAAGCTACTTTACTAAAGCTTTCTGTCCAGTTCTACTTAAATAGTTCAAAAGATTTAACCATGTTTTACAAATACATGTAGTTGGTACACACACTTTGCTGCTTATAGATTCTAGAATGATGTGTAGGTCATTTTTAGATTCCCTCTTATCTTTATAATGTTCCAAGATGATGATGGTGATGATTCCGATATTGATTATATTCTCTTTATTTTCAAGAGTAAATCAAGATGACCTCGTGTTCTTATTTTTATTACTGTATATTAGTTTTATTACTGGTTAGGATTCCCTAACGTCTCAAGTGGATCAGGACAGGTTAAGTTCATGAGGTGAAAAATTTTTTAGTATCTTTTAGTTTTGTATGATGTATTTAATGTCTGCTTGATCATGGAATTGCACCATCTGTCAGTTGGGTTATTAAAATGTTGTTGTTGTTGTTTAATCTGTGTGTTCTTTCCCAGCCTTTTCTTCCTGCATTATTGTAACTTTATAATTATGTAGATCTAATTGTTCTGACATATCAAGCACATTTCTGATTTTCAAAAATTAAAATAAAATTCAGATGACTTTACACTTATGAGGAGTCTTATAATTATTTCATACCTTGCCACTAAGTATAATTGCCAGACAAAAAAAAACAACAATACAATATGTGTTTAACTCATGGACAACTAATTATATAAAAACAAAAAAACAGTAATAATACCAACGGACACAAGTAAAACTAGTGTTAAAGTCTAATCATATCAATTTGAATGGATTTTCAAACCTTTTTTATGTCAATGCTTTTTACTGCATGTTTATTTTCTCTTAAATGTATCATGATTTACAAGAGTCAAGAATATATGCTTCAATATGATACCTGATGACAGTGATAATGAACAATTTAAACTAAAGTTGAAATAAACTATGGTCTTGACTTGTTTTTTTTTTTTAAAGTAGGGGGTATAATCTGGACTGGGGGCGGGGGGGGGGTATAGTCTGGCCTAGCCCAAAGTATACCCCGGGGTATAAACTGGCCTAGCCCAGAATATACCCCGGGGTATATTCTGGGCTAGGCCAGTTTAACCCCGGGTATAGTCTGGCGGGGGGTATAATCTGGCCTGCTACACCGGGACCCTTGGCATGAGAGGCGAGCACCTTACCTCTAAACCACCTTGTCCCCCAATTTCTAGAATGATGTGTAGGTCATTTTTACATTCCCTGTTATCTTAATAATATTCCAAGATGATGATGATGATTCTGATATTGATTATATTCTCTTTATTTTCAAGAGTAAATAAGATGATTTCGAGTTCTTATTTTTATTACTGTATCTTACTGGTTAGCATTCTGTAACGTCTCAAGTGGATCAGGACAGGTTAAGTTCATGATGTGAAAAAATTTTAGTATGTAATTAGTTTTGTGTGAAGTATTTAACGTCTGCCTGATGATGGAATTGCACCATCTGTCAGTAGTTGGGTTATTAAAATGTTGTTGTTGTTTCCTCTGTGTTCTTTCCCGGCCTTTTCTCTCTGCATTATTGTTACTTTATATGTAGATCTAATTGTTCTGACATATCTAGCACATTTCTGATTTTCAAAAATTAAAATAAAATTCAGATAACTTTACACTCATGAGTCTTATACATATAATTAGTTCATACCTTGCCACTAAGTATATGTCAGTGGTGCCAAACAAAAAAAAAATACAATTATATGTTTATCTCATGGACAACCAATTATAAAAAAAAAAGAAACAATAACAATACCAACGGACACAAGTAAAATTAATGTTAAAGTTTAATCATATCAATTTGAATGGATTTTCAAACCTTTTGTATATGCTTTTTACCGCATGTTTATTTTCTTTTTAATGCATCATAATTTACAAGAGTCAAGAATGTATGCTCCAATATGGTACCTGATGACAGTGATAATGAACAATTTAAACTAAAGTTGAAATAAACTGTGGTCTTGACTTGTCTTTTTTTTAAAAAGTAGGAGGTATAATCTGGACTGGGGGGGGGGGGGTATAGTCTGGCCTAGCCCAAAGTATACCCGGGGGTATATTCTGGGCTAGGCCAGTTTAACCCCGGGTATAGTCTGGCGGGGGTATAATCTGGCCTGCTACACCCGCAGTGTATTATCTGCTGTTGTTCGTGTTTGCAGCCCCATCTTTACATCACACTCCAGAACATAATAACTTAGCAGCCAGGAGTCGGTCTAATTGGTAACAGGAATGATTTCATGTCAGATAAAAGTGGTCAATTGATTGCATTGAACAACACACCCTATATTATAATTATGTTATGACTAGTTTATGAATTTAGCTGTAATGGACATAAAGATACAAGTACAGTAGTACAAAACAAAAAACAAAACAAAACAAAACATCAATAGCAAAAAATGCCATTATCATCACTACGGCACCCCATTTGACAGTGATTAAAATTACGCGATCATCGCAACTTTATCATCACCATTCATTTTCATCATTCCGTCTTTCCTCGTAAGTAAGTCGACTAAACGACTTATTCTTCATATCAGAATCACATGGTTAATGATGTGCATTGACGCAATTAATTGCTAAAAAAACATTGCAAGTTCACTTTAATGACATCATTAGTAACACCAATCTCTGCGCGTCCAATCGCCAACTTTTTTGGACCAGTACATATTTGAGGACGGCCAATAGTTGAACAATGCCCCAGTAATTTAATTATTATCATTTTAGTTCCAATATTATTAATTAATGAAGGTTGACGAACCTAAAATGAATACTTTTTGACTCAATTTTATTACTGTACAAAAAAAAACAAAAAAAAACAAGGCTGTTGTTAGTATAATCACCCCAAGCGATTTGTGGTCGCCGAGGGTATTACATACGTTCTATCCCTAATCCCGTCCTTATCCTCAACCCTAAATCTGATCGAATCCCCAAAACCATTTCAACCAAAAAACGCGAGGAAAGAAAGAAGGAAATCTGAAAGAATTATCATTTATAATTAATTAAAGAGTTTGTTAGGAGCATTTCGGGAGAAGATCTCTAGCTCTGGAGTCACAATACCCTCCTCCCTCCCCCCCCCCCCCCCCAAAAGTTTGGGGGACGTACGTATTTGCAACAGATCATTGGGACAGGTACCATTTTATCAAATTTAAAACTGCCATCCTATGAACTATCAAAAGTGTTTTATGCATTGCACAGGACGCAAGTGCAAATCGAGTCTCCCCCGCCCCGCCACCCCCAACCGACACACACATTATGGAGCTAAATATTTGGGACCGTAATGGTAGTAGGAATCAAGTTTTTGTTGTCAGTCAATGTTTGCCTCCCCTTATTAAATATGGCGACTTCCTGAATTGTGTATTATCGTCAAAAATTTGGACCATTCAAAACTTCTTTTTGCAATTGCTGTGACGTGTAAGTTTTAAGTTTATTCTTGTGTCTGATCTTGTCAGCGTTACTGTGGATAGTTTTGTTTTATTTTTGGACAAATTTCCTCTGAAACAGAAGGACCTTTTCCACTGTAGGCAACGATCGTGTAAAATCGAGCCTGCTTCGCTGGACTAAGTTATTGAAAAAGCACATTGATTTATCAAATAAGCATTAGATCTAGATCTAGATCTAGACCTAGATCTACATCAGCCCAGGATTAAATCTAGCGCGAGTGGCGTGCTTGTCACACACATTTCAGTGTTTTACCTCATGTGATGGCATGATACTATTGATAGACGCATTCGGGATAAAATTTCGGCGCTTTTTCGGTTGTTCCCACCCCTCCCCAGTTAACGGAAGGACTTCCGAATGCGTTCCATAGCCTGAGTGAAAACAATACAGGAGAACTTCCGAATGCGTTCCATAGCTCGACAAGTGCATAGAGTGTCTAGGCATTGTCAGATTGATATGTAACGACGTGAGAGTCTAGTCAGTTTGTATCATCGAGGCCGTAGGCCGATGTTCGTCTGGGCAGTAATCAGATTGACATCTCAGGGAAAGCCGCCGGGGTAGCTATCTATATATATATATACCTATGTATTGTTTTCACTCGGGCTATGGAACGCATTCCGAAGTCCTTCCTACAATAGGCCTACATAGCTACCCCGGTGGCTTTCTCTGATATGTCAATCTAACTACTGCCCACACGAACATCGGCCTACGGCCTCGATGATACAAACTGACTAGACCCTCACGTTGTTACATATCAATCTGACAATCGACTAATATTGCCTAGGTAAGTTGGGGTGGGAACTACCGAAAAAGTGCCAAAATTTCTGGCTGGAATTATGTTAACCCTCACCCTGCGAAGGGCGGTAGTACAGGTGTTGAGTCGCAATTCCTCCGTGTCCTCTGCCGTGAACTTTCTCCTTCTCTGGTTCCAACCGTTCGCGCTTTCTTTACTTCCGGCGTTGGCCAGATTTTATTGGTCGCAACACAGGCTATATGTCGGCATCAACTTTCCATGCACTCACTCTGCACGGGCAGACAAAGTTGGCAAGGTCAAGCTGACCACGCAGCGCGCAAGCCGGATTTTCACCCGTTGGATCACTGACCTCTTTGAGTTTGAGACGTAACTACTGTCTTATTGCTCACTGTATCTCTGGAAGGACTTTCGAATGTGTTCCATAACCCGAGTGAAAACAATACATAGCTACCCCGGCGGCTTTCCCTGATATAATGTCAATCTGACTACTGCCCAGACGAACATCGGCCTACGGCCTCGATGAGATACAAACTGACTAGATCCTCAGGTCGTTACATATCAATCTGACAATGCCTATGCACTTGTCGAGCTATGGAACGCATTCGGAAGTCCTCCCGTATCTCTTCTAAATCAAAGGCATTGTGACAAGGACATGTTAACCAGTGAACCACTGGTCGGAATCACAAAGACTTAAATAGCTTTCAGCAGAGGCTGTCCCTACGCTGTCATTACTATCAAAAGATAACATAGACATGCGAAACTGTTGCTCAATAAATCTGCAATATTATCTCATTTTCTCACAAGCTGACCACAATCTAGAGTTGTCTGTATCTAAGAACAATCAGAAACAAGCTCTGAAACGATCTTTGCCCCAAATGCACACATTGGTTCATTAAAAAGAAGTGTCAATCAGGATGAAACCATTTGTTTAGGGCTTGGGGAGGCGTGGCTAATTATCATGCTTTGTTCTCACGAAAAGTGCAGCTGTCAGTTTAATTTCATAAATCAGACCATTGGTTAGAGACTTACAGACAAAGGTTTCGCTGGTTAATCCATTATCAAGCGTGATAAAGCATAGCAGTGAATGTTTTCATACCGATCAATAAAAAACGAGCCATGTGGTCAGCGATAGTGTGGTCATCGTACATCGGCAAGGGTCAGCACTACCCAGGCATGATTCTCCGTGAGTAAGGTCACTGACCGGACAGTGGGCTTTGATACATTCATGTCAGTTGCAGGGTGAGCGTTAACTTCATTTGATCGGGCCGGTCAAGAAAATTGAGATACATTTTTCTATGTCAGTCTTTAAAATGACATCGACAAATGATTTAAGCCTGACATGTCGATGTCGTCCTAAAAGTTAGTTTTGCACAGAAATGAGACAATAGGGAAGGGATCAAGTAAGCAGTAACAACATAGACCTAGGAAGATCAGGTTAATGAACTTCAAGATATGTGAAGTCGACCACCATATATCTACTTCTCTAAGTCGAGTAAGTTATTGAAAAAGCACATTTATCAAAATACAACATTACATCAGGCCTAGACTAGACCTAATTGAATATTTATTTCAAAATCATATTTAATGATCCTGGGAAAGAGTTCTGTACGTCCTGACCACTTTAACCTGTTGCCTGCCAGCCACTCAATTTCCTGTCCACTCATAAATGTGCCAGGTGCAGAAGGGGACAAAACAAGAAAATTAAAAAAATTACGGTGTACCATAAATTCCATCCTTTCAAAATACACGCAAATTAACGCAAGTAAGGGTGCTTACAGAGAGAACGCTTGACGCTTGAGAAAGCGAGCGCATGTAGACAAGCGCTTGTAATGTTTCTCATATTTCTCTAGTACCATTCAGAGACAAAGCGTGTTCTTTAGCGCTTGCTGTTTGTCGTGATGCTTGTAAAGCGTAAAGAATTGTTTGTTAATTCTTTCTTGCGTTTAAAGCGGCTAGGGTGTGTCGTCCGCAGAGAAGTTAGGCCTTTTTTTTTTTTTAATGATGTGTACAGTAGTTTATTGAAGGGGCTAAGATGTATTGTCGGCAGAGAAGTCAGGCCTAGTGTGTAGCGCACAAATGGACGTCGAATCCGTCATCACAGCTGTCCTAAGAATAAAGAATAAAAAGAGAAAAAAACGTCAATACTTGATAACACAGTGTCTGCATTACAGTTTTTAAAAACTGTTTGAAAGTGAAGCTTGGCTTATCTCGGCGTGATAACCAGGCATTCCTCTGCCATAATGGGTTGATGCCAATTGCACCAGGTCTTAATTATTTCAGATTCTATTTTTCCCCAAGATGTAATAAAATGTGTCAAGACTAATTCTCATGTATGAATGAAATCAATTGGGATTGTTTTTCAATCGAGGAGACAGGTGATAACATTCATGCACCTTCTCTTCGTTTCTGATTAATTTCATGAACAGCTATTCTCTTCCGTTTTCCAAGGATAAGTTTAGGTAAACACAGTCCAGCAATAATAATTCATCATCAGACAAAGCCGCAATGGCACCAAATCAACTCTCATTTTCAGATGGTGCCCAAAGCAAGTGCTAGCGACAAGCGTTATCTATGTGCCCTTCAGTATTCACCAAGCGCTTTTTAACAGGCGCTTACTTTCAAACGTGAGCTTTCTAAAGCGCCAAGCGTTCTCTCTGTAAGCATCCTAAGTAGGGGAACTGACTAGGTTTATACAAAACAATCATAATTCGGGAACTGTCTCCATCAGTCAAGAAATGCATAATCGGCCCGGAACAGTTTCGGGCACATGGCAGTATAGTGAGATCAGACAACCCGGAACAGTTCCGGGCAAAGCAGGGAAGGGGTTAAACTCTTACTAGATCTTAATTTTTTTGTACAGTGTATGATAGAGACAGATCTACATCTAGGGTAATTGTACCTCATCCCATTGTGAACACTTTTTACCTAAAGTTGCAGCCATGTGTAATATCCCTACTGTTGGATTCAAATGGAACTCCTAGTTCTACCTGGTTCTGCCACCAGAAAAATTTCAAATGCAAATGAATTTCACTCAATTTGGCTGCCATTATAAATTTGCCAATATTGGCCAATAAAGCCTGGGTTTATCCACCAGTATTGGTATTGGGCACATAAACTTAGTATTTAAAGCTTAAGGGTTTATTTGCCAGTATTGTTATCGGCCAGGAAAACCCCTGTGTGTGTGTTTGTTTTCAACCCTCGTCCAGCACTTAGTGAACCAATGGCCAGTCAGCCGATCGTTCACGTGTTGCCGATAACCTCGGCGGTCGGGTCAGTCGGGTCTTTTTGAATACATGTATCATATTTACTTTAGAATGCAATTTAACAACAGTAATAGTGGATAAATCGTAAGTGATCCCTATGATATTTGGATAAGGTACTTGTGATGAGATGGAATAAGTTCTATTGTTAAATAGAAGGCCCATATTCAAGAAAAGCAGTTTAATCAGTTGAAGCAATACAATATCTTTCTAATTACCACATCAAATGAAGACAACGGGCAACAGCAAAGTCGGTCATTTTCTCCCAGTTTTCCCCGACGAAAGACTTAGTGACAGACATGCTACACAGCATTTCGCCTAGACTTACATCGGAACCCATTATTACAGATTATGGAAAGACTTCTCAAATACCCAGATGGCCTTCTTTTCATTTCACATGCAATGACAACCAGCATCAAAAGTTTCCCTTAGATTTTCCACAGTTCAAACTTCAGACCATCAGCACTACTGCAAAAGCATGACAGAAAGTTATGAGTTGCATTGTAATAAATGTAAATGGACAAAAGCATTTGTGAGACATAGTAGGGGTAACAGGATAAATAAACAAGCGAAACTAGTGTGAAAAAAAAACAAAGTAAAATAAAAAGATTAGAATGATACGCGCAGCAATTGAATAAACAAAAGACGAGGAGCAGCGTTGTTATACAATAAATCGGCCTGCAGGATCAGATTTGCAAAATGTATGTCAAAATGATCGCCTGGCGTATTGCGCGAGTAGGCCAATATAGCAGCCTCCCACAGGACGAGGGTTAATGTGTTTATTTTTTATTATATTTTCAACTATTTTTTTCATTCTTGTTACATTAGGCTCAGGTACATGATTAAGTTGCGTTTATTTTTGCTATATCATTAGTAGATCAAGTTGAGATACCCAGTGTTGCCAGGATAAACATGTTTTTTGGCATGTTTTATAATGGCACTTTAAATCAGGACTAGCTGTAGGTCAAAAGGTTTCCTCTTTACCATAGTCAGACATTTACAAAATTACACTGTAAATATACAGTTTAATTGCATCAATGTCCTTATGATATTTTGGCTAAGTAAGAGACCCCTGGACCAAATTAAGAAATTTACCGTGTATAAACATGCTTTCTTTTAGGAAACTCTGTTGTCTTTCAGAGTAAACAAGCAAGACAGCTTGTTCTTTTCCGCCTTAGCTCAATGCTATGCTACATCTGATGAGGCTTCCTTGGAGCAATATGGCTGGGCAGGTAAATATTATTTGTGGTATTGTGTAGCTTGTTTGCCAAGCAATCATATGTAAAGCAATTCTGAGTCTTTATCAGTAGATCTTTAAAATCTTATCTGCCTAAATGGCATCAGACTGTAATTTATTTCTTTATGCATCAGTTGTATGAGTCAGAAGTGATAAGTAAAAAGTTTTCTAGCAAATAGTTCATAGCTGGGAAGGTCATCATATCCGATTATCTCCAATTGCGACCCAAGGACTTGACTTGAGGAGCACCTGTGTGCAGGGGATCGCACAGGGACAATGACAAATTAATTCACTAGTTGGATGTTAACCCAGAGCTTTGTGATTAACAATTACTAATTGAAGTAAACTCTCTTTAGAATGGAAGTGACCGGATTTGCTAAGCTTTCCAAACAGTTTCACTGTTCACTTTCACACAGGTCTATAAATCATATATTTTTTGAATATGCATGCAGTCTTGAATTTTCCAAAATTGGGGATGAAAGCATTTGAAATGCATATATTGTTATATTTGAAATGCAAGTATTTATAGATCACATATTTGAAAGCCATGCTGAAGATTAAGTACAGGATATACATTTTCTGTACTGTTGCATTTGTGCAGATGTGAAATAGAATAAAACTTCAAAATTACAACATACATAAAATCTGCAGTGTTGTTTTCCTAATGGCATACATTTGTATTTTGATATTAAGTATAGTTTTTGTTAAGTTACTTTAGATCTAGAGAAAAAAAAAACAACTAACACTTGTCAATTTTTCTTCAAGTTCCGCAGTTTTCAGTGGGACCCCATCCTCATCATTGCTCAGATTGTGGCTATGGTGAGCCTGTGGTATTTTTCCTTGGGCATGTGGATCTTCATCTTGGATGTTATTGGCAAATTTGACTTGTCAACAGAGCAACTTTTCACACAGAGTGTAAGTATGAAGTATAGCATCAGGTGGGTTTCATGATCAAATGACATTAGAAAGAGTGAAAATGTGGATTTGAAATACTACAGAGGAGAAACACACAAACAAATGCAAGTTTGCTACCATGCTTATTTTAATTTTTTGGACCATATTGTAATGACTGTAACTTCATATCCTGCCTTTAACTTACTGAACGAAGTGAGGATTTTTATTTTTGTCAGAGAGGCAGGGTACCTAGACAACTTAGTAAGGAAATCCCCTTCCGACAATGAGTTTGAGTTATGTATCAATGAAAAGATGGAAGAATGACCTTTCATTTGATGTATAACATATTAGCCAAATGTAAAAGTGGGCAGTATATTGAATTTTTTTAAAAACTAGATAAAGTTAGAATAAATAGAAAGCTAACGAGATTAAAAAGAATACAAAGAAGAAAACCACCCAAAAACACATAAGAACACATTCCACCTGGAGTTGAAAAACAGATTTGAATCCTTGGAAGAAGAAGGACCATCTGTTGAGACACTGAACAGAATTGTGACAGAAGAAGTAATGAAAATATAAGGTCAGAAAGAAAAAACAGAGAAAGAAAAATCAAAAGCAGATGACACGATAGAGGAGCCAGATAAAAAAAGGAAAACCCTAAACAAAAAGGAACATCAGACAGACAAAGAAAAAATTGAATATACAGAACTGAACAAGGCAGTGAAGAAAATGTGGAAAGACGGAGAGACAGAAGAAAAAGAAAAGATATGGTAGAAAGAATAATTCAAAGCGGGAAAGGACCAAAAGAAATGTATGAACAAGGAGGTCGTAAGAAAATCACAAGTATGTTTAAAAAGACGGGTGAAACAACCACAGACAGAGTAGAAATTCTCAGTGACTGCACAGATATCTATAAAACACTCTACTAGAAAACAATGGATACACCCGAAACAACTATGACAACAAGCCCTGCTGACATTGATGAAGTACCACCTTTCACAGAAGACGAGATAGAAAGGACCTTAAGAAAAATGAACAAAAGGAAAGCACCTGGAAGTGATAATATCACAAGTGATATATTACAGATGGGAGGACACCACATAGTAAAATGTACAACAAAAGCCCATAACAAGATTCTAGCCACACAGAGAATACCTGAATGTTGGCAGGAAGCAAAGATCATAATTCTGCATAAAAAAGGGGACCAAAGAGATATAAGAAATTATAGACCAATAAGCATTCTACCACACAAATATAAACTCTTTACAAAAGTATTACAAGACAATAGAGAAAGTGCTGGATGAAAACCAACTGAGAGAACAAGCTGGCTTCAGAAAGAGTTGCTCAACAACAGACCACCTACAGGCTCTTAACCAAATAATAGAAAAAAGTAAAGAATACAATCTACCACTGTGTGTGGGCTATATCGACTACGAAAAAGCCTTCAATTCCGTTGAACACTATGCAATCTTTGAAGCCCTCAGAAAGATCAATATTAACGAAGTCTATATAAAAATACTACAAAATATATATGTAAAGAAGCCTATGCCAGAATACACATTGATAATCATGTATATCAGGAAAGTTTGCCATAGAAGGAAGAGTGAGAAAGGGAGACCCCATGTCACCAAAATTATTTACATCAACAATCGAAGAAATAGTTAAACAGTTACATCTAGAAAATGGCATAAATATTGGTGGTGAAGATCTGCAAGACTTGAGATTTGCAGACAATATCGTACTCCGCACAGATGAAATACACCAAATGGAAACCAATCTCAACATACTAAACAAAGAGAGCAAGAATGTCGACCTGAAGATGCACAAGGACACAACTAAATACATGACAAACTGTGAGACAGAAGAAAAGATTATAATTGAAAACAAAGCCAGCGAAAAAGTCACAGAGTATAAATACTTAGACCAGATAGTGAATATGGAACACAACAAACAAACTGAATTAAACACCAGAATAAGAGCAGCATGGAGTTGCATTGGAAAATACAGAGAGATATTCTTGGATTCCAGTCTGCCAGTGTCCCTCAAGAAGCAAGTGTTCAATTAGTGATTGCTTCCAACGATTACATATGGTTGTCAAAACCTGGCCGATCACAAAACAGCTCACGAATAAACGAAGAACTACCTAGAGGGCAATGGAAAGAAAAATGCTTAACATCAGACTACAAGATAGAATCCCCCACGCTGACATAAGCAAACAAACAAAACTAAAAGACAGTGGAATTCATACTACAACAACAATGGAATTGGGCCCCGACACGTGGGAAGGATGAATGACAATAGATGGACAAAACACTACACTGAATGGCAGCCAAGAACAGGAAAAAGAACAAGAGGATGACCTGGAAGAAGATGGAAGGAGGACATTACAAAGAGAGGAGGAACAACATGGGTGAGGAAAACAACAGCAGAAGAGAATGAAAAGCATTGTCGGAGGGCTACACCCTGCAGTGGGTGGTCAAGGCCTAGGTGAAAGATGAAAGATAAAGTTCTCGGCATTATCTGGGATAAACCTGTGAACCTACCGTTCCCTCCCTCTCTTTTTGGTCTACAAAGCTTCCCATATTCTATAGATTCCATGCACTCCAGAGCACTAGCACTCATTTCTGATAGGGAAATTGTGCACACCAAATTGAATGCGTATTAATATCGTTTCCGGTGTGGTGGGCTTACTACAGGGAGCCAAAACAAAGCTCATTGTAGTTTACATTTTTAGAACTTTTTATTTAAAAATCCTGAAACTTGAATCAACACAATTGGTCGATACAAAAGCGATTGAACTGGATTGGTTGACACTTAAGAAAATTAATTTTATAATTTTTGAAACTGTCATTTAGGCTGTAGAGTCGAGCAAAAAAAGGGGCAAAATTACACCACAATGAATTACTCCCACCACTATTTTTTTTATAATAAGATAGTGTAAAAACTGCATTTATAGGAGGCTGGCTGGGCCTATGGCAGGCAATGAGTTAATAATCTGAAGAAACTTTTTTAGATTATGAAGAATCATCCAAAAGTGGCATAATGCCATAAGATGGCATTTTGAGCTTTGCAGATCATATGGCCACATGCATATATTCTGAGCTAATAAAAGATATGTTTATATTGCAGGATCTTGGTTTATATGAGGATTCTGGAAGAACAAACATCATTGCTTATGCCCTGAACAGTTTGACTGTGTAAGTTATTTACATGAATAAAGAATGCAGTGAGAAAACTGTTTTGACTTTGTCAATTTTTTTTTTTCCAGAAGATACTGATTTTGTTTTTTCATTTTATATTAAATTAATTTTTAATTTAATTTAATTTAATATTTAATATGAAATTAAGAAAATGATAAATTCACATTATGATTCCGAATCATATCACTTGTCTATGTGAGAGGCAGTGTCATAACGACTGCATTTATCATAGATTGGATTATGCAACTACATAATTTGATATGATGAGTAGTAGAGAAGTATTATTTTCTGAAAGTTCTTATTGGTCATTTCCATTCATTCAAGGAATGATTACATGATTCTTGTTTTTAGTCATGGTAATGAGAAATTTAAAGTTCTGAATGAAACAGTGATAATGATTTTAAGTAGAAATGTTTTTTTTTCTTTTACTTTATTTGCACAGGTCTTTCATCATGTGGGGAGTTGTAGGACGTACAAAACAGTGTCTGGATTTCAGTGCGACAATTCATCTCTTTCATTTCTTTGCATGTTGGTTTTCCTATGGCTACATCCCTGTCACATTCTGGTGGTGGGTGACAAACATTATCTGTGTTGCCTTGACAACAGTTTTGGCAGAGTATTTATGCATGCAGTCTGAGATGAAAACCATTCCCGTGGGCATGGGGCCAAAGGTTGATTTGTGAAACAGAATCAGTTGCTATTGTGAAATCTGTACTCATAATTGTAGACAAGTTCATCTGCTGTTATTGAAAGTTTTTGGCATAATAATTAATATGTAGTTAATTTATACTTAGAAGTTAAAGTGGGGGGGTAGAGTAAACTTGTCGTAAGTAAGTCATTAGAAATTACAGTGTGATGCAGAGTAAACCTCATTAATAACTGTGTCATCTCTGTACCATTTCATATACACAAAAGAATTCAGAGGTAAGAGTACTACAAGTGAAGGAAGGCAGATTTGGGATGTGGAAGAGGGGCAGGGATCTCACTTAGTCTCTGTTTTAATCCATGAATGCACATATCACTTATTAAGCTTGTTTGAGTATCTGTCATATGATGTAGTTGCCCCACCTTCTCATTGAATCCATACAGTACCATGTAACATTTGTGATTTACAAATCAAAACATTTCAGAGTGGGTTACTGCACAATAAATCACTGCTCATTCTCGTCAGCATTTTACTTGCCATTTCTGTTGCTGTGTGAATTTTAAAATACCCAAGATAATCTTCTAGATTCTGAAATATACATGGACTGTTCTAGTACTTCTTCCTGAACGAGTAAAAAAAATGCCCAGAACCTGAAGTTGATGAAGGGGGGCACTCTCAGATGAGTTGACATTTCTCTCAGTTGGAACAAAATGATACAGTGACATGACGGTTGCAGCTGTCTATGATTTTTGGAGGGTTAAAAATTAATACTAAAAAACGTGGGTGGGATGGAAGAAGACAAAGGCAAAAACTGTGGGTGCAATCTTTTAACAAGTCTGTTTGCCACTGTAAATGCATACCATTAGCTAGGGCCAGAGTATTTCTGTCACAGAGCTAGTGATTGCAATGATCAGATTGTGGAAGCTGACCTTTTAATGGTTCTAGGTGAAATTAAAACAAAAGTATATTAGAAAATTTGCCTTTGATGTTTTAGTTAGCCTGAAGACATAAGACAGAAACTTAAATGTCAGATAATGTTATTAGGCATATTATCAATCTGCATAGTGTCAGGCTAAATTGGTGGTATTTTAGATTTTAATTTTTGCCTAAGATCAATGTTAAGCTCACTGAAATGGCAAATTGTGCCATTTTCATAAACTCTGTATTGGGCACATCATGCAGATTTATGAGTGACTGTACGCCCAACATACTGAGCTTACCTGTGCATGTAAATTATTTTACGTATGTAGATTTACTGTGATAGATTGGTTATACCTGGAAATTTTGTCTTAATAAAAATACAGTAGACAACGGCTGAAACGAAATTGGCGGGACCACCGGTTTGTTTTCGGTTTAGCGATAGGAGGCTTGAAAAGTGCCATTTTCAAGAGAGGTAACCCAAATCACTATCATAGAGGACAAATAATGTAAGCGCACAGGTTAAACGGATTCAACACGTCCTCACCTGCTCTGTGTTTTTGACTGAGAATGAGGGTGGGCGATGGCTCAGGCCTAGGCGCATTCAAAGTATGGATATGCGAATGAATGTGGACTAACTCTCAGAACAGGGAGACATGCGTGTGGACAGACAGCACAGAACCGCCGTCTCACCTGTCTCGTTACCGTACACAATGCTATGAAATGCGCTGTCCGCGATAACTACTGCTATCTCTCTGATGTCACACATTTTACATGAAAGGTCAGTCGCGATGCACCAGATATAACGTCTGCTGCTGTCTGATTTCGAACCTGTGAGTTTATGGGCCTCCTTGAGAGTCCCTCCCTCTCCCCCATCCCTGTAGAGCTGTCGCTTCCATATAAGCTTAACTACCGGGCAGAACAAAGCATGCTGTGCTCTTATTTTTTTAGGGGAGGGGGGTTGTAGTGGGGTGATACAGTGTCTTGACTCGATGTATGGCAAATCACAGTGGACTGGCCACTGAATCCAGCAATTTTCTTTTCGGTTTAACCATAGGGTTATTTCGGTTTAACGCTGTTTGTTAACAAAGATGAGGAAAAAAACGGGGATTCTTATTTTCTTTCGGTTTAGCTGTTTTTGGTTTAACCATTCTCCACTGTAAAACATTTGAATGATCAGATCATGCTGACTGATGAATGGGATGAAAATGCAAAGAGTGAATCCGTATTACTGAGATTGTTTTGGAAAATTTCTATAATTAACATATTCACTGTTTATGTTCCAAGTATTCAAGTATATATGGGAAAACGTGAATTATGTAAAAATGGTTGACTTGATATTTTTTGTCGTGGATTTTTTTCATCCTTTTTTTTTTTCATTTTCTGTGATGAGTCATTATTGAGTCCGAGTGAATGTCATCAATTTATTGTAGATATCCTAGCTAGCATCTGTAGGCTTGATGTTTTCATTGGTCAAACTAGAATCATTTTAGTTGATCACAGTTTAATTATCACGTCATCAGCTGTCCTCAATCAGCGCAACCATAGGTGTCAATAAATCAACTGAGTACATGTATATTGTATGGCATGTTTCTTAAAATCATGTTGTCCAGATAACCCATAAAAATTACCCTTCATACATATGTCCTCATTGATTCAAAATGAGCTTTCCTGAAAATTTAACTGTGGGGAGTCAGAGCTGTTTCTGGACAGGGATACAGTAAAAGGCTGGTATTGCCAGACTTATCAAATGTGTGGATTGTTTTCTGGATGCCCCGGTAATGTAGTTAAGATGTGCACAAAAATGCTTTTTATTTTTACACACTGTTCAAATAGTCTGCAACTCAGAAAGCCTATGGAAGCAATCATGCAAAAAATGCAGATTTTTTTTGTGCAGCTTAAGAAGTTGCAGTTTTTATAATGTAGATTCTTCTTCTAATACAGTCTGCAAGTTAAATGGGGTTGTCGACATCACAATTATCATTTGATTATGACAGGTTTAAACATTTCAACATCATTTTTTCCCTCATCTTCATAACAAGTGCATTGTAACATGTTTGTGAAGTCTTGTGAGGAATCCGTTGTGGGTTTGTTTACTTAAGATTCTGATTTTTATCCTCTGTCACCAAATTTATTTTGTTTGCTTTGTACGGGGGGGGGGGGGGGGGGGGGGGGGGAGGAACAACAGATTTTAGATTTTGTCACACGAAGGAACCTGAATTAAGAGAAACTCACTGTGACCAAAATTCTTTCACATAATGTTCACTTGCCATTTACACTTTCTAAATCAGATAGTAGACACTTTGCATCAAATCTTGCAGTACATGATGGGACAGTTTACTACATGATCAAGGCCGTTAATTTTTATATGTATTTCATATTCTCAAGTGCAAAGTTGAGCAAAGTATTTTGGTGGAATTTTTGCCCTATATTAGACATTCTCTGCTGTACAAATTTTCAAGATGGATTTGGTTCTTTTGAAGATATGACAGAAGAAACTTTAGAAACATGCAGGTTTTAATGATATCTCTACTACGACTGGCATTTCCACTATGTGATTTCTTGTTGATTTATAGTTGTATGTTTTGTTTTGTTTTGTTTTCTCTACAATCCAATACATGTACATGTACTTTAACTTGTAAAAACTGTGAGCTCTGTTTATGTGGTGTGTAAGTACAGTACACATGCACTGATTTGTTATTTTGAAATTGTGAGAATAAAATTGTACAGGTGGTATAATTTATCAATGCCCTGTTGTTTTCTTTAGCGTTGTGTACCACTACAGTGTGCTGGCGTCTTTGAGTTTGAGTTTAATTAACAGTGTCAGCACCGACAACGGCCACTTTTCTATGTTATCCTACCTTGGGTCACTTTTCAGCTTTCAGATTCCTACAAAATGCCAAATAAAAAAGTGAAATTAAAAATCTAGTGGGAAGAGACGTGTACTTTCCAATGTGTCTATTTGTAATTAATACAAAGTTTTGCAAATAATTTATGGTAAAAATCTCTGAAATCAACTTTGCAGATTTTGGCCTCCTTTAGAAACAACAGGATGCGCTGTGGGTCCACATTAGTCGCTGGCTTCTCAAGTGATGTTTTATAAGCAGGAGACATTCTAAGAAACCAAAAGCCATGTGGCAAAAAAGGAGAATCTGAAAAGACAACATATCTGATTAATAATTGCGTGATGATGTCTAGTTTGAAATCAGAAACCTGACACAAGTGACAGCGATACAAATCAATAACTTGGGGCAGTACAGCGTTTAAAGGTTGCTGGATAAGTTCTCATAATACATGACACTCAGTCACCTAATGATCCTGCATTCACTCCAATACAATGTAAGTCTTTATCTGTTTCACAGTAACAGTTGTATTCGGGAATAACTGTGATACTTCCAGATTAAATCCTAAATATTTTAATTTTTTTTCACAGATCAAACCAACACATGTAACACCTATTTAGTTGAGGGAATCTAACTAATGCTTCTTTATTATTACATGTATAAATGTCAAGAGCAAGTGAATACATTGTGGAGCAACACCAACAGGACTGAGTACATTTTTTTTTTTTTTTTGGTCATGTTCAGTGTTATCAAGACACAGCTTGAGAAAATTCAGTCTTTTGTTTGAATGATAATTTTACTGTTCGAATGTGAGGCAAATGCATAGTTCTTAACATGACCAACATCAGGGGAGAAAGGCATAACTGGATGTCTAAGTAAGTGTCATGTGTGAATCACAAATGCCAGGTGGCACCTTGCATTAAAATTTGAAGTTATAGTTACCTACAGAAATGTAATTCATATGGCTGTACCAAAGAATAAGTTCTACATTCCTTTGATGATATTGATAAGTAAGAATACACTGGAAGAATTTTTTTTTTTTTTAATCTCCTGAAAAGCAGCTCAGAACCAAAAAAAAGCTGTTATTCCCATACCCTGGTAATAGTATTTGTATGTCCAAATTATGTCCTGTCTACTAATTGGAAACGAATGAAGACAATGCTGGTAATAATCTTGAGTCATAAAAATTTATTAAGGCAAATTAGTATACCCCACCACAGAACTAACAGTATTACACCTCTACAAATATAGTACTTACTGCATGGAAGACAGAAAAAATGTAATAGAAAATCTGGTTGCATGGCATACAAAAATGTACAGGCAGAAGAATTTTCATTATATTATTGCTTTATGAGGTGACATCGTTCAATCCATGACCAACATAACAGGTCTGCTAACATATGTATCGAAACGGCAAGCACAGTTTTCAAAATCAGTTTCAACTTGTAAAATCTTTCTTGAGAGTGTGTTTCCAACTTCAACAAAACAGCTCATCCATGGGTGTCACTTCTTTCCATGGTAAAAGCTAGGTTTCTGGACTGTAATTCTTGGGTGACTGACTTTCTGAATTCAAATGGATATGATCTTGTATGGGAACTTGTGAGATGACTTTGGGTTTTTTTCTTTTGTTTTGTTGGATGCCTTTAACTTTAAGATAGCACTGTGACTGTATAACATACATACATTTTCTGTTTAAACAACATTGGCATGACCACAAAAAACAGAAAACAGCTGAATTATATACCTTCATGAAATTTGAGACAGATATATCAAGAAGTTGTGATGGCAGTCGGGCGACATGATCAAAGCTAACATGACAGCATTTGTTTTATGTCAACTAGTGTCGACCGATCATTGTGCATTGTCACAATTTCTCCACCAAGTTGGTATTATGGTACCCATCTCCAGAATTGGCAAAATCTTGGATTAAGACTTCAGGATTTGCACTTATAGTAGTCTAAGTGACTGGCACCCATAAGCTCTTCACACATTGCTGTGTACTCAGATAGTAAAATAGGTTTGATGTTTCCATCAAAAAAGAGATACAAAGAGACTTCAAATGTACACCATTACAGTGTTCGGACAATGGAATTCAACAATCAAAAATACATCTGAATGGACCCACACATGCCCTGAAAATAATTTCACGTGTTCACAGTCACACGTCCATCACACATCAGTCTTGAATGACAAGCCATGGTCACACTCTCTAAGGATGGACACAAGACTTGAACCTAGGGTTGCTAAAATCATCACTTTAGCCACATCTCAGTCAGCTGCCTTGTCATTGTCAAAATTTCACTTGTACTAAGAACATACAAACAGACATGAGAAGAAGTAGAAGATACCCAAACCATTTTACCATATCAAAAACGATGAACAGGGCTACCAAAACAAGTAATTCTTCATGCCTTGTGCATCTTTTATAGGCATATACAGTCCAATCCACTTATCTCGACATTCTGGGTAACTCGACACAATTTTTAAGTCCCAACCTGTTCCTTCTTTAATGCTACTAAATATTTCCCCGTAACTCGACCTGTTGTTCCATTCTTTCCTCTTATATCGACACATTTCTTCCCGACAGCGGCAAAACAAGTGCACTAGATCTATTTCTGTGCTACCAAAAATGCCCAGGCAACTCCCCGCATATAAGACCTCTTTATTTCTTTTTGCGGTGCTGGCAGGGAGGGTTAGGAGAGGGGGTGTGTGGACACAGAGGATGACTCTTACTTGGCTTCAGTAATGCGAGTGTGGAGTAAAAGTACAACAGAGACTGAGTAATTATTTTTTCCCACAAAACATTCGTGCGCCGTTGATACTAGGCCTTGACCTAGATCTCTCGGTTAACTGCCGTACAGTGTGTGTATCGGTATCATCACTTCTTCTGAAGAAACAGGTCGAGGTTAAAAAAAAAAAGGTAAAGCACTGCCCATTGATAGCTACAGCATTTCTCCGATATCAGCTAATCTTTGCCTCGCAACTGCTCGCACAACAGTGATATTGGAGGAACGGATGACGATATGCCGATAATTAAAAGAAAAGGGACATACATGTAATTGATAATTGCGTTATTTACTGGACACTTCCCATTATGGTGATGTTTGATCTCCCCCCCCCCCCCTTTTTTTTTCTCTTCCACCACTAATCTGCTATTTCGACTCTCTTTACTCGACACAAATCAGATGGTCCCACTGATGTCGAGATATTAGGATTGCACTGTACTTTTAACACAGAAAAAAAAAAATGTAAAAAATTAACATTCCATTTAATCCTTATTTCGGGAATAATCCACATTTCAAAATCACTGTTTTTGAAATCTCTCACAAATATTACCAACTGGACAAAATACCAACTTTTATACTGCTTGCTATAAGGACTACTACCGTGACTAGGTTATCCGTTACCACTATTTTATAACATAATACCAGTGTGGGGCTCATACATGTACTTTGTCAGCCGAAAGATATATTAAAAATGGGTTAGTTATATTATACATGTATATATGCATTCACATTATCAGGATGAGAAACAAAATAATATCTCCTTTGCAAAACTAATACCTCACATAAGACTAGTTGTATTATTACAGTCAACAAAGGATACTGTACATGAATTATTATTTTAGAGTAAAGCATCATGAAATAAGACTAATACACTACAATTAAGATCAAAGTAAAGCAAGAAACTGCTCATGATTAAGTTTCCATCAACTTTGGTACTGAAGCTACAAAATACTGCCCTCTTTCATCTGCAAACCTGAATACATGTATGTTGAACACAGGGTCATTCATATCAGACTACTTTTTCATACAAACACACATTCATTTTGAAAGAAGTGTGGAAATGGTTATCCCAGTAGGATGGTCATTCTAAGCAACAAGCAAAAAGGTTGCTGGCCAAGTGACTGCATTTTCACCCACGGGCTGCAGGACAAAACGTCCTACCTCATCTCTAAATGAAGTTTCCCTACACACCCCATGGAGAAAAACTAAATATAGTTTAGATGTGTTCCTTAAGATCATCTTGAAAGAAAAATAAGCTGCTGTCATGTGTAAATGTGCAAATTCTAGTGAAATGTTTTATGGGATGTAATAGTATTCCCATGTTTCCTTCAAAAAATTTCAATTTTTTTTTTTTTTTTTTGGCGTTTGCATGCAAAAACTATCCTTTCCATAGTGTGAATGAATCAAATATTCTGTCTCTCATACCATTTTCTATAATTTTCTTCCAAACTAATCAATACAAGCAAGTTTCCAATGCTGTGTCATGGAAACCCGAAGTTTAAGCAAAGATATAAGTAAGGGACCTACTGACAGGTAAATTTCCTGAACACATTTCCTGTAAAAAAAAATGCATCACTGCCAACCACAATGCACACATTTAATAATCTGATAGTCTACCCATAGAAAAAAATACTTAACCCTCACGCTGCAAGAGGCGTCCAAATACGGCATAAATTTTCCAGACGTTCACTATGCACGGGTGTATCAACACGGCAAGGTCAAGCTGACCACGCGTGTGCAAGCCATATTTTCATGCATCGGGTCACTGTCCTCTTTGAGACGTAACTACCGTCTTATTGCTCACGATATCTCTTCTAAATCAAAGACACTGTGACAAGGACATGTTAACCAGTGAACCACTGGTCGGACTCACAAAGACTAAGCTTTCAAAGGCTCTCCCCACACTATCAAAAGGTGTAACATCTATTCTCCTTTTTATCTCCTTTTCTAACAGGCTGGCCATCATCTAGAGTTGTCTGTATCTATGAACCAATCAGAAACGAGCTCTGAAATGACTTTTGCCCTAAATGCTGACATTCATTCATTAGTATGTGTCAAACTGGATGAAACCATTTGTTAAGGGTTGGGGGCTGTGGCTAGTTATCATGCTTAGTTCTCATGAAAATTGCAGCTGTCGGTATGGTATCACAAGTCAGGTCATTGGTTAGAGACTTACAAAGTCTTGCTGATTAATTCGTTATCAAGCGTACCATAGTAGCATGCATAGCAGGGAATGTTTTCATACTGATCAAATACAAACCAAACCATGTGGCCAGTGGCAGTGTGATCACTGCACATAGCACATCGGCAAGGGTGAATGTGACCCAGATAAGACCCCGTGAGTAAAGTCACCGACTGGAAAGGGACTTTGCGGGTAGCGCGCGGAGTGTGGGTTAATAAAATAGTCTCCGTCTAAGAACAAGGTCAATGGCAGACAGAAAAAGTGGTTTCTTAGGTGGACCGGGCACATAGGCGGATGCCGATTTTAGACAACACGAGGCCCAGTGATACCCTGTGTAATAACGACAATCAGCCTTAAGTATATGACAGTGCTGTGCAAACCAAACACGTGGTCAATTACATATAAAATTCTGCCCCTCAAGTCAGACAACAATAGATGTTAGGTGAGGACTATGCTAATTTAGTCTAGGAGTGGCCTGCTTGCCCACGAAAGACATAACTGGGCGCCATCTTTTGTACGGTTCGCCTCCCCCTACATTCCCTCCACCCGTTCTCTTTCATTGTACTGTGTGGCTTTGTTCTTTCCCATCTACTTGAAAGAGAATTTTGTGTTTAATATATGGACATTTTATGTAAAAGTGTGCTTGTCTCTTAGTCAAATGCCGGGTTCTTAGGCGGATTTTTCGTTTCAGAGCGGGTTCTTGCGCATGTAAATTACAGTGAAAAAATTCGGTTTCACGGCAACAGCGAGTTCTAAGGCGGCGAGTTCTTAGACGGAGACTACTGTATTCTGGAAATCAGGAAATTCCTGTGGATTCCCATCCCTGAAAATAGATTTCCAAACAAGCCATATTTTCAGTGCATATAATATGGCTCTCATCTTTCACTACCTCAGACAAGGCATGATGACTGATGTGCCAATGGCAGGAAATATAAAAGGTAATAAAAATTTCAGATAACTAGAATGGCCACCCAGCTGAAATAATCATTTCAAAGAAATATACTTCCACTTTCTATGTCTGGATTAAAAAAGATAATGAAATACTGACACCCTGGATTAACCATTTCAATACTTCAATATTATTAAAGAACATCTATTGCAAAATATGAGCTTGTCTATATATATTATATATATATACTAAATATATGATCTACATATGTATATCAATTAATTTCAAAACTGAGCAAATCCAGATTGTGAACATAAGCTTCTAAAACACTTCAACGAAATTGTGCAAATACAGAGAACTAAGTATTATATCAGCAGCAAGTGAATGAAACTGAACAGAAAACAATCAGCAATCTTTTGCCAACTGTGAATGAAAAGTGTGGTAAATACGGATAGAATTGAAAAGAATGAAAAAGGACAGTAAAGGATATTTAAGTAATAGCTGTAATGTTATTAATGCATGTAAACATTAGCATGGCAGAAGAAAATATTTTGGTAAAAAAAAAAAATCGAACAAAGATTTTTTTTTTTAAAATTGTAAAACATGTTACAGAAAATAGATCTCACAGTAACTAAAATATATAAGAATTTTGGGACAATTTTTTTTCTTTTTTTAAATCTTGATGTACCAGGGCAACTTGTATATTCAAGGATATATTTCTGTTGTTACTTTTATGGATAAGCATATGTAGCAACTTCCAATAGTCACACCAGTCATAAATGAGATAATTGACATTTCCTTCTAAGCAGATCTGACATCATCAACTAGAATGAGGTATTGGTTGCACAAATATCATCTGAGTATTCTTGCTTCATTGAAGAAAGACAAAACATGATGGTAAATTAAACAAAGGTAAAATCAGTCTTGCTATATAGGTTGTTTTATTCTATATTCTTGCTAGAAAAAAAGGATAATATGACGGCTCTCAAAGATTAACAATTGATGTTGTTTTTTTTCAAAATGTTGCATGAAACAGCTTCATTCGTGTGAATGTCATAATGGCAATCGAATGATCAGCAAAATGAAGACATGGATCTCCTCAGTGATTCTCATCAAGGCTGCCGATGTATTTCTCATAGGCCTCTTCATTCATCAAATCATCGGTCTTGGCATCAGCTGCTACATCAAGCTTGAACAGCCAGCCTAAGGGAGATGACAGAGGAAGCTGGATTAAGAGAGACTGTGACAGTTCATTTTGCTTTGCCACATTGGACTTCTTTGATAACAATGATCAAACGCCTTTCACAGGAGAAATTAAGGAGAAAGGTGAGAAAATATACTGTTCTTATCATCTCTGTATTTGCTGGAACCTCAAATGGACAATATACACAACAAAGAAATATTCTTGAATATTTTGTTTTGTATATTACATAATTGCCCTATTTTGTCTGTTGTCTCATGTAACAGGTCTGTGCTTTCTCTGAGCCTGGCATACATTTCTGTTTCTGGCACCGGCTGACCTCTGAACTGTCTCGCCAAAAGAACTTTTCAGGGTCAAAGTTGTCACCAGGGCATGGATCCCAGCATGTTACCCTCAAAAAGCCTGCAGGCAGGAACTCAAGATTATGAAAAGCCTGCAAAAGTTTCAGAATTGCCAGAAAGTAAGGATATCAACTTAAATTGCATCCACGGCACCCATGTTACACACAAAATGAAGTGTTGTGTTATTGTTCACAAAATAAATGGATAAAGATGTGCATAAGAATAGTAAAGAGAAAAATAGACAGAGACAGCAATTACAACGCCTGTAATCATGATAATCCATCATCCGCAATTTCAGACAGCCAAGGCCATTGCTGTCTTCGTTCATGTCAACACCTGAGATGTCCTCTCCTTTCTCCAAGTACTTTGTCATTAGTATCTATCGATAGTTATCAATATTTATTCTGTGAAAATTATAGATCTGGATATTTGAGTCCAGATAGATCCAGAGAGATTTTTTTACCAATCCAGTTCCAAATCACAACACAAGAAAAAACATCGCTATATGTCTAGATCTAGATCTAAACGAATGCGCAAAATAAAAAATAGTCTTGATCTACATCTATCCAAAATCAAACAGTGTCGCAAAGAAAGAACCGGCACAAAGCACAAAAATGCGCTGTCACACGTGGTGTTAAAGGAGATGTCAAGAGTTCAGCTGACTGGTCACTGACTGATTTGAGGTCTTTGTTTTTGGAGCACAAGGTTATACTCCCACA
This sequence comes from Onchidella celtica, assembly GCA_963931925.1. NCBI lineage: Eukaryota > Metazoa > Mollusca > Gastropoda > Systellommatophora > Onchidiidae > Onchidella > Onchidella celtica. The sequence continues at coordinate 41,254,589 of OZ007574.1, forward strand.
ATACCTCACATCCGGTTCAAAGAGATTATGTTCTCAAATGATTCGTCCACAGGAAGTTCCACTGACGTCATTCCACAGGGTTCATACAAAGTCTTGAAAACTGATTTTAAGGACTTTTTAAGGACTTCCTAAGGACTCACAGTAAAAAAATTAAGGACCTGTGTGCCTGTGACCAAGAAATATTACATGCGCAACTATACAAGTGGTGTGCAGCACTCATCGATACGGCATGTTTCTGTATCCAGAGTTCAAACAAAGTAAATTCACTCTAAAAAGTTCTGTTATTTCGAAGTACCACTTGTCCAGTATGCAACTGGAAGATTTGAATCTCAAATGTTTCAACTGAAACACAAATTTTAAGGACTTTTTATGGACTTTGGCATCATTTTCTGAATTTAAGGACATTTTGAGTACTTATTTTTTCTTTTATGAAAATTAAGGACTTTAAGGACTTTTAAGGACCTGTGTGAACCCTGTTCCAGCGCCGCATCATAATATTTTCGCATTTCAGTTCACATCAGCCAGGGGTCATCAAATTCTTAAGCTCCTGACTTGCCACTATTATCATGGCAAAATATTATTCACGATTGCCATTACGTTCTACACCAGCAGTGTCTTCTTACCTGTTGTCACTGATTCTTACTGAGGACAGTGTAAACCGATATCTTAAAATTCACAAATTCATGTCGTCAAACCAAATCCTGTCTTACAATGAAACTATTTAGAATATTACTGACGTGCCGTAAGACATGATGAAATTGAAGCACGCTACTCCATACTACTGTGGTAGATCTGCCAATGAAATGACCACCTCATTGAGAGAAAATTCAAGTGGCACATAAAGACAAATCGAAAATGTCAATCAGTTGCGCTTTCTATTGAAAGAAGAAAATAAAATCATATGAAATAATGTAAAACACTTCACAGGTCACATGATGTATTCCATGTATTAGTATATTGTAATACTCATGGTACTGCCATTTCTGTCTCACACTTTTCTCTCAAACTAGGCAGGAATTTCTTTTTATTAAAAAAAAAAAGAATTTCTCAATCTCATGACCCTCTCAATACCACCAAATACAGGACTGTCCTCTAAAATAAGGGGCAGCAGTTGGCAGGTCTGGTACCACAAAAACAAAGTAAATTTATAATTTCAATTTACCATCTGAGAGAGGGGAAGTGTTGACTAGCTTTGGTTGGGATTCCAATTTGCTGTTGATTTCTGTCACAGTTCCAGCAACAGGACAATATATTTCACTGGCTGCTTTAACACTCTCGAGGCAACCTGAAATATCTGTGGAGAGACGAAGATAACAAAAACATAGTAGTATACATACGGAGTATGTGTGGCAGCCTGAGAAAACCTGGCACATGGTGAATATTTTCAAATCTGAGATAATACTGTTTTCAGTTGTAAATATGAACACTACTCAGTTTAAATTTTTAACATATATCTCAGTCATGGATGAAATTATGCACATTTTGAAGACAATGTATAATGAGTAACCCCCAAAAATTAAAACTGAGAAAAACGAGGTCAAAGTTTTCAATTTTGACAAGGGGAAACCACCAACACAATGTGAATAGCCACTGCAAAACATCTTTAAAATTTATAAAAATGCACACAAATGACAAAATTCAGCTTAAATAACATGGCGTAAAGTTCGGATATTAATGAGAATTTTAACATTTTATTTAAGAGGAAACAATATAATATGCATCTACTAGTGGCAAGATGGGGACTTGTATGATCGTGAATATTTACATGCTATTTTTGCACTTCTTTCAAGTAAAATTTAACTCAGCGGTGATTTTTTGGTATTCATATGCACTCGGAATCTTGAGAAAGACCGGAAAAAGATGAAAACATCCATATATGACAAGACAGCATCTAAACTACCGATAACTCTGCATAAAAGCCTCTGCCTAGTACTGCATCATAACAGTTGACATTTGCAAAATGTATCTCAATAGGGGTTAGAAAATAAGTTTTTCAAATATTTTGGGTGCACAAATCATTAAATAGACTGCTTTAAAATGCCATTCATGCCAAAAAGCTCAATCTGACCCTTTTTTGCCCAATATCTCAAAACGGGTCAGTGACAAGGGCCGGGTGTTCTTAGGCCACTTAACATATCTTTGTGATCTGACACATCATTACTGATATTAATGACTCTGAGAAAAATTCTTTGATCAAGTAATGGGCTTAACTTAAAATTATATAGCTAACAGGCAGATTGCATCAATTTAAACCCAGCTGAGATGCAGTTCAACTGCTTTCGTAACAGACAGGCTTTTACATTTATAAGCTTCCAAAAATGCCACTGAGAGATGGAGAAATGTATTTTGTATTTTTCCAACACTAGGGCAAACTATTATGCATACATAATAACAGTGAAAAAGTGTTTGGCTCACCTTGCGCTTGCAGTGCTGTGCCTACTTCCGGCATCTCTACATAAACAATTTCACCTAATTGTTCCTGTAAACGATTTATGAGATATTGTACATAATACAAAATGTAAAGGGAGGTAAGTTCATTATTTTCAAAAACATCAGTTAGTATTTGTATTAAATTCAATTTTTTTTTTTTCATCCTTAGACTACAGTGGATAGTCAAAGAAAAAAAGATCACCTGGGAGGGTCTAAGAAGATGCATTAAACTGATTTATATTCACGATAATACACAAATCGAATTATTAAATACACAGTCTGCAGAACACAGATCATAATGTATCATTCCTATATTACTACTGTGTCGCAGTGTGAGTTTTGGAAATGTTGCGCTGGGTTGCAAACTTATTTTGTCTAATGTCCACTGTTTAAATATTATTTTCAAAGTTTATCAGCACTTTCCTAATCATAATGTCATACAATTTCCGTATGAGCAGAATTTCCTTCCAATTCTGCCCTGAATTAATCTGCTTCAACTCTTCCCTCCCCCCCCCCCCCCCCCCCCCCAAGTGCAGTCATCACAACTTAGGATTTTCTTTACTCAGCTTTGCTTGCAAACTCTCCCCACCAACTTCCTTCCCCTGAACCTCTGTTGAAAACATATTCATGCTTTCACAAAATGAGAATGTGAATAAGAAAACCCGGCTTAAGATGGCAAAGATGATTTTGAGAAAAACAGCTTTGAAGTGAAAATATGGGTCAGACACAAACTTCCAACTTGGCTGTTGTTTAGGGGACCGTGGCATGTTACAGGGTAAACTGTAGATGAGCAGTGAACACTACTCACTATGACCTCTATAACGGCTTTGTTATTACACTACGGGCTCCTAACAACAATCACTCCAGTATTACTTGGTCAATTAGCTATTGCCACTTATAGGGTTAAATGCCATTTTCTCAAAATCTTGTTTTAGGGGGGTCACTGACTTCAATTTATCAGAAATGTCTTGTCTTTTATTATGTGTCCAGAACTCAAAATGTCATGTTGCCGCCTTAAGCCTGGTTTTCTCATGCACACTCACAAATGGTCTTGCATCCTGACATACTCTATAACTAATGTCTTTCATTTAAATCAATCGCTGTTTGCTATCAGTCTTCCCAGACACGAACCGGTTTAGCAAACATTTGGCAGCTAAATTTGATCCATTTTGTTCCGGCAGCTCAGGAGATTAGCCGGACCAGATGCAAGGCCTTAACAAAATCAACTCATAAATTATATAAAAATATTAAATAAATAAAGCCGAAAGTTTGCAAAACACTCCCAGTCAATTTTAAACGCAAACTGAAGTAACTTCTGTGCGATCATGCTGTCCTAATTATAAATCTTACGTTCATTATTTCCACAATTCTAACCAATTTATAACTAAAAATAAAAATGAAAAAAACAAAACAACAAAGACATACATTACAAAAAGTCTTGACTTGGTTAAGTTGGTATTTAAAATGACATTCACCTGAGCATAGTTTGTAATTCCAACAGTTCCTTTCCCATTCTCTATTGACACCCATTCATGCTTATCTGTGAAAAATCTATCTGTGAAGACACAAACAGATGAAAAAAAAACAAACCATGTGAAATTATTTGGAATGTTAGAAAACAAAAAACAAAAAGGCATATTTGCAATCATCAGAGCAAAGCAATGAGAGTGATGATCGCTACAAAAGCCTTTCTAAGAATACAAGTACTAAGCAAATTTATCTTTGAAAACATCCAACCACTGCACTGCAATTCAAACTTAAAGAAATCTGTGCATTCTCTGCCTCTTGTATTTTGGTTTTGTTTTCTTCAAATAGGTCTCCAGTACATTATATTCTTCATATGACCTGTACAAAGGACTTCATCACTTTTAGTATTACTTTGATACAGCAAACATGCCTGGGATAGAAACTAAAAACCAATGGCGTAAATCTGTTATTACAATATTACTAAGACTACGGGCAAGAAGTGACAGAATTAAGCCTTACAAAAAGGTTAGGGACTGGCTTGAGAATATTTTTTAGATTGGGAAATGGGTCAGTGGTAATATATTTCTTCAAAGTGCTTATTTGGAGACGTCTGCAAATAAGATCCTGATCTTATTCGCAGATAGGGGGTTTCTTGGTTTTGTGATATTATGGAAAAGTTCTCCCGGATTTCGCAGTCTGCGATGGTGCAATGGCTAGCATCTGCATCTATCAGTCGCAGACTATTGGTCCGGTCCGTCTTGGGTTCAGTCCCATGCCTGAGAATTTTTTTTAAAAGCTAGGATTGCTCATTCTAAGGAAAAAATTTTTTTAAAAAGGACTTTGCAAAATTGAGGTCGTGGGGAAATTGATTAATTCAATGTTACTAGTGTGCTCCAGATCACTTTAAAAATTCCTGTTCATTTTATTTATTCCTGTTCACTGGAGGGGACAGAAATAAAAATGTAAATCAAATTTTAAACATGTAAATGATTTCTTTCAGTCAGTGTGAACTGAACAGCTCATCTCCCTCCACGGTACCCGGGATCTATTTGTCATATTTTGTTTTATTACTTTTTCTGTTTCCGTGAAAGTTTAATTCATTTTTATTTGCTCTGTCTGACTTTCTCTGTGATTTTTTTCACACCCAACAAAATTGGCTAATAATAATAATTCATCTAAAAAAATTAGTAAAAAATATTTTAAAAATCCAAGTCATAATTTTATACTCCGGAGCAAAGCAACGGTAATCAGTGGGGGTATGCGCAGAAAGAAAAAGTGACAAAAAAAAAAGTCCGATTTTGTGGAGCTTCATTGATAGCTCGACCGTACGCCATTTTAAGGAGCTCTTCCTAAATAAAAATCACAAACCAAAAATCCATCTGCGAATAAGATTCTTATCTTATTTGCAGACATGTGCGAATAAGCGTGGCCATATTTCTTTCAAGTTTAATCATTTTCATTAACTTTTCCCTCCCCTGCCCAGTGTTCCCTGGAGATAATCGGATTTGGTCATCCTTCTGGAATATTTCAGCGAGATGCATTTGGAAGTCCTCCAAGTTTTCCAGCAAATATTGTATTCTAGAAGTACATAAATTCTTTCCACTATGTCAAGGTCAATCATGAAAGATCCTCACCTGGGCCGCCGCCGCCGCCACCCCCCCCCCCCCCCATGGGAAAATCGTAAATTTAGGGATAATTTGAAAAAAGTTCTGAGTAACACGGAATCTGTGCTGTGGGAAACTGTGCATCCATGTGAAGTTAGCCTGCTAAGTAAGAATCAACATAAAGCGAGTGTCACACGGAACCAAATGGACCGTCTTGGAAACTGGTCAGTCATTTCCTTAACTTTGACCCTAAATCTCTGCCTCTCTTGTTTGCTGTTGGCAGAATGACAGGACATTGCTGTATCTTAGTGAAAAAAAAAAAAGGCAAGTTAAATAAAAATCTAGAATATGATTTGTAACTGACGCACGCCTTTCTTCTGGTGACTGGTGACACATGGCCATTTGGATGACGTGAAACTTCGTGGCTCAGACTGATAAGTGGAACAAGGCTGGATGGATTAGAAAAAAAAAATTAAAACACTCAGCTGATCAACAACTAACAAAAATAAGATTGTTACCTGCTAGGCATCTTGAGATACTGAATGACCTTTTCTGTACAACAGCATTTGCGGCATGCCTCGAGCTGAGCGAAAGCTTGCAGGTCGACAAAACAAGTCTTCGTGCTATGGAGGCCGCCATCGTTGTATAAAGAACCTTGACCTACATGCACTCTCACTCTTATCGCAAAGTTCATAGTTCACAGAAGTCTATCAGCTGCCAGCTGAGACCTTTTAGTAGTGTAAATAGAGCTATGGCTGAGACAAAAAGAAATTGTAAAATTTTGTCACTGTTGCCGATCACCCCATATAAATTTTCCATTCTTTGACAAATTAGTTTATATGTATTTGTATTGAGATGACTGAAGGGGCTTTTTTTTTAAAGTTTTTTTTTTTTAGTTGTTTTTCATTTGGTATTAAAATGATTGTATTGTTTCGCAGTAAGTCCGAAATGCAGTTTTGACGGCTCCGTTTAGTAGTGTATTTTGATCTAAGGACGGCAGTGATACATGGTGGAAGTGCAATTTATTTGTATGAATCTATCTGTACAACTTGTTGTATGAATATATCTGGGGAGGAGTACCATATGAGTTACAGGACTTCAGTGGGGCACACATTTCATGTTCAGAGTGTTAATCACCAAGCCCCACATTTACTGTAAAAACATCAGCGAGAGAACTAACTCGCAGAGGACCTCCCCCCCCCCCCCCCCTGTAATATCCCTATCATGTAACTCATATGGAACTCAAATCCTCCCTATATCTATACAACTTGAACGGACATGAATTATTACTTTTTGTTTTTCTTAAGATTTTGATAAACCCTTGATAAGAAAGGCCTACAGTACAACATTACGACCTTAAATTCTCACGCCACAGACTGCTAATAGCGGCTGATAGTGCTATAATTATTATATGTGACGCAAAATGATGACACCGTCTCGAAGGAAAGCTTTGAAGAGATAACGGGATTTAGAAATGAAAACTGATGACTAAAAGAGTTCATGATAGTCAGATCAGTCTGTAATCCTCAATAGCCGTTAACGTTAACATTACCGTGATTCGGCGTCTTTCGCGACACCAAACCCGCTTAAACATCTTTTGTCATGTCCTGAGGACACTTTCCGCTGACATTAGCCATTTTCATGGACTTCCTGGCACATATATTTGCAGATGTGACAAATTACCCTTCGTCCACTCCAACTGTGCTAATCCTTGAGGCCTCATCTAAAACTGACTCGCCCATTATTTGCAACCCTCAGCCCCTCGCCCCCAGAATTTTCTCCTCAGAGATCTCAAGTGGTTATTACGGCCGGGTTTGAACATTTCTGACCAGAGAGAATTTCTACACTTTGAAAACCTTTCATTATTCATTTGTATTTATTTGCTAAAGATCTGAGTCGTAGCAACACTTACGTTTCGTCTTGTTTTGTTTTTGTTGGGGTGTAACCATATGGCAGGTGTGGGTGTAGAGTTATAGGTTTTTCAGTAAAACAGTGTCAGAAACTGTTTCTTTTTGCTGATTAATTCATAAACTAAGGCATGCATTTATTTCCCTATTTTGTGTACCAGGTCAGAATTTACCGTTTAAATACAAACACTTATTCTGAGGAAATCAATATGATGTTTAGGGACCTGGCGGACCGGTTATTAGCAATGCTGTTTAATGTAAAGCCTGTTTTTAAAATTTCATGTAACATCTGATATCGCAACAGGCTGTATGGGCACTTTTATGTTTATAACAAATGAACCTTAATTTTTGATGACTCTTTTCAGCTTTGAAGAAGTGTTTCCTGGCAGCATACATTTTGATCCACACCAGTTTAAGCTATTGTCCTTTTTTGCACATGTGAAAGCTGACTTCGGCATGCATATGCACACACGCACGCAAATACACATAATTCAGGAGAGAGATGGAGTGACGAAGAGAATATGAGAGAGAGTTTTGAGTTTGAGTTTGGCTCCAATGGCCCGTCGACACAATAACGGCCACCTAGAGAGAGAGAGAGAGAGATAGAGAGAACACAGTGACATCTCCTGAGAAAGAGAGAGAGAGAGAGAGAAAGAACATCAAGACCCCCCCCCCCACCACCCTATCCGGCTTCCCTCACCCCCGAGAGAGAGAAGGAGAGAAAATGAGAGAGAGAGAGAAAGAACGCCATGTCCCTCTCTTCCAGAGAGAGGGGGCCCGGGAGAGAGAGAGAGAGAGAGAGTGAAAGTAGAAACAACATAAATCCCCTCCCCAAAGACCAAAAAAACAAAAAACGATAACGTAGGTCAAGATAAGTGGCCATATTCTGTTACACTCCTAGGCAGAACCACTTCTGGGACAAGCAATTCTAGATAAACTAGAATTGATCATATTACATTTCTCTCTGCACCTCACATCTACATGTATTCGCAACAGCAACACTTTCGTCTGTTCTGCCCAATAATAAGTACTGTACACTCTTTGTTGCAAAGAATACGAATTCTAAGCAGATTTACCTTGGAAAAAAGTTCAAGCAGTGCAGTTTTAACATCAGAGACATAATTATGACTGTGCATTCTTTACTCCCTGTATTTACCTAGACTTCATTCAATGAATCAATTACACTATCCGTTTTTTTTTTAAAGACATTCTCGCTCCATTCTTTCACTGGACTGCAGCCAATCGTGATTTGAAGTAATGAACTGAAGACAACATTGAAGCTACACCTGTTAGGTCTACCTGAGCATGGTTTCAAGTTTGACACAAATGACAGTGTTCTTGCCTCTATTTTCTACTTTGGGAGTAGGGTAGGAGATGAGATAGGGATAGAGGTCTAGGATAAATTTGTGGATAAATATCGTGGGGGTGGGGGGGGGGGGGCTCTGAGGTATGGATGGGGTCCTGTAGCTTGGAGTGTTTGGGGGTGTGGGGTGTGTGGGTGTGTTACACTTTAAAGTAGGGAAGAGAGTGAATGAAAGCGGGGGGGGGGTGGTGGAGTTGAAGGAACGGGGGGGAAGAGAATGAGTGAAGGAGAGGGTAGGGAATCGGATTGAAGGAGAGCACAGGCGGGTAGGCTGGTTTATTCACAATTGTGCAGTTTACGCTTTGTACATACAGACTTATAAATATTACATATTATTATGTTTATTACCTGTGTAGAGTAACCAGGCCTAAATAAATTACTGCACATCAAAGCGAGGTGGAGAAATTTGTAAGCGCAAATAGGTTATAAAGAGAGAGGTCTAGGATAAATTTGTGGATAAATATCGTGGGGGTGGGGGGGGGGGCTCTGAGGTATGGATGGGGTCCTGTAGCTTGGAGTGTTTGGGGGTGTGGGGTGTGTGGGTGTGTTACACTTTAAAGTAGGGAAGAGAGTGAATGAAAGCGGGGGGGGGGGGGTGGAGTTGAAGGAACGGGGGGGGGGAAGAGAATGAGTGAAGGAGAGGGTAGGGAATCGGATTGAAGGAGAGCACAGGCGGGTAGGCTGGTTTATTCACAATTGTGCAGTTTACGCTTTGTACATACAGACTTATAAATATTACATATTATTATGTTTATTACCTGTGTAGAGTAACCAGGCCTAAATAAATTACTGCACATCAAAGCGAGGTGGAGAAATTTGTAAGCGCAAATAGGTTATACCACAGTGCCAGCCACGTGGAAGCAATCAAGTGCCTCAACCTGGAACTGAGCTGGGATTCCCACGTCTACAGATCAGCTGGCAAATTACACCCGAAGAGATTCTTTGCATGACAGTCTGTGATTAGGCTAGGTCTTACCCACTGCTGGAGGGAACATGGAGTAGAACTGTTCGATGATTGTACCTCTACACAGGAGATTCACGGCTTGCAAGACTGAAAAATTTTGATGATCGGTGCGAGAAATAATGAGGAAGGGGACATAGAGAAATGAGAAGGGGAGGATTATCACTTGAAGATTAAGATGTTGGAAGTAGGGTTTGGAGAGAAGGGGCTGGGGTGGGGGAGGGGGAGGGAGAGATATTAGAGAGACTGAGAGGTGAGAGAGAAAGGGAGAGATGAGAGAAACAGGGACGGGGCAGACAGACAAGAAGACAAAGAAACACAGAGAGGGAAGAGAAAGGGGGGGGGGTGGAGAGAGAGAGACTAGAAAATACGACGAATAGTCTGTGTAAAGGGACAGCAATATCAGTGCTGATGGTTTGTTGTGTCCCACCACCACCTCACCACCACCACCACATCACCACCTCACCACAACCACCACACTACCACCTCATCACCACCACCACACTACCACCTCACCACCACCTCACCACCACTTCACCACCACCACCACACTACCACCTCACCACCACCACCACACCACCACCTCACCACCACCACCACACCACCACCTCACCACCACCACCACACTACCACCTCACCACCACCACACCACTACCACCTCACCACCACCACCACACCACCACCTCACCACCACCACCACACTACCACCTCACCACCACCACCACACTACCATCACACCACCACCACCACATTTCCACCTCACCAACACCACCACACTACCACCTCACCACCACCACCTCACCACCACCACCACCACACTACCACCTCACCACCACCACCACACTACCACCTCACCACCACCACCACACTACCACCTCACCACCACCACCACACCACCACCACACCACCACCACACCACCACCACACCACCATCACACTACCACCACACTACCACTAAAACTGCCAGTAATGCTATTATTGTTACCACCACTGTAGTACTACTCCAACTATGACTTCTGCTGCTGCTGCTACTACTACTACTACTACTATTACTACTACTACTACTACTACTACTACTACTACTATTACTACTACTACTATTACTACTACTACTACTACTACTACTACTACTATTACTACTACTACTACTATTACTACTACTACTATTACTACTACTACTACTACTACTACTACTACTACTACTACTACTACTACTACTACTACTACTACTACTACTGCTATTACTACTACTACTACTACTACTACTACTACTACTACTACTACTACTACTACTACTACTACTACTACTACTACTACTACTATTACCACCATTAGCTTACTTCTACCACACCTTCTCCTTCTACGACTACTTATGCTACAACTACTACTACTACTGCCATTACTATTACTACCACTACCAATAATACTGCTACAGCCACTACTGATACCAGTGCAGTTTTTTTTTTTTTTCTTTTTTCATTTTTTATCAATACTACCTATTATTCACACTACTAACGACGAAAACCGAGGGCGTGTCTGCTCCAGTTGTAACGGGGCTGCAGTGACTCGAAGGCAAATTTCCCTTAAAGGATTAAAGAAGAATTACGACATACAAAAATACAAGACTACCGTTGTTGCTGCAGCTGATGATACGATGATGATGACGACGGCGATGATGATAACGATGAGGAAGATGATGATGTTTGTCAAGTCTTTTTTTTTTCTACCCAGATTCCCAACAGGCTGGCTGTCTATTTCTCCATAAATTTACAATGCCATAGTTGTATTTTTCAGACCTCCCTATCTCCACATCTTCCAATACAATCAAACCAAGCGAATCGAGCATTATCTCATGATCGCCCCCCCCCCCTCCCTGAGACAGAAATAGTAGTAATAATACGTTAGACACCATACGGCTATTTAAGTCAGATAATAACAGAGTATTCGTTCCCCCCACTGAGCCCATGTTTACATCAACGTGCTGTTTCAGATCACTCGTATTGACTAGTCACCGGAATCGAGAAGGGATAGGAGCTTAACAATACCTTGTATTGTGATGGTCCAATTACTGCTAGGCAACCAATGAGCATTATAAATTTCAGCAGGTATTGGGGTCACGATCGATGAACTCTCGATTATGAATAATGGCTAAGTACAGTGGAGACACAAGAAAAACACAGGTCAATGGGCGTGTCGCTGAAAGCAGGGGAGGGCGATATCGCAATTGTCAGATTTGATAGTAGAATACATGTATATATTATATCTAGAGAGAAAAGGAAACGGATGTAATCGATATCTTTTAAATATTGATGAATTGTACCATTTCCACTTGCTTTGTTTGTTAAGCTATCTTCACACTCTGAACCAAATGGTTGCCATTATCACTCGCATGTATTGTCTTTCGTCTTTTAATCAAATCCCAAATACAGTATTGTAGTAATGATTCTTCTTCAAGTAGTCAGAAATAAGATTTTGATAAGGATCGTTTTATTATCCCGTGAGGGACATTCATTTTCACACAGCGTTTAAGAGCACATAGGGCCGACAAGGTTTACACATCTTACAGGCATTATTGGAGAAATATAGGGTAGACAGACAGACAGACAAACAGACAGACCGCCCCCCACCCCACCACCACACACATACAGACCGCCTGACCGACAGAATGACAGATATATTTTGCCTTAGTCATTGTTAATTAGAACTAATGTTGGACTGATTTATAACATGGTGTTTTATTTTTTTTTTTTTCATGCCTTGACTAGCTGAGTTACCCGGCCCTGCCCGCGAAGAATAATTATGTTTGTTCATTTCAGTTTTAGGTGGTTATAGTGGCTGTGCATCACTTTGCCCGTTCATTTAGGTTTATTTTGTTTATTGTTGTTTGTTTGTATGTTTGTTTTTAGATAAGTCTTACTGCACAGAACAGAAGTGATCACGACCGTCACTGATGTCCTTATTGTGATTGCTGTCCATGATGTCACTGCTATTTTCACCATCACCATTTCTACATTTTCAAATGAGACAGAACAAAACAAAGAAGAAACTAAACAGACTAAAGAAGGTGCATCAAAACTTCAAAATACAACACGTATATTAAGTGGCAAAGTAATAATCGCTGAATTTAATCAGATTTAAACAGTATGATTGATTGTCTGGCCGATGGCCAATTGCGTTTGACGAACAGAAGTTAAACTGGTCGCGGCGAACTGACAAATACCGGATCAATGATTTTGTGTTGTGTCTATGTGAAAGCACCTTTAATCGATGGCTGGAACTCGCTGGAACAATGATCACGAGTCGGGAAATGACGGTCACAACCCCATCACATACACACATATACACGATACAGGCAATAAAACCCATGCACAGTACCCGAGGTACCATCACCCTTTTTATATTGTGTGCCGGAGTCTTGGTATTTCAAACATGTGCATCTTGAACGTGTACACTGTGGCCTGTTTCTGCAAGTGGTAAGAATTGAGTGTTTTCATTTGGTTTATAAGTTTTCGATGAATTGTAATCCAGTAATTCAGCGCAAAATATAATAACGGAGTGTTCTTTTGAATGGTACGCTGTCATGGCGTAATCGAATTTGAATAATCACGCATTGATTCTGGGGGAAAAAAATAGCATCATCTCGTTATTCTGCAACAATTCCCCAATAGAGATATCAGTATAAAATATAATACATAATAACATACCACAAAAAATACCTCAATAAACCCGAAAGAAATATTCGAGAAAAGAGGTTTCTCAGCTCGAACTTGCTTAGAGAACCATCCGAAATTGGACTGAATTTTGTAAAGTGTGCTTTTGTTCAAATAGGCACGCATCTGCCACTTTTTTGCGTTGCAGTCGTATCACATTCAACATGGATTACTGGAAATCAAAATTTTTCGAAAAAAATAAATGTTTTTCTAAATATTCGTAGACAGATTTTCATAGAATCATCTTCATTTTAAGAGTGGAAGACTGTGTTGAAAGTTTCCAGTGAATCAGTGCAGAAATGAGACCTCCATGAGTGACAAAAGTTAGGAGTTGTCTTTTAATTATGTTAGAAGATTCATGCTAATATTTTGTTCCAAGCAACGTTGTATTAACGTGGAGGACGGTCAGTGACTCCAAAACGAAATGCAATTTTCACAAGCATGTCATAAAATGCGTCATTAAAGGTCGATTCTCTTCACACACATGGCACTCTTCTTTTTTTATTATTATTCTTAACATACTATTTCCTGTTGCACCCACTGGTGCTTAGGGCAGCAACAAAGGATCTCCAGCCCTGTCTGTCCTGGGCCATCATTGCGAGAGTTCCCCATGAGTGATTGAAGGATTTCATCTCTGCCTCGATTGTTCTCCGCCAGGTTGCCTTGGGTCTGCCTCGCTTGCGCCGTCCCTCCGGTGTCCACTGAAGTGCTGTTTTGGTTATAGAATTTGCTTCCTTTCGCAGCACGTGTCCAAGCCATCTCCATCGTCTCTTCGTGATGATGTTGGCTATTTCTTCTTGCTTGCATCGCCTTAGTAGTTCCTGATTAGAAATCTTGTTTGGCCAAAAGATGCGGAGAATCCTACGAAGACATGTGGTGTGGAAGGAAGACAACTTGGCGAGGTCACCTTCTGTCATTCGCCAACACTCTGATCCATACAGGAGTGTGGATAGGACACAGCTTTGGTACAGTCTGATCTTGGTGTTGATGCCGTATTGTGTCGATTTCCAGATGTTGCTCATACTTTGAAAGACAGCCCTTGCATTTCCCAGCCTACTTTGGATGTCCTCCTTTGTGCCACCCTCTGGTCTGATAATGCTACCAAGGTATTTAAATTTGTCCGTCGTGGTGAGGTTCTTGTCATCTACTTGCACTGGTGCTGGAGTGTCTACATTTAGGGTCATAATCTCTGTCTTCTTCTGGCTAATCCGAAGGCCTACTTTGCATCCAAAATTATGTAGTCTCTGCGTCTTATCTTGCATGTGTTGGTGACTATGTGACAATAGCGCAAGGTCATCCGCAAAGTCCAAATCCTCTAGGTTGTCGAAGAGTGTCCATCTGATGCCTCTTGGTGCATCCTCTGTAGTTTTCCGCATAATCAAGTCGATTACGAGGTTAAACAAAATTGTTGACATCACACATCCTTGCCGTACACCAGTTTTCACTTCAAAGGATGCATCACTGTTTCCGACACTGCAACTGAAGTTCTTGTAAAAGCTTTTGATGAGTTCAACAAGCTTGCTGGGAATCCCATAGTGCCGAAGAATGCGCCATATACTCTCTCTGTGGATGCTGTCGAAGGCCTTTTCGAAGTCAACGAAGTTCACATAGAGCTGCCTTTGCCATTCTGAACACTGTTCTATGATGTTTCGGAGTGTGAAGATCTGGTCAATGCATCCTTTCCCCTTTCGGAATCCGGCCTGTTCCTTTCTCAGTGTCTTGTCCACAGCATCTGACATACGTTGCACAATGATCTTGGCAAGGATTTTGCTGGGTATAGAAAGGAGAGTGATACCACGCCAGTTGTTGCAATCGCTGAGTGCTCCTTTCTTGGGTATTTTCACTATTCTGCCTTCATTCCAGCTCTTTGGTACTGCTTCTGCTTCCCAGATAGCTGTGAACAGTGGCTGAAGGATGGTGGCTGACTGATCCGGATCTGCTTTGAACAGTTCTGCAGTCAAGTTGTCTTTTCCTGGGGCTTTGCTGTTTTTTAGGCTCTTTATTGCTGCCACTATCTCTTCTTTCTTTGGTGGATCTATGTTAATGTCAAGGCCTTCAGCAGCATCTTGTATTATTATTCTATCTTCAGGTGGTGGCCGGTTTAGTAATTCCTGAAAGTGCTCTGTCCAGCGTGTATCCTGTTCTCGTTCTGTAGTCAGTAGTTTCCCATTCTTGTCTTTGATTGGAACACTTGGTCTTCCACCGTACTTGCCACAAATGCGCTTAGTGATCTTGTGGAGCTTACCCTGTTCTCCTCTTGCTGCTGCCTCCTCCGCATCTGCCGCTAGCTGTTCCATGGCTTCTCGTTTATCTTTCTTTACTAGTCTCTTCACTTTCCTATTTAACTCTGTGTAGCTATGTTGGTACCTCTCTTTCAGCCTTTCCGATTTCACTTGTAGGAGTTTCTTTTTCATGACTTTCCTCTCCTCGATCACATCCCATGTTCTTTGTTGGATCCACTCCTTGCTTTTCCCTTTCTCATTAAATCCAAGGCAGGCTACACTGCTCTCTGTGTACACTGTAGTTACTCTTTTCCACTCTGAATCGATTCCTCTTTCTTTAGGGTTGTTCTTATCAGACTCTCGTAGAGCCTGAAATCGGTTCTTGACTTGTATGTTGAAGGCATTTCTAACACTTGCATCTCTCAGTTTCTGAATATTAAGGTGTCTTTGCTTTGATGTCTTGATTCCGGTCTTGTTCAGTTTAATTTTGATAAGTGCTGCCACTAGATGGTGGTCGCTGGCTACGTCAGCTCCTCTTTTCACTTTCACATCTAGAAGGGATCGTCTCCACATACCGTTGATCATCAAATGGTCTATTTGGTTCTTGTCTCTTCCATTTGGAGAATTCCATGTGAGTTTGTGAATTTCTCTGTGTGTGAAAAGGGTCCCTCCGATGACTAAGTTGTTCAAGGCACAAAAATCCACAAGCCTTTCTCCATTGTCATTCCTTGTTCCAGTTCCATGTTTTCCCATTACTCTTTCATAATTTATATCATCTTTACCTACCTTAGCATTGAGGTCTCCCATGACAATGATGAGATCATGCCGTGGCGTCATGTCCATTTCCCACTGGAGTTGTTCATAAAAGTCGTCTTTGTCTGTGTTGTCGTTTTCGTTGGTTGGTGCATAACATTGGATGACAGTGATGTTTGTGTGTCGTCCTTTCATCCTCATCCTCATCAGTCTGCTATTGACTGGTTTCCACTCCAACAAGCATTTGTCCAGTCCTTTCTTTAGGATGATGGCTACTCCTTCATGATGTTGGTCATCCTCTCTTCCAGAGTAGAGAACGGTTTCTCCAGTGGATGTTTTGATCCTTCCAGATCCAGTCCATCTGCTCTCACTTACACCCAGGATGTGTAGGTTGTAGCGCCTCATCTCTGATGTTACTTGTGCTAACTTACCCGATTCATACATTGTTCTAACATTCCAGTATCCAATCCTGGTCTTGGTTTGGCGGTGTTCAGTTCCTCCTTCATCCTGCTAGCAGTTTCCTTTCGGCTTTCACTACTTGCATTCATACGAGTCGCGAGGTACTCAGAAGGTCCATGACATCCAGAACGTTGGTTTTTCCATGTTGCTGTTTCCGTAACGATTTTTGTTTCTCCAAGTAAGGTCACCCCAACAAGGATTTCAGGGTAGGGTTGTTAGCCCTACGCCCAACCCCCGAACCTGGAGGGCCGGTCTGTTCAATCTTGTCTGGTCCTTCCCCCATGACCTGTCCAGCTTGCTTAAAGCTATCAGGGGCACGAGGCCTCCGCTGGCTTAGCTCCTGGGATCACTGGGACACGCAAGCCACTCCTCCGCGTCAAGGCATGAACAATTGGAGCAGATTCTTAACATAAATGTAGGCTAATGGTTATTTTCGGCTTTTTCAATTCTGTGGGTTTTTTGTTGTTGTTGTTTTTTTTTTGTCCTTTTTCTCATAGCCCATGTACTGAAAAATTCTATTTTCATAAACAGCATCGGTGAGATGTTTACGCCTTCGTTTTTGTCTGACAGAAATCATGCTTCAAACACCTGAAAAGCGGAATTCTGTGGCAGATACCAGTGCCAAAACATACTATTTAATTAAAATGTATTTTTTGCATTTCATTACGTTTGAAAACTTCATTACTGCGTACGCCCACAAAAAGTTGAGATGCCTCCCTCCCCCCCCCCCCCCCCCGGTAATTTAGTTCACTTGTAATGAACAGAGCGGCACGTGCCGAAAAAGCTGTAAGAACTGAGACACTTATTTTAAACCATATGGGCATGTGCCATTAACGTTTCTAAACTGTAAGGATGGGAAGGGGGTGAGCTGGGAGGGAGAAGCAGAGAATAAGGGAGATCAGGTAAATAACTCATTACAAATACCTAAACAAAAACAAAACAGATACATTGTAAAAAAAAAAATTATCCAGGACTGCCATAAAGTTAACATTCAACAAGCAGAGGAAGGTTAAAATGAGCTAGGTACATGGTGACAAAGGCAAACAGGTTGTACGGAATGTAGGTAAAAGGTGGCACAGGAAAACATGGCACAAGCAAAAATGGCACAAATAGAAAAATGGGAAAATGGCACATAATTTTACGTCGCAACAAACAATTATAGTAATAAAAATAATTATAATATAAGATGTAATGGTACTATTGTGTTTAAATGTGATGGTTAAAAAACTGCAGTACTGTATGCAAATTACCAAATAAGAGTGTTTGCCCTAATAAATACACTAAATAGTTGTCTTCAAAGCACACAGAGAGTTGATTAATTTTTTTGAAAAGCTAGAGTTGATTGAAAATGATTTTTGTTGTTGTTGTAAAACTTAGAAGCATTCATAGGCTGTCATTTCTGTTATTATGCTATAAAGCAATGTCACACTGACGACGTCCGCACCATGATAATTATGTTATCACAACTTGCATGTTACGTTTAACGTCTAAAAAAGGCCCTTAACCTTGACGATATGCTACATGTTGAATTAAGCATAATGCTGAAATAAGTGTGTTTAAGACTTTACACAACACAACCAACAGTCGCCATGCATGCTCTTTAGCAATGTGAATGTGGTGTAAATGATGTCTCGTTACGCGTCTTATAACAGGGATCTGTACTATCCTTTGTTAAGTGTGCCATTTTTTCCGGATTTTTCTGTTTGTGCCATTTTCCCCCCGTGTTACTATTTTCATCTTCATTTTAAGAGTGGAAGACTGTGTTGAAAGTTTCCAGTGAATCAGTGCAGAAATGAGACCCGTGCGCCGGTTATAAGAGATACTGAAGACATGGGCTGTTTATTTGTTAGTTTAGTTATTGGAGCCTTACGTCCCATTTAACCCTCAGAGGCCATATCAGATCACTAGGCATGGGCCCTCGACAGGCTATCGATGAATGAGTGTTTTAATTAAAAACACCACCAGAAATGGGTTAACTCGGATCCCATGCCTCTCAAAGATTTGAACTCTGGGCTTTCCGCATTCAGCCAAACGCTCTAACCCACTGGGGCATCACACTGGCAGACAAATGCTTTATGAAAAGAAGAAAGCAAAAAAAAAAAAAAAGAGAAAAGTCAAGCCAAAGAAAAAAAAAAAGTTTAACAACAACAAAGATTATGAGGAAGAGAAATAAGACAATTGTAGGAGAAAAAGGTGTGTGTGTGTGTGTGTGTGTGTGTGTGTGGGAGGACGGGGAGAACGAAAAGCACACGTAAATAAGATAATAAGGTAACGATAATTATTATATTGACAGGAATGAAAGCGTGTCACAGTAGGCAACGGAGTATGTGGAACCGTTTTCGCTGTGAAAAAATACAAGAAAATTACCCTGTTATAATTATCTTTTTGTAACTTCATTGTACATCCAAGAAAAGGTAAAAAACAACAAAAACAATACAAGGCCACCATTGGAAATGCACACTGCGTCAGTTACCTTCTTTAACTCCCTTGCCCTCATGTATAACGGTGACGATTAAATCAGCTGAAGTTTTTGTTGTCGCAGCTATTGAACTTATTTAAAATATCGTTTTAGAAAAAAAGGAAATCAGCAGTGCTGGGCGAGAGTCCAGGTTTCTAATTCGGATATCCAGGTAAACGAATCAATCAAGTTATCCGAATGCAAGAAGAAACGTTAAATATCACAAAGCCCTGCCTTAGAAACAAACCACATTTAGCTACATAACCCCCCCCCCCCCCCCTCTGTCTCTCTCTCTCTCTCTGTCTCCCTCTCTTTCTATTTTTTTGCCACATTTGTAACTTTGTTCCCGGCCCTGCCTCCAACCCTATAGATTTTCTATGGTTTTTAGAAATAGCCCATGAACATAAATATGCCCCAGTTTGCGACCTGGTTCCTTCCGTGTGGAATTAAATAGTTCATTTTGTGGGAAAGTTCGTAAGGCGGCAGAGAAATTACAAATTTCTAGAAAAAAAAGGGAAGTAGGGGGTGGGGCAGGCAGAGAAAGTGGGAGTCACAGAGAGAGAGAGAGAGAGAGAGAGAGAGAGAGAGAGAGAGAAGGAGAGAGAGAGAGAGAGAGAGAGAGAGAGAGAGGAGAGAGAGAGAGAGAGAGAGAGAGAGAGAGAGAGAGAGAGAGAGAGAGAGAGAGAGAGGAGAGAGAGAGAGAGAGAGAGAGAGAGAGAGAAAGTGTGTTTGTGTGTGTAACAGACACCACACACAGATTAAGTATGAAGCCACTGAGGATATAACTGAACCATGGAACTTGCCAACAAGCCCCCAAACAGATCAGTGTGGTATAACTGACACCATCACCACGTACACATTATGGCAATACAATATTGTCTTATGAACCTCTTAATAGAATGACAACTGTAATATTTACGAGGTGACTTGGAATTTACCATTTTAATTCCTTGTCTCTTTGAACAATTACTTTTTCCTTGTTCTTTACCTCGAAAGTTACTTTTATATTTACAACATTATTTATTCCAGAGAAAGGATTTACCAAAAGTAGTCAGATGGTAGATGTGAATAGGCTTCATCAACAATTTTTTGTGTATGCTACATGATATTTTCATACGTTTCTGATAGATCTTCTCATGGAACCATCATGGCAGCCATGAAGACCGACATGAACCAACAACGCTTCAATCAAGCAATGAACGATGGGGAGATCACCACGGTTGTCTCCTTGCTGAAGTCCAGAGTTATCGATCTTGACTACCGTGACGTCATGCATGACCTTCAAACGCCTTTGATGCGGCTGTGTCACTCTGACATTGGACAATCCAATTCCATCACGGACGTTCTGGAACTCATCACAGACCAAATGCCAGATCTGAATCAGCAAGATACTGTGGGCCGGACACTGTCCATGCACGCCTGTATTGCCCACAACGCCGCCATGCTGGAATTTGCCATTGCAAACCATTGTGACATTATGATATCTGATAGGACAGGTCGAAACCTGATGCACTACGCAGTTTCCACGGGAAATGACGTCATTGCGGACATCTCACTGACCCATCCGCAGGCCGTACAGGCAATCATGACACTTGATGCTCATGGTAAAAACAAATAATGTACTTTTCAATTCTCTCTGCCACACGCCATGCTCTTTTCTGAGGGACATGTATAATACTATAATAGCTAATAATACTAATAATAGAAACAATGAAGATCATTTATATTATAGCGCCTAATCCCAAAAACATTGCTCTAGGCGCTTTACAGAAAGTCTTGTTCTCTTCATCTGCATCTCTCTCTCCCCCCCCCCCCCCCGCGCCTCTCTTTCTCTCCCTCTCTCTCACACACGCACAATCTATTGCATCCACTCTTATGCTACATACATATACACACATAGCATAGGCACTGAGGGGTAAATAAGACATAAATTAAACAATAGTACCGTGTATAGCATAATATTTGTTTAAGTACTTCCACAAAGAAAATTTTTATTTTCTATAGGGCCACCAAAGTTGTTGCAGTGTTGTTGTTGGGACATTCTGCAGTATACGAGTATGATCATAAAATGAAAGGAAAAAATAAAACGTACCTAAACCAAGATGCTGAAAGGATTGTGTATTGTATAATGATTTATACATTATTATTCAAGTTCTGTGGTTTCCGGTTTTTCATTCATGTTGTGTGTGTTTTTGTATCAACCACCTTATCTTTTGCATGCCAGTAACATCCTTTTTTCAAAGAAAGTATAAGAATATGAAAATGATAATGATTGCAACTAAGTTATTGTTCAATGGTATGACAACAGTGAGCAAGTCTGGTAATTTCGTTCCTGAAGTCGCTGACTGAAGAGTTTGTCGAAGGGTTTAAATTAGCAAAAACTCTGAATTCTGTTTAGAGAAGTTAAAAGTGAATCAAAAACAAATAAAAAATAGTGGCACGGGGACTCCAGCACACACTACCCTACCTAGCACAGATGTGCCGTGTGACTATGTGGTTGCGAGAGCACTCTTCCCATGACATGGACGATCCTAAGTCTAATACACTAAAGTACCAGTTGCCCTTTAAGATCTAAGGAAGTAGGTTCTAATCCGTATGTTTTGTCCGGCCTACCCCCGACCAAAATCCACCCCAACTCTCAGTCCCTCAGTAGCGCCTTAAGGGAGGAAACTCGCCAGACCCTAAGCTTTACAGACTAGTTGGGCATGACTAGTCGTGCGATTACCTTGGTCGACCGCCGACCTCGACGCTACATGGAAGCAGGAGCCAGTGACCACCCAGGTTTCCCCAAAGTGGCTGAAATGTACTATAAATTATTTGAGGTCTTTATTTTAGGAGGTTCGCTGCCCTTGGCATTTACACCTCACTTTACTTGTTTTATTATTTCTTGTTCTGGCGGGGGGGGGGGGGGGGAGAGATGATATGGATAAATTTTAATCTATTAATTTCAATTTTGCCCGGGCAGCGGCCTTTCGGCCTGCTCTTTACGATTTCCAACTGCCAAGGTATCTTTAACGTGCGCAACGTGCACACGGGCCCTCCGAATTTTTTCGTCCTTATCCGAGAAGACTAGGTACTCGATCCTAGCCCCCAATAGGACCAGGGACTTGAAAATATGAGAAAAATCCAATTTCCAAGAACTACTCGATCCCCCCCAATAGGACCAGGGACTTGGTGGTCTAGAGGCAAGGTGCTCGCCTCTCATGCCAAGGGTCCCGGGTTCTAAACCCGGGCAGTGCAGGCATGTTGGAAAGTGGATTTTTCTTTAACTATAAATGATTTGAGGTCTTTATTTTAGGAGGTTCGCTGCCCTTGGCATTTACACCTCACTTTACTTGTTTTATTATTTCTTGTTCTGGGGGGGGGGGGGGGGCGGGGGGGAGATGATATGGATAAATTTTAATCTATTAATTTCAATTTTGCCCGGGCAGCGGCCTTTCGGCCTGCTCTTTACGATTTCCAACTGCCAAGGTATCTTTAACGTGCGCAACGTGCACACGGGCCCTCCGAATTTTTTCGTCCTTATCCGAGAAGACTAGGTACTCGATCCTACCCCCCAATAGGACCAGGGACTTGAAAATATGAGAAAAATCCAATTTCCAAGAACTACTCGATCCTACCCCCCAATAGGACCAGGGACTTGAAAATATGAGAAAAATCCACTTTCCAACATGCCTGCACTGCCCGGGTTTAGAACCCGGGACCCTTGGCATGAGAGGCGAGCACCTTGCCTCTAGACCACCTTGTCCCCCTTTAACTATAAGTGATTTGAGGTCTTTATTTTAGGAGGTTCGCTGCCCTTGGCATTTACACCTCACTTTACTTGTTTTATTATTTCTTGTTCTGGCGGGGGGGGGGGGGGGGGGAGATGATATGGATAAATTTTAATCTATTAATTTCAATTTTGCCCGGGCAGCGGCCTTTCGGCCTGCTCTTTACGATTTCCAACTGCCAAGGTATCTTTAACGTGCGCAACGTGCACACGGGCCCTCCGAATTTTTTCGTCCTTATCCGAGAAGACTAGGTACTCGATCCTACCCCCCAATAGGACCAGGGACTTGAAAATATGAGAAAAATCCACTTTCCAACATGCCTGCACTGCCCGGGTTTAGAACCCGGGACCCTTGGCATGAGAGGCGAGCACCTTGCCTCTAGACCACCTTGTCCCCCTTTAACTATAAGTAAATTTTGGTTTATCTTATATGACACAGAATCCGTACATTGTCTGCCGTTATGGGTTTGACCTCATTATGCATAAAATCACATAGTAAATCGTTTTCTTTACAAACCTTACTTAAAATACATGGTTTTCACTCAAACACGTTCGATTAACACCATAAGCCAAAGATACAAGCTTTCTATTGGAAATAAGGCAATAAATATTCTTTTTGCAAAAAGTGTAGACTACACACATGATTACCTCCCTTTGCCCTTGAAATCGTCTTGACTTTTATCTACAAACCTGAAGCAGAATTAGGAATCGATACCATTATATATTCTCCTTAAAGTGAACGTCACAACGGATTGAATACTTTTTCCTATTTTCTCGAAACTGAAACTTTTCACTTGCATTTACATTTTGGGTTTTTCGTCTTCTGGTTTACTAGTTTGAATAAAAATAAAATAGGTCTAATAAAACAATAAAATGATGTCATAATAGTTTTATGTCTGACGTTACAAGAAAGTCCCTATTTAGGATTTCAAATTCGATACCAAATAGATACATCCATTACCAAAGAGATGACATCACCACCCTTACCATTAAAAATCCCAGAACTTCTAAATTATGATATACATCGTCAGGGTCGTGGCCAAACTGCCTATCTCATGGAAACAAAATTTTACAGTAGAAGAGAAAAACTTGTCGGACTTGCCAGACCCCACCACCCCTAACACTAAAAATCCTATAACCTCTAAATTATGATATATAATGTCAATGTCATGGTCAAACCACTTATCTCGTGGAAACAAAGTTTTACGACAGACTTGTCAGACAGGTGCAACGGGATTTCTCAGACTTGCTGAACCTTTGCAGTTGACTTGTTGAACTTGTCGAACCTGTGCCACAGACTTTTTGAACTTGTTGGACTTGCTGATGATGTCAGACTTTTCAGGCTAGTTCAGAGCGCGGAATATTTTAACTTGTCAGACTTGTGCCATGGGACGGAACTTGTCAGAATTTTTGGGCAAACTTCTTGCATCAGACTTGTCAGAGTTTTGGGGTCAACTTCTTGTACTTGTGCTTTAGACTTGTCGGATTTTTTCAGCCAACTTGTTGGACTTGTGCGATAGACTTGTTGGATTTCTTTGGCCTACTTATTGGACTTGTGCATTAGACTTTTTGAATTTTCTTGGCCAACTTCTTGGACTTATGCATTAGACTTGTCGGATTGTTTGGGCCAACTTCTTGAACTTGTGCATTATACTTGTTGGATTTTTTCGGCTAACTTGTTAGACTTGTGCATTATACTAGTCAGATTTTTTTCACCAACTTCTTAGACTTTTGCATTAGACTTGTCACAACTTCTTGGTCTCATGCGTTAGACTTGTAGAATTTTTTCGGCGAAGTTCTTGAACTTTTGCATGGGACGTCGGATTTTTTTGCCCAACTTGCTGCACTTATGCGTTAGACTTGTCGGATTTTTTTGGCTAACTTGTTGGAATTGTGCTTTAGACTTGTAGGATTTTTTTGGCCAACTTGTTGGACTTGTGCGTTAGACTTGTTGGATTTTTTCGGCCAATTTCTTGAACTTCTGCGTTAGACTTGTCAGATTTTTTCGCCCAACTTGTTGGACTTGTGCGTTAGGTCTATCACATTTTTTCGACCATCTTGTTGGACTTGTGCATTATACTTGTTGGAGTTTTTTGGCCAATTTATTGAACTTGTGCCTAGACTTGTCTGATTTTTTTGGCCAACTTGTTGAACTTATGCCTCAGACCTTTTAAAATTTTTTGGCCAATTTGTTGGACTTGTCCATTGGATTTTTCGGACTTTCTCAGTGAACTTGTTTGACTCATGTGTCAGACTTGACATATTTTTTGGGCCAACTTGTTGGACTTGTGCATTAGGCTAGTTGGATTTTTTGGGCCAATTTCTTATACTTGTGCGTTAGAGTTGTCGGATTTTTTTGGTCAACTTGTTGGACTTGTGCGTTAAACTTGTCTGATTTTTTCAACCATCTTGTTGGACTTGTGCGTTAGAATTGTTGGATTTGTTTGGCTAACTTATTGAACTTGTGCCTAGACTTGTCGGATTTTTTTGGCCAACTTCTTGGACTTGTCCATTGGATTTTTCGGACTTTCCCAGTGAACTTGTTTGACTCATGTGTCAGACTTGACAGAATTTTTGGGCCAACTTGTTGGACTTGTGCATTGGGCTAGTTGGATTTTTTCTACCAATTTCTTGAACTTGTGCGTTAGATTTGTCAGATTTTTTCGCCCATTTTGTTGGACTTGTGTGTTAAACTTGTCTGATTTTTTCAACAATCTTGTTGGACTTGTGCATTAGAATTGTTGGATTTGTTTGGCTAACTTATTGAACTTGTGCCTAGACTTGTCGGATTTTTTTGGCCAACTTCTTGGACTTGTCCATTGGATTTTTCGGATTTTTTCAGCGAACTTGTTGGACTCATGTGTCAGACTTGTCAGATTTTTTTGGCCAACTTATTGGACTTGTGCATTGGGCTAGTTGGATTTTTTTTGGACAATTTCTTGAACTTGTGCCTTACAGTTGTCGGATTTTTTTGGCCAATTTGCTGGACTTGTGCGTTAGACTTGTCGGATTTTTTCGGCCAACTTTTTGGACTTGTGCGTTAAACTTGTCTGATTTTTTTGACCAACTTGTTGGACATGTGCGTTAGACTAGTTGGATTTTTTTGGCCAATTTCTTGAACATGTGCGTTAGAGTTGTCAAATTTTTTTGGCCAATTTGCTGGACTTGTGCGTTAGACTTGTCGAATTATTGTGGCCAACTTCTTGAACTTGTGCGTTAGACTTATCGGATTTTTTCGGCCAACTTTTTGGACTTGTGCGTTAAACTTGACTGGTTTTTTCGACGAACTTGTTGGACTTGTGCGTTAGACTTGTTGGAATTTTTGGGCCAACTTCTTGAACTTGTGCGTTAGACTTGTTGGATTTTTTCTGCTGACTAGTTAGACTTGTGTGTTAGACTAGTCGGCTTTTTTTGCTAGTGCTTTAGACTTGTCGAATTTTTTCAGCCAACTTAGTGGATTTGTGCGTTAGACTTGTTGGATTTTTTCGGCCAAATTGTTGAACTTGTGCGTTAGACTTGTTGAATTTTTTTGCCCAACTTGTTGGACTTGTGCATCAGGCTTTTCGGATTTTTTCGGCCAACTTGCTGGACTTGTGCCTTAACTGTGCCGCATGTTTTCGGCCAACTTGTTGGACTTGTGCTTTGTCTGATTTTTTTGGCTAATTTGTTGGAATTGTGTATTAGACTTGTCGGATTTTTTTTGGCCAACTTTTTAGACTTCTGCGTTAGACTTGTTGTATTTTTTCGGCCAACTTGTTGAACTTGCGCGTTAGGCTTGTCGAATTTTTTTGGCCAACTTGTTGGACTTGTGGCTTAGACTTTTCAGATTTTTTAGGCCAACTTGCTGGACTTGTGCATTAAATGTGTCGCATGTTTTCGGCCAACTTGTTGGACTTGTGCGTTAGACTAGTCGGATTTTTTTGGCTAATTTGTTGGAATTATGCATTAGACTTGTCGGATTTTTTTGGCCAACTTTTTAGACTTGTTGGAATTTTTTTTGGCCAACTTGTTAGACTTGTCGAATTGTTTCAGGAAAACTTGTTGGACTTGTGTATTAGGCTAGTTGGATTTTTTTGGCTAATTTCTTGAATTTGTGCGTTAGACTTGTCAGATTGTTTTGGCCAATTTGCTGGACTTGTGCATTAGACTTGTCGGATTTTTATGGCCAATTTCTTAAACTTGTGCCTTAGACTCGTCGGATTTTTTTGGCCAACTTGTTGGACTTCTGCGTTAAACTTGTCTGATTTTTTTCTGCCAACTTGTTGGACTTGTGCATTATACGTCAGATTTTTTGTGGCCAACTTCTTGGTCTTATGCAATAGACTTGTCGAATTTTCTCGGCCAACTCCTAGAACTTTGGCATGGGACTTGTCGGACTTTTTTGCCCAAATTGTTGGACTTGTGTGTTAGACTTTTTGGATTTTTCGGCCAACTTGTTGGACTTGTGCAC
Organism: Onchidella celtica; assembly: GCA_963931925.1. Lineage (NCBI taxonomy): Eukaryota > Metazoa > Mollusca > Gastropoda > Systellommatophora > Onchidiidae > Onchidella > Onchidella celtica. Next base: position 41,282,145 of record OZ007574.1, read on the forward strand.
TAAATTTTTCGCATGTTTTCGGCCAACTTGTTGGACTTGTGCTTTAGACTTGTCGGATTTTTTTGGCTAATGTGTTGGAATTGTGCATTAGAGTTGTCGGATTTTTTTTGGCCAACTTGTTAGACTTGTGCGTTAGACTTGTCGAATTCTTTCAGCCAACTTGTTGGATTCGTGCGTTAGACTAGTCGGATTTTTTCGGCCAACTTGTTGGACTAGTGCATTAAATTTGTCACATGTTTTTTGCCAACTTGTTAGAGTTGTGTGTTAGAGTTGTTAGATTTTTTTGCCCAACTTGTTAGACTTGTGCTTTAGACTTGTCAAATTTTTTCAGCCAACTTGTTGGATTTGTGTGTTAGACTTGTCAGATTTTTTCGGCCAACTTGTCAGACTTATGCGTTAGATTTGTCTGATTTTTTTGGCTAACTTCTTGGACTTGTCCATTGGATTTTTCGGATTTTTTCAGTGAACTTGTTGGGCTTATATGTCAGACTTGTCAGATTGTTTTGGCCAACTTGTTGGACTTGTGTATTAGACTAGTTGGATTTTTTTTTCCAATTTCTCGAACTTGTGCGTTAGACTTGTCGGATTTTTGTGGCCAACTTCTTGAACTTGTGCATTAGATTGATGGGGTTTTTTCGGCGAACTTGGTCTTTATTCCTTTTAATCCTTTCAGTTTTAGTTATTCCGTGGGAGTGCAACATAGTTAGATACAGTTGGATTCCATATCAGATGGCTTCAAAACTGGCCAAATGACAACATTTTCGATTTTCACTTTTTTACATAAATCAGTCGTTTACTGTCTGATACATAAAGTCCATGATTCTAATTGCATTAAAATGCAAAGAGATAAAAATGGCCAAGACGCCCCATACCATAAAGACGGCGGACAAAACCAACCATCGCTCATCGCTGCTATATGAAGAGGCTGATAATGATTAGTTGTGTGGTTATATGCAGGTATGGTTGGGAGGCCATAGCTATTACAATAAGCATTGAATCTTGCCTTGAATAGTTAACTTTTGTTAGTGCTAATTTCAAAGTAATCCCCTGGGCCTGAGAGAATGCTGGGTTTAATTACATTCCTATTCACCCCTGTCCCTCTGCTATTATATCTTCACACTTTTCAACCCCGTATCTCTGCTATGAACCTCTTGCCTCTGCTATGATATTTTCATCCCTGCCCCCTCTTGTTTCTGCTATGATGTCTTCATCCCTGTCCCCCCTCCTTGCCTGTGCTATGACATCTTCATCCCTTTCCCCCCTCCTTGCCTCTGATATGATATCTTCATCCATTTCCCCCCTTGCCTCTGCTACGATATCTTCATCCCGGTTCCTATCTTCATTCTTTTCAGCTCCTTGCCTCTGCTTTGATATCTTCATCCCCTTTCCCCCCTTGCCTCTGCTATGTTATTTTCATCCCTGTCTCTCTGGCCTATGCAATGACATCTTCACCCCTGTCCCTCCTTGACTCTGCTATGATAACCTCATCAATGTGCCCCCCCCCCGCCTCTACTATGATATCTTCATCAATGTGCGCCCCCCCCCCATTGCCTCTGGTATAATAATTTATCTTCATCCTTATCCCCCTTTGCCACTGCTAAAATATCTTCATTACTGTAGCCGCCTCGTCTCTGCTACGATACCTTTATCCCTGCTCACCCCTATTAAATATTTTCGTCAGTGTCCCCTCTTGCCTCTGCTTAACACCTCCATACCTGTCCCCCTCTCTCTTGCCTGTGCTATGATATCTTCATCCCTGTTCCCACCTTGTCTCTGCTATGATATCTTCATCCCGGTCCTCTCTTGCCTGTGCTATGATATCTCCATCCCTGCCCCCCCCCCCTTGCCTCTGCTATGATATCCTTATCCCTGCCCCCCACGTTATATCTCCTGTGATATCTTCGTCTCTGGCCAACCCCGTTGCCTGTGCTATGATATTTTCATCCCTGTCCCTCTTGCCTGTGCTATGATATCTTCATCCCAGTCCCTCTTGCCTCCTCTATGATATTTATCTTCATCCCTGTAGCCGCCTTGCCTCTGTTATAATTATCTTCATCCCTCCCCGCAACCCTCATTGGCTCTGATATGATATTTTCATCCCTGTCCCCTCTTCCCTCTCCTATAATATCTCCACCCTTGACCCCCTTGCCTTATCTATGATATCCTTATCCCTGCCCCCCCCCGCCCCACCCCCTTTTCTCTCCTATGATATCTTCGTCTCTGCCCTCCCATGTTGCCTCTGCTATGATATTTTCATCCCTGTCCCTCTTGCCTGTGCTGTGATATCTTCATATGTCCCT
>OZ007574.1:41286944-41354444 GCA_963931925.1 Onchidella celtica
GGGACCGACATTTTTTTGTGAAATATCAAACATAAAACGCGTCGAACGTATGATTCTGTTTCATAAAACTCGTCCACCCTGCTCAGTGGGAAAGGCCTCCTAATGTCGGTGTGTATACTCAAGTGTTTATGCGACCTTATGCTAAAAATAAAAGTCCGGACAATGTTAGTGATAAAAAACTAGTATTTTCAAAATCGTTCAAATAACCTAAAATTTTGCATATGACCAACACATATGCTTACAAACATGTACACTTAATTCTGTTTATTTAACTTTAAAAATGTTGGGATGAATTAATTACAAATTTTTTAATGGTGTCCACTTAACGTAGGATTCAGAAGAGGTCCGGTTAACGTGGCCAAGACACGTACGTGTGTGTCTGTGTGAGTTTTGAAATGAAATACTCACCTTAATCAGACAATCACATTGCACCGTTCAGCAGTTACATTGCTTGGTTTCGATGACATGAGTTGTTAAAAGAAAACCCACATCCAAGGTGGTCTAGAGGCAAGGCGCTCGCCTCTCATGCCAAGGGTCCCGGGTTCAAAACCCGGCCGTTGCAGGCATGTTGGAAGTTTGGGATTTTTCTCATATTTTCGTGTCCCTGATCCTATTGGGGTGGGGGGTGGGCGGTGGGAGGGTAGGATCGAGTACCTAGTTTTCTCGGATAAAGACGGAAAAATTCGGAGGGCCCGTGTGCACGTTGCGCACATTAAAGATACCTTGGCTGTTGGAAACCGAAATGAGCAGGCCGAGCAAGCCGCTACCCGGCCAAATCAAATAAAATTCATCCCTACCACTCCCTCCTCCTCCCCCCTCGTCTCCCCTCCCCCCTCCAAAAAAAAAACAACAACACGCCGACCGGTGCTGCACTGCGGCGACGACCTGCCTGCTCCAGTTGTAACCGGGTGCAATGACACAAAGACAAATTTCCCAAAATGGGATTAAAGTAGTAATACAAATACAAATACAAATATATCCACCTAAACCATCATTTAGATTGTTATTAGGGAGGCGTAGTCCAATGACAAAACCAAATAGAGAAAATACAGAGTTGTGTTCACTTTCAGTTATAGATTTCTATGAAAAATACTACGCTCCGATAACAACAGCTACCATTATATATATTTGCAGTAAACAATTTTCTTCGATTTTTGGAAGAGAAAAAAATATAAAAACATGTCTCAGGCAATTATGTTATGAGCGTGACGGTAATGCAGTGTATGATGGAAAGTGAGGCGTCAGCACATATCTACAATCCAGTTACCTACAGTGTAGTTATTTTTTTTATTCCTCGCAGGGTACAGTCCACTCGACCTTGCCAAACAAAAGAGATATTCCACTATTGCAAGAAAACTGACGGCAGTACTGAACAGAACAACTTCTAATTCAACAGCTGGGGCAAGCGGACAGAAGGAAGCCGTCAGACATGAACAACCATCAGCCCCGCCGCCGGACAGAAATAGTGCCGAACATGCTCATAGGCGACCCGAAGGAAAATCTCAACCGCTTCGTCCTTTATCCAACGTCCCATCACCTGTACCACTTCCACATCACAGTGGTGAGTCTCCTGGTAGCGATTTGCAAAGATCAAACATGGTCTCACCCCATCAGTTAAAAGAAATCGTTCCACACCCACCCAGAAGGCTCGCGGAAGCTTTTCACAGTTCCACCATCGTACCTGAAAAAATAGAAGATGGAAATGAAGATGTACAGTTGGAAAAGCGACACGACTCGGCCTTTCATACAGCATCTGGACAACCCAGAAAGTTTCACCGACCTCTTGGAACTCCGTCAAGTAATCCTATGGCATCAACATTTAACAGCCTAAACTATACAAATGAAAACACCGATGAACATGGCAATGACAAAGATCTCATGCACACAGAACGGAGACCACGACCTCTGCCTCCTTGTCATGGGCCAAATGCAAAATCTGCATCCAAGCAAAGACAGGTCATCTCACAGTTCAAGGAAAGTACACACCACAATCACGTTACAAACACAGGGAGTGCATCGCCCACCCACTCCAACCTTTACCATCCGTCACGAGAGCTTAATGACAATATTGACATCGAGCACGGCTTGCAAAGTAGGACACAGGCCGTTCGCCAGAGCTCGCTGCAAAAAGCTGCCTCAAATGACAGCACTGAAACGTTCGTTTCTCCAAGTATTTCAGGCACACATCGTTTGCGAGGAAAAGAAAGGCTACCGGAAAGTCACAAAGAATTAATCTCATTGAACAGTCCCGTGAAACATTCATCAGTGGAGCTTACATCTTTCCTGAGCCCCAGACCTCGTCCACGACATGGCCAGACGCGCAACGCTCTGGAAAATCGTAAAGTCCGCGAAGGAGATACTAGCGTGAAAGCACATTTCGAAACACGACATACAAATTCTGAGAACGATTTTTCTGTCTTTGAGGAAACCAAAGTCCTTACGGAGCAACAAACACATCGATCAAAACCTAATATTCAACATAAAAAACAGCATGAAGAGAGGCAAGTAAAAAATGATGACACAAAGAAAGACCGCCAGCGTCGGCCATCTTTGTCGCTTCCGGACTTGCGTGACATGACAGGATGTCTGGTGACGTCACACGAAACGTTCACCCTTCAGGACCTGCTCAGTCTAGAACGATCGAGAAAAAATGACAATTCAAGGGGCAGTAACCATTCAGAAAACACAACTGGCATGAAAAATGGTGAAGAAGATGACGATGATGATCAGTACGACAATGCAGAAATCGACGGAGACAGCGAATCTTCACTGGATTCGTGTTTTGACGATGGCGTTAATGACAGTAAAGAACGACAAAGTAATCTGCCAGCAATCAAACGATCCTCGTTAGAGAAACATTAGAAAAATAAACATGTTTGAATAGATTGTCACAATATTAATCAACAGTCTTACTGACGCAGAATAAAAGTAAATTATGTAATTAAATAAATAAATAACAATTGAAATGGTTAAAATTAATTCATTAATACATAAACGTCTATCCAGTGGCGGATCTACCACGATACTAATGAAGGTTAAACTTCAAGGTCCCTAATCACAGATGGGCCCTGAATATACTTCTTTATTATGAGTGAATTTTGGATGTTCCTCTAACTGTCACTGGTTGCAAAGGATCCCCATAGCAGTTCAAGCTACAGGGTCCCCCAAAAATGTGGACCCGCCAGCGCGTCCATCTAACTTCGAAAACAAAACGGAAAACGAGGAAACGTGTGCTGTATAAAAACCAACTATTGACTTCATTGCAATGTTCCTGTAAAGTAAATCTCATGTGTATCTTATTAAAATAAACTACATTATTTGAATAAAGTAAGACGATGTGAATACGAAAATCAAACTACACTATCTGACAAACACTAGATTCATCAAGCATTGTAATATTATCACACACACACATATATATATATATATATATATATATATATATATATATATATATATATATATATATATATATATATATATATATATATATATATATAATAAAGCTACAACAAAACCCCTAATAGTCCTATGGACTCGGAAACTACACAACGCACTGACCTGAAATTTGGCACAAAGAATCATGGGATAGCGAACATTGTTCGTATCGCTATACACAAACAAAACCGTTTGTTATTTCTGAGTTACTCGGTAAATGCGGTTATAATTAAAGATTAAATTCACGAGAGCGTTTGATCCGAAATTTACCATCAATAAGATAGTGATGTATGTTTCTAATAATAGCCCACTTCCGCCTACACATGACGTTATCACTTCCTGCGATGTGTTCACTAACAAACAAACTAACCCGTGCGCAAATCATTGCCATTTGACGGATGCTGACGGGATGCGCAGGATGTCAACGCGCAAAGGGAGAGCAGTAAAACGTATAAAAAAACAAACAAACAAAAATAAAAATAAAGCTAAAGGAACGGGCAAAATGAAGCAGGTCCATAATAATCACCCAGAACTGAAACTAATAAATCGATTTATCCCGGGCAGGGCCGGGCAACTCAGCTAGTATATAATAAAGCTACCACAAAACCCCTAATAGTCCTATGGACTCGGAAACTACACAACGCACCGACCTGAAATTTGGCACAAAGAATTATGGGATAGCGAACATTGTTCCTATCGCTATACACAAACAAAATCTTTTGCTATTTCTGAGTTAATCGGTAAATGCGGTTATAATTAAAGACTAAATTCACGAGAGCGTTTGATCCGAAATTTACGATCAATAAGATAATGATGTCTGTTTCTAATAATAGCCCACTTCCGCCTACACATGACGTTATCACTTCCTGCGATGTGTTCACTAACAAACAAACTAACCCGTGCGCAAATCATTGCCATTTGACGGATGCTGACGGGATGCGCAGGACGACAACGCGCAAAGGGAGAGCAGTAAAACGTATCTAAAAACAAACTAACAAACAAAAATAAAATAAAGCTAAAGGAACAGGCAAAATGAAGCAGGCCCATAATAATCACCCAGAACTGAAACTAATAAATTGATTTATCCCGGGCAATGCCGGGCAACTCAGCTAGTATATATATATATACACATTTGTACATGATTGTAGCAGTTCGTGTAGCTTATATTTTGTTTTATGTAAATCTGAATGCTTGTCAAAAGAGAACTTATACAGTGCAGTCGACAATTGCTTTGTTACTGTTGTTTTATAATTGGTTACACTTTGGTTATATACACAGTTTCCATGTTTATCCTAGCAGTTTTGGGGCCACTGCTTCATTTCTGATGATGAACCGAATTTGAACAAAATGAACGTTAAAACAGAGTGAAAGACAGGCACAGAGTGTCTGTAATTAAGGGAAGTAACACCGTGAGTTATGTAGTGATATGATAGATTAAGTTATTTCTCTTGAACAGAGCAGCCACTCCACTCGTTACATAAAACTACTTTGGAAAAGCTCGACAGAAATTCCAGTGAGAAAACGGCGCCAATGTACTTGTAATAAGGGAAGTAACGATACATGAAGGGAATATTATTACGATAAATTGTATTATTTCCCTTGAACAACCACTATCCACAATGGCAACGCGGTGACGCACAGAGGAATAATTATTATGGTAAAATCAGTGCACATACAAGTATACGTGTAATATCATAAGTTCTCTCATACTAATAGGCATAACTTCAGGAAATACAGGCTGCCAAACAAGAAAAGACTTTGTTGATTGGCAACAGCGCTGAAGTCATCTATCTATCTATCTGTTTGTCTGTCTATCTATCTATCTATCTATCTATCTATCTATCTATCTATCTATCTATCTATCTATCTATCTATCTATCTATCTATCTATCTATCTATCTATCTATCTATCTATCTATCTAGCTTATCTATCTATCTGTCTGTCTGTCTGTCTGTCTGTCTGTCTGTCTGTCTGACTGGCTGGCTGCCTTTTTGTCTGCCTACCCCCCCCCCCACGTTCGTCCATCCATCCGTCCAGCTATCCATCCATCCATCCATCCATCCATCTGTCTATCAGTCTCGCTATGTGCCTGTCCGTCTGTCTCAATCATATCTACACATCTTCCTATTTGTATGTCTGTATGTCTATCTGCCTGCCTGCCTGCCTGCCTGCTCTGTCTGTCTTTAGCACATCCACACAGCTTCTTGTCTGTCTGTACACCTGTACAGCAATGGGAAACAAGGGAATGTTGTAACGACCTCGCACAGATCTGTACTTCTGCCCGTCCCCATTAATCATGTTTTCCGTGTTCCACTGCTGTGTTTACGCTAAGTGAAGTGGCTGATCTCTGGTCCTGCGCTGGGTAAAATGGAGAGACAAACTTCGAAATCCAGCCAAGGTTTCGATTTGATCTCTACAATAACAGAGTGCAAAAGGCTTCGCCCAGCTACAGGTCATAGAGTCTCGAACTCCGTGATTCTTGGCCCCTTATGAACAGGGCCGGATCTGGGCCCCACACTAAGGTCATCCAGTCCTGTCGCTTACAACTTATCTCTGGGCCTCTACAATATAATATTAATAATGGGGTACAATATCTATCTATCTATCTATCTATCTATCTATCTATCTATCTATCTATCTACAGGCGAAAACCATTAAATGGCCCTGATTTGCTTTAGAATATTCCTAAGTGCTTGAAAGAAATATGTCGCCGCCTTGGGAGGTTTCTGGAGGACGTTTCTCTTCTATACTTTACCTTTTTCTTCTCTCTCTCTTACCTTCCTCGCTCAACCTTCGTTCTATCCACCTCTTCCCCTATTTCTTTTCCTCTCCGTCCTCTTCTCTCTCTCTCTCTCTCTCCTTCCCTCCTCCCTTCTGCCTGTCTCTCTCTCTCTCTCTCTCTCTCTCTCTCGCTTCGTCTCTCTCTCTCTCTCGTTCGCTTCGTCTCTCTCTCTCTCCCTCTCTTTCTCTCTCTCTGACCCCAATGCACCTCAATAGCGACCTTCAAAACTAATGATAACTTGACGTAAACAATTTGAACAACAAAGAACAAAGGACTGGAACTGTTTACTGTCTTGTCTTTAGTTATTGTCTGGTAGCACATATGGGTAATACGGTTTTTTACATGTGTTGTCTATCTATCTGTCTATCTATCTATCTATCTATCTATCTATCTATCTATCTATCTATCTATCTATCTATCTATCTATCTATCTATCTATCTATCTATCTGTCTGTCTATCTATCTATCTATCTATCTATCTATCTATCTATCTATCTATCTATCTATCTATCTATCTATCTATCTATCTATCTATCTATCTATCTGTCTATCTTTCTGTCTATCTATCTATCTGTCTATCTATCTGTCTATCTATCTATCTATCTATCTATCTATCTATCTATCTATCTATCTATCTATCTATCTATCTATCTATCTATCTATCTATCTATCTTTCTGTCTATCTATCTATCTATCTATCTATCTATCTATCTATCTATCTATCTATCTATCTATCTATCTATCTCTCTATCTATCTATCTGCCTGTCTGTCTATCTGTCTGTCTGTGTCTGTCTGTCTGTCTGTCTGTCGTATTATATCTATCTAATTTGTCAATCTGGCTTTTGCTTATCTATTTATGAATACTCTCAAACCTCATTCAAGGTATTACCACCAACCATCTATCTGTCTGTCTGTTCAAACATGTTACGCACTGCCGCTGGAAACCGTAGCAGATAAGGACAGAGAGAGACACAGAAAGAGAGAGAGAGATAAGGAGACAGAGAGACACACAGAAAAAAGAGAGAGACAGAGAGAAAGAGATAGAGGGTAAGAGAGAGGGATAGAAAGAGAGAGATATTCAATAAATAACTCATACATGATTTAATGAGACATCCTAGCTAGCTCTGTTATATTTAGTTGTATAACTTTTTTTTTCATAAGGCTCCGTAAAAATCATCTTTAATCAAACTCGCAGGCCAGCCAAATATACTTGACGGCTGTATGTTGCCCAAGTCTGGACTCTAATTCAGTGGTTCTCAACATTTTCAGGCAATCGCCCCCGAAGGCTCAAAATTTTCTTTCATTCCGGCCCCCCCCCCCCTTTCTTCTCTCCCTCTTCCCCCACCCCCGGATGTCAGAATCACCCTCCAGGGGACGATATCGCCTACGTTGAGAACCACCACTACTTGAATTCTTTACAATGCTTTTATTATAAGTAGCTGAGTTACTCGGCCCTGCCCGGGAGAAATAATTATGTTTGTTCATTTAAGTTTTGGGTGATTTATAGTGGATGTACATCACTTCGTCCGTTCCTTTAGGTTTTTTTTTTTCGCTGTTGTTGTTGTTGTTTGTTTACGTTTAGATAACTCTTACTGCACTCCCTTTGCACGTTGGCGCCCTACGCACCCCGTCAGCATTCATAACATGCCAATAATCTGCACATGGGTCAGTGTGTTTCACAGTCAACACATCGCAGGAATTGATAACGTCATGTGTTCATGAAAAAGAATGGAATACGGGACGAAATTAGCGACACGCAGCAAACTAAAAACAAAACAACACTTCTCCACTATTTCAAGTCTCCAAATCTAAAAGAGAACCTTCTACAGGTCAAAAGGAAGGCACGTGTAGAATTTCAAGCAAATCCGGGCTGTCTGAGGATGCTGAGTATTGTTAAAAATCCAGCGAGTTCTTTTTTTTATTATTATTATTAAATTATATTGGAGATAAGACATATACAACAAAAAGAAAGCTACGTCTGTCTCGCCACCTCAACAAACTTTGTTGTGAATTGTCTGTCTATTATTTCTAATGAAAAAAGAACAAACATTTCTCCGCTTGACGGGCATTTCGAGTGCTCACCTGGCATTTCCAGTGCTGGCCTGTCCGTTCATTATCGTCTTTTCCCTAAGATAAATGTCTCATAATTAAATCTTATCGCTTGGGTGTGGGGCTCTGCTGTTTCATTTATCACTCATACTGTTTTTCTAAGAAGAGATAAACGATTAAAGTGCGTCTTTTTTTAGAATGAGCTGGATCAACATCACCCATACTGTTATTCGTATGAAGATGAAAAACGATTAAAGTGCGCCTTTTTTAGAATGAGCTGGATTAGCATCGAGTTCCCGTAAACTGTCGGTCCGATTAATTTGAACTTTTGCATGGACTGGCATTTCACAGTGAACCTTATGGAATGGATTTTTTATATGTTAGACTGTAGCCTGATTTTGAGTTTATTTCTTTCGGCTTGCTAAAAGTCGTATGTAGACAGAGTTCTTTGAAAGCCATTTCTTATATACAAAGTTGTGCGAATCATTAAAATCACTGCCTGAAATACCCGCCACTGTCTGGAATAAATCGGTTTACTAATTTCAGTTATGGGTGATTAACATGGATCTACTTCTCTTGCCTGTTAGTTTTTTTCAGGGAATAAACAGTCTATCTATCTATCTATCTATCTATCTATCTATCTATCTATCCATCTATCTATCTATCTATCTATCTATCTATCTATCTATCTATCTATCTATCTATCTATCTATCTGTCTATCTATCTGTCTATCTATCTATCTGTCTATCTATCTATCTATCTATCTATCTATCTATCTATCTATCTATCTATCTATCTATCTATCTATCTACCTATCTGTCTATCTATCTGTCTATCTATCTGTCTATCTATCTATCTATCTATCTATCTATCTATCTATCTATCTATCTATCTATCTATCCGGTTGTCTACCCTCCCATCTATCTATCTATCTATCTATCTATCTATCTATCTATCTATCTATCTATCTATCTATCTATCTATCTATCTATCTATCTATCTATCTATCTATCTATCTATCTATCTATCTACAAATAGATAACCATATTAAGTAGAATGGGAATACAATTTATATCATTTAGATACGAGAGAAGTTTATATGGCCAGCGTTTATTTAGCCAACAAATCAAGGTCACTGCCAGGTCCGGATATAACAGAAAACGACAGGACTCACACTCATTCACACCTAGAGCACCAAGACCACAGTGTGGCAGTGATTAGTGAACGGACCGATGTGACTCACACGGGCTTTCACCACTGTCTGCACACTGTCACCTCGCTCAACTCACGGCATGAGGGCCATCACCGCCAGTCAACCAACCCCAACTCCGCGCGTGCTCGCGCTCACCAACGCACGCATGGCACAAAAGCGTTCTCCTACCTGTTGGTCGTTCCGTTTTGTTGTGGATTTTTAAACATTTCAGAGTGCGTGACAGTACACAATAGCTTGTCTCCACAGGGCTGTGACATTCATTCTCTAGTGTGAACCACACTTCCTGTTAGTGATTGTTTAAACAATTCTTAGTGAGAATTCCCTTCATCGTTTTGGCAGGTATCTTCTGGACTTTGGATAGAATTACATAGACTCACCTGACACCGTAAGTAAGCGCATTACTGTAATTAATCAAATATGTGAATGAGTTGAAATTCGTTGAGGACAATTGGGGGGAGGTGGGGGTGGGAGGTGGGGGGGGGGGTAATTCCAGAATATTAGTGGAATATCCGGGTTGTTGATCGCTTCTTTCTTTGTTAACTTCTGGTTGTATGATTCATTGGTTCAAAAATCTGTGTACGTATACTTATTTATTTGTTTAGGCTATTTATTTTTTAAATTATACTGCCCCACCATTTCAAGTCACGAAATCTAAACAAGAACCTTCTACAGGTTAGGTAAAAAAAGAAGGCACCTGTCACAGTTGCACGCAAATCCCAGCTGTGTGAGCGGCGAGTTTGTCTGATTTTATTATTATTATTATATAGAAGTATTTATGTAATCCCATTATGCAACACGTTTTATCTTCAACCAGCAAAAGGGAATTCCAGAAATGTTATCAACCCGGTGTGGAAAAAGGGCTGTAGTGAGGGGGCCGTAGAATAATTACAAAGCAGAAAAGAGAAACTACTGTATTGTGCTTACTGTTCAGTAACAGCTTACAGTGTAAAATACCAGGATTCCCTAGCAACAGCCCCTGGAAAAAGACTGTACACGGCAAAAAAAACAAACTTTTCAAGGAAACGCAAAGAACATTTTCGCGTCGCATCCGAGTCACAGAATATCGAAATGGACCATTCCTTCTTTCACTGTAACTATGTCCACAACTTGCGCGCGTATAAACACGGTGAGTACCACTCAGAGAGCTCCGTGGTACTAGTCTTTTTCATTTAATGGTGAAGGGGTTGGTGCGAATCGGTCATCGAATTAAAAATTGTTGACACTAATGATACGCGGGCAAGTCCTCGGACGGAATTTGGCGAATTGAACCGACTCGGTACCCTGTGTCTTGCACCTAGCTTTATTTACTTGAATTCTTTTATTTATGTATTTCAACTTACTCTCAAAGAGTGTTCAGATTAATTCCATCCCAGCCAGCAACCATACGGAATTCTGATGCGCTGGATTGACATCAAGTTGGCACTTAGAAATGACACAGTTCCTACGTAGATCGGCTGGTTGCGACATGGTGCCGACATCGCTTTGATGTAGGGAACCCGCCTCTAGGGTAATCCTATCATTTCTACGGAAATCTGGGTCTGACTGGCGTATGCGGTCAGACTTGACCCACATTATAGTAAAGAACGTTCTAACCTTTAGCCGAGATCCCCGCCTGTTCCCCGATCCTAATCTGCATTACAGAGATGCCAGATTGGGTTTCCCTCCCAAAAAAGTGACACGTCCGGGCTTTTGTCCTTGTAATAGCTTGTGAAGGAATTGTCCGAAAAACACAGTAATTGCAGAACAGACAATTTTTTTTTTTTTTTTTAAATGGGACCTTAGTTCTTGCTTCTTCCAGCTGCATTTTTTGCACAACTGTGAAAATCGACGTTAAACGTTTGCGACTTTAGTTATTATGATAAGAGGTTAGAATAAATTGGAACTGTAGAACGGCTTGATAAGACAGTGCCACAATGCATTTTAAACAAGTGGCAAAATGTGCATTAATTTTGTTATACATCTTCTATATATACTAAAAGATCTCCAATTTACAGAAAATGGAGATTGGGGGGGGGGGGGGGATAAAAGAAACTGAAGAGATGGAACTAATATAGAAATAAAGATTTACACAAAAAATAAAAGGCAGGCAATTGGGAATGGTCCTCGGTATGTTTGCTTACAGAACCATCGCACCATCAACTAAGCTGTTGGACAGCTGACAGAATCGGTTATCGGATTAAAATTAACACAATTTTCCAACAGAAACCAGCCCTCCTACTCGTGTAGTACATTTAATATTCGCGAATAAGCCTTTCATAATATCTGCCTTCTGGCTGAGCATTTTATCTCTCTGGACTGTTCACAGTTATGACATCTAGTATAATGAATTTGTTATAAAAATTATTATATAAAATAGTTTTGAGTTTAATTTTCTTTGCCCGCTGGTCACACGAGCTGTTTGTGGACAACTTTAACGAGGATAACAAATATGTTTCAATTACACCACTGAGTAATCAACACACGTGCAACAATTGGTTGCGATCTGTTGATGCGCTACGAAGACATTTGAGAAGGCCCCGGTTCGTTTTTTAATTTTTTTTTATTTTGGATATAAATATATGATTGTGTTCTTTTATTTAATGAAAAATAAAAACACTGTAGAAAATCTGTGGAATCACGACAGGGCTTGAAACAAAATAAAAATGTGGAAAGAAAAAAGTTAAGGTTGTATATTATGGTATCTTTTCTGTATTATTTCTCATGCTGGGTTTAGCAACGTACAACTTTTTCTTTTTGCCGCATTTTTACAATGTATCTTATTAATGCTAATTAGACCCAGTTAAACATGAGTTAATTAATTAATACGATATTCAAATACTTTTGTTTGTAGTGTATGCATAATGAATGAGACAGATGGTCAGTGGTGAGCCAGGTTTATTTGGATATCTGTAACGTGGACCACCCAGTCATGAAATATGCAGCTAGTGGAAATATTCCGGTAATTAGCCTTGTACCCAATAGTAGCCTACTGAGTAATGGCATTACTGGAGCTAATGACCTCCAGCATGACCAATTCACATTGTGCATGGCATCTTCCACCCTCCGTCTTCCATCTTCTAGCTGATCTATAATCCAAGCTCTGATTGCCATGAAAACACCGAATATTCCAGTGCTCGCTTGAAGACACCAGGGACGCTCAAGGACGTCCTACTTATTGCTTAATAAATGACAATAAAACACCCTTATTTCTCAGCTTTGAAGGCTCCCATTTCAGCATGTGAAAGTATAAATCTGTACAAAACTGAATTGTTATTTTACATTCTAAATTTATCTATGCTGCCAAAATATACTTTGTTTCTTTGCCCGAATGCTCTGTAGTTTAGAGGCGTTTGCGCTGCCAAAATACTTGTTCTTTTGTTGTAATATACTTGTGATAAATTCCTTTGTGGCTTTTATACCTGTCTGAGAATGAAACATCCATGATTTTCAGCAGACATTTTCTGTCCACTTAATTAAAGAAAATATTAACTCACTATATAATTTTTTTTTTCAAATGACCAGTGGCCAAAGAAATGTAGGTGTATTCATAAATGATAATTATGCTTGTGATCTCCGCCCTCACCGCCCAACCAAAATTGGGCGTGTTCTTTGCAGCTAGTTTTTTTTTTTTCATTGAGAAAAAGATTGATGCACGGAGCCACCATTCACTGGCAAGGTTTGAGTCAGATTATCATCGCACATAGATATATATACACTACTAAACCATCGCCAAAGGAAAGTTCAGCCATATATGCATGCATGCATGGAGCGATTTAATGTATTATTATTATTATTGTTATTATTATTATTATTGTTATTATTAGTTGGCCTGTTGACTTGGAGCATACACAGATGTGATTTTAAAGTTGTCTCAGTCACCAATGTACAAATTGAGACACAGTGCGAAGGAATTGGTGTCCTTTTTTACCCCGGCTCAAAATGTGGGAATACTTTCTTCTGTTCAACTCATATGTGGCTCAAATTCAACATACGTATTGAAAATAAAAGCGAACTTCAAGACCTGTTAAAATATGCCTGCGTACATCTTTACTTCTTCGTATATTATGCCCCAATATGATATTTTGTAGAATTTAAGGCTCAGCGGATAAAAAACATTCCCTGATTACTTTGGCGGCCTCACTTCCTTTATATTATGATTATTGTCATTATTATCAGTATTATCATCATCGCCGTCGTCAGGAAACTTATTTTTACTTAAATGAAAAGTTAAAGCCAAGAAAGATACACATCAAAACATTACACATGAGTGCAGGAAAGACAGGTGAAATAGTCTGTGACACACTGACTTTGGTGACCCGTTTCTACGGGCGCAAAGTAGTTCCGCTGGTGGAGCGCTTACCATGTGAAAGAAGCGTTTCGGGTTCGCTCCCGTTGAAATACTTTTTTTTTTTGTGTGTGCGAATGTTATATTCTTTCTTACCCCCCCCCCCCCGTCCCCCCCCCCTCGCTGTTTTTGTGAAGATTTGGTAGATAGTTTTCTGTTTTTTAGAGATTTAATCAAATTAAACATTGGAAATTACGACGCTGATAGCGTGTGAACCATCATGATTAACCAACCATCCAACCAGTTGGCTGATCAGAATCGGCTAGTACGCGCCTAAGCTTATTTCTTCTGTAAAGATTGCCTAGGGTACTAATTAACCCTTGCCAGCCTTCTTTCAAAAGATGTTAAGTAATCAAATAGTTTAATTAAGACGCAAATCAATCAACAACAAACCAAAACGAAGAAGCAAACAAAAACATCCTTCTCACATCAATACCGACTCCCCATACTACACACCGTCGTATGAATTAATCAGCTAAACAAACAATCCATCAAACAAATGAAGAAACAAAATAGTTAAACATTAAACATGCAAAACAAACGAAATATTTATTCAGTGGAACAGGGTAGCACCACCTGTGCGCAGCGCTGGGATTTCCTACAAAGTCGTGCAATGCACAGTTCGTTTCGTAAGCAAATAAAGGTTATGCATTTGAACTGAACCGAACAGCCGGGGTTTGTTTGTTTGTGATTTTGTGTAATGTTCAAAGTAAAATAAAATTCTTACATTTTCTGAGGATTGTGTCACGCGGGTCATTCATAGTTCATAGTTCATCGTTCACCATTCAATCATCAAAACGCGAACTCTTGACAGATCGTGGCACACACAAGACTCTCTAATTGTTCATTGTTTTATCATTCAGCTATGAACGACCAGTGTTACATGCATGTGCCTAAATGAGTTTCAAAAGTTGTGAAATTAATTTTCTTAAGTGTCAACTAATTTAACCCACCCTCTTTTGTATCGGCCGATTGTGTTCAATCAAATTCCAGGTAATCTTTTAAAAATGTTACTATGACGGTAAACTACGACGATTTTCTTCTTGCTCCCTTTGCCTACCACAAAGGAGATTGTATTGAGCATGCTTTCAGCTCGGTGCAAATTCCCTGCCTAGAAACGAGTACACAGTACTCTGGGGTACATGAGATCTGAAGCAAGACTGTAGATCATTATGGGAAATTGTCTGGTCTTTTAAAACATAACGTACATCCTGCTGGTAACGCTGAGTTTCGCAACATTTGCGTGCAGTGCGCAATTTGTCTCTACACTAATTAACCCAGATTACTGCCGATAATTGGGCGTCTTTTGTCGTTCAGGACTTTACGATAACATTAAAAACAAAGTCTTTACGACAATAATCTAATCTACGCTACAATGAACCGTATGTGAAGGCGGCTTGAAGACTTTTTGTTATGGAGTTTGAAGTGTATATTATTATATCGTCGATTCAGTGCCAGAAGTGATTCTCTCTCTCTCTCTCTCTGCTTTGTGAAGAGGTTGTTGGTAGGGGGAGTGTAGTCAAATTACAAAGCCAAATAGAGAAAATACTGAATTGTGGTCACTGCTCAGCTATTGCTTTCTATATAAAGTACTACGGTCCCCTAACGATGGCTGCTTGTGGAAAATGGAGATACTCCCTTCTTGCACCGAACGGACAATTATTTTTAAAATTTTAACACCATACACGTACTATCAAAAGAGAGAGAAAGGGTGAGATGCTATCTTGTAAAGTCTGTTGTATTGATCAGGATGTTGCGAATGATGATTTAAGATAATTACCATGGTTGTGATGATGTCGGTAAAGGGAGCTGGAAGAGATGCGAGGTGATACCTGGCTCTGAAGGGGATTGGCTGCGGTGTGACGGCAGTGCTGATAGTTCTGACAGGCTGAAGGTTCACTGAGTCTAGGCTGTTTTGCCCAGGTTTTATTATAGTAGAGTACATTTATTTTATATATAGGGACCAGTGTCCACACAGTGGACCTAAAGCGATTTATAATGAAATAGCCACAACTCTCTCCCTTTCTCCTTCTGTCGTTCTCTATGTATCTATCTATCTATCTATCTATCTATCTATCTATCTATCTATCTATCTATCTATCTATCTATGTATCTATCTATCTATCTATCTATCTATCTATCTATCTATCTATCTATCTATCTATCTATCTATTTATCTATCTATCTATCTATCTATCTATCTATCTATCTATCTATCTATCTATCTGTCTGTCTGTCTGTCTGTCTGTCTGTCTGTCTGTCTGTCTGTCTGTCTGTCTGTCTGTCTGTCTGTCTGTCTGTCTGTCTGTCTGTCTGTCTGTCTGTCTGTCTATCTATTTATCTATCTATCAATCTCTCTCTCTCTCCTTTTCTCTCTGACGCTCCCCCCCCCCCTTCTCTCTCTGTCTGTCTCGGTCTCTCCCTGTCGCCCTCCCTCTCTCTCTCGCTCGCTGTGTGTGTTTGTGTGTCTGTACGTCTCTTTGCATCGCCCTCTCTCTCTCACACTCTCTGTCTCTCTTCCTCTCTCTCTTGTTGCCGTCTTGGTTGTTGTTGTCGTGGTTGTTTTTGTTGTTGTTGTAGGTGTGTTTTGTTGGTCATTTTTCTTTCTTTTCTAATGTTTTAGAACCTGCAGTAGTGGTTATTCTATCTTCCAGGTTTGGTATAAAATTAAATTTGAAAATGTTGATGGCTGTAGTGGTGGTAGTGGTAGTAATGGCAATGATGGTGGTCACAAGTTTAATCAATGTCTTCATGGCGTGGTGGAAGTCACCATTCTATGATAGTATACCATACTTACACAACCAGGAAGGTCGCCGCATTATTTCTGTTCTGATCAATCAACGCTAACAAAAATTGTTCTATTGCCATAGCAACGTTTGTCCTGCTGGAGAAAAGCTATCTTATGAAAGTAGAGATGTCTCTTGATGTGATGAACTCAGCTAGGTATATATCGATGTTCATTTGGTCGTGGTGAGCAACAAGATTGTTGTAGAGACATGGTAACACAGGAGACGTTCGACAATGTTTCAGTAGGAACCAGCCAACAACCCTACGTCAGTCCGACGTATATTTCCGTAGGATGGCCAGAATTACCATAGGGGCGGACTCCCTACGTCAAACCGACGTCAGTACGAGGTCATAATCAGCGGATCTACGTTGGAACGACGACATTCCTATGTGCAAACTTGAGTCAATCCTACCAGTAGGATGTCCGTTGGGTTGCTAGCTGGAAAATGCCTCTGCAGAGACAGCTGTCCCTATGGGTTTTTGGTACATTTAGCGCTAGGGTTAAGGTTAGAGTTAGGGTTAGGATTAGGGTTAAGGTTATAGTTAGGATTCTGGCTAGGGTTAGAGCAACGGTTAAGTTTAGGGATATGGCTAGGGTCAGTTGTCCCTACCGAAGCATATGCATCGCAGTTTGGCTTTCTCCAGACATCAAGCCCTACAACACCACCCCAACCTCAATCCCAGCCCATAAGGACAACATTAAGTACTGTCCGTGTTGAAAGCCCACAAGGACAGTACGCGACTTTTCTTCCTGTTTGTTCTATCTCCATTGTGATTAAGGTTTCTGAAAACTGGAGATCTTTGAGTATGTAGAAGAGGTATAGCAAATGCCCACCCCGACCTTTGTTTAATTAAACTTTAAGTACCACCGATGACAAAATTCGCCAGTGCCGCACCTACTTCTATGTGAACTTTATTCAGTTGTGAGTACTGTGTGAAAATTTCATGGCATTCTGTCTAGTCGTTTTCTATCAAGAATTTTTAAATATTATACGTCACCTAAATTTTGGCTTGTTCACAACAAGGCTGCGGTATTTAAAGGATATTCTGTGAAATTGGATGCGGTACTTTAAGTGTTGAAATGGGTTGTGGCACTTAACAAGATGTGTCACTGTTCCGATTTAATTCTAACTCCTTATCATAATACTAAACCCGCAAACGTTGAACGTCTAATTTCTCAGTTGTGCGAAAAGTGTTGGAATCTAATTTCGCGAGCAGGCCTCAATTTTAGTAGGTAAAACTTAACGTTAATTTCAAGTGAATATCAGGGAGAAGGAGTTACAATAACAGCTAGGTATTGTTCTTGAATATTTGATACGGGAGCTATGTTTATACAGTGTGGAAGGGGATTACGTGGGCAAACATGGCTATCTCAATGACAAGATTCTTCATCAAGTTTGACACCGGAAAATGGAAAGCGCTTTTAAAATTTGAGCCAAAACAATCATTATTTCAATTTAACTGTCTGTTGTTTATTTGTGGTTTGGATCTCTTTCTTTCTCTCAACCCCCCCCCCTCATCTTTCTCTCTCACTCTCTCTCTCTCTCACACACACAGCATCTTCTCTCACACATTATCGCTCTTTCTCTCACCCATTCTTTCCCTCTCTCTCTCTTCCTCTCTCACTCACCCTCTCTCTCTCTTTCTTCCACTCACTCACTCCCTCTTTCTCTCTCATGGTTTCTCAGACCCCCTTCTCTCTCTCTTTGTCTCCCCACTTCATCTCTTCCTGTCTCCCTCTTCCTCCCTCCCATTTCTCTCCCATTCTCTCTCCTCTCTCTCTCTCTCTCTTCCTCTCTCTCTCTCTCTCTGGCACGATAACGGCATAATGACAATGATAATTATAACAGTAAAACAAAATGTCGGGAATATAAACCCATTCATATCCACACAAAAAATAGACTATGTGAAACCGTTAGTCCTTACAGAACAGTGATTGTTCACTGTCGTCAGTTTAGTTCAGCTCCACGTCAGCTCACTTGACTAAAGAGTCCAGGTCAGGTAGTGGTTTTTTTTTTTTTTTAACTCACCATTGATTTTTTCCCCCACTTCTTTGTGCCTGGTGGAGTCGGGTATCCCCCCCCCCACCCCCACACACACACGCACACACAATAGTGGTAGGGAAGCTTTACATATAAAGCAAAATTCCAATAAGCGAGATGACCAATGGAAAGGTATACGCCTTTGGTTAATGGTAATGACATACATGGACACACTGTCAGTAGTGAGGGTTCGCTTCTCTGGCAGAGTCGGGTATACTCCCCCCCCCCGCCCCCACCCCCCGCCTCACTCCCCTCCCCCAACCAAAGAAAGCAGTGGTGGGGAAGCTTTACAATGCAAAATCCCATACGCGAGATGGGTAATGGAATGGTCTTCGCCTATGGTAATGCTATACATAGACGCATAGCCAGTGGTGAGGGTTCGCTTCTTTGGCAGAGACGGGTACATCCCCCCGGGGTACACCCCCCCCCCCCCCTCCCCTTCTTACTCCCCAGAAAACAGTGGTAGGGATGCTTTACAATACAAAAATCCGATACATGAAGTGACTAATGGAATAGTCTACGCCTATGAATGGCAAGTTATACTTTTTTACTGTCAGTGGTGAGTGTTCACTTCTTCTTTGGCGGAGTCACACCCCCACCCCCACCCCAGAAAACAGTGATATGGAGGTTTTTCAATGCAAAATCCTATGCGCGAAATGACTAGTGGAATAGTCCACGCCTATGGTAATATTATACATAGACACTGTCAGGGGTGAGGACTCACTTCTCTATGAGGAAACCCTTACTCACAATGTCGATTGTTAGCACGCTTTTCATCTTTGACGAGGGCGTTCCTTCCGTAGGAAATCGTTCGTTAGCTGATTCATTTCCTACACGACCAGACTAGCTCTTAGACTGACTTTTATTAGTAAAACTTTAGATTTGCTTGCCTGTGAGGAAACAGGTCATTATAGAAGTTAAAGATAAGAAGAATCACTTTATTATCCCATGAGGAAACTTCTCTTTGACAGAGCGTTTAAGCGCATATATACATGGTACACACATCCTACGTATCATTACACAAACCACAACTCTATAAACTCAATAACAGGCGTACATGAAATGACGTGGTGAAGGACCTTAATGAAATGTGGCACACATCTAGCTAAAATGTCTTGTTGTGGCGAATTGCGGAGGGCAAAAACGATCTTTTGTATCTTTCCCCGTTTGCATTCATGTGTAGTCGTCTCTTACACACTGTCCTCTTAGTTTGGCTTTTTACTGTAAACCTGGGAATTATTATCTTTAACTCCGGAAATTAGAGTTTATGAATGTGGTGTTATGTCATAATCTACTTGCAAACCTTGAATTTTTATTTTTAATTTCTGTTTTTTTTAACCTGAGGGTTATTTGTTAACTGGATGGAGGACAGACAGACAGACAGACAGACAGACAGACAGGCAGGCAGGCAGGCAGGCAGGCAGGCAGGCAGGCAGGCAGGCAGGCAGGCGGACGGGCAGTCAGACAGTCAGAGATACAGACAGACAGATTCCAGGATCTTTAAGACCTTCACTACCTGGATACGAAAGGTACCGGGTTCGAATCCAGCTCTGGACAGCCCGAACCGAACTAATTTCTTGCGGCTGTTCTAAGACATAAAAGCTGCACATCATTTTGTAATGTATTAAAATTAAATGTGCGAGAAATGACATTTAATGAAAATTGTTTAATTTGCCATGTAAACTCTATGGTTGAAAGCTAACCTATTTACTTTTGTACTAGACTTTGAAAATCGCTCGGATGCACAATATTACGCTAAACCAACAGTGCCAAAATTACTGACACTGCGGTGACATCAAAGTTTAATCAGACCAGACAAAACAACAGCCAGAAACGAACAGTTAGGCGTCTGAAACGCATGGCCCAGACAAAGCGTGAATATTTCATTTCTTGATGAATAGCACTACAGACATAAACACTTTTCATTGGATGGTGGCACTGGATGGTGGTAAAGTCTGTGTGGTGTAGCTATAATAAGTATGCAATATTCAAGCCACACACTATACTATAATTACCTAGGGCCATGGCTCACGAATACTCAAATCAGCAAGAGATAGCGCTTGATAGCACGGCTGCAATCGTCTCTTTCTTTGAGAGAGGAACTGGCCGACCGGCTATGCGAGTTGGTTTCTTGCCTTTGCAAGGCGATATGTGCCGTCGCAGAGGTCGTGGGTTCGATCCCCGCTAGGGTCGTTTGTTTTTCTTATTTATTTCACTCCCACTTTCCTGAGCACTAACTAGTAGCCATATAATATACACTTCTAATGTCTCATCATTTCTGTGAATTATTTTCTTATCACTCTGTCTCCCCCCAAGCTTCAGCTTACCTTTAATTATACCACATCATAATTATGTCCGCATAAAGAGAAGTCCAGAGTTCAGAAACTGATACCATAAAGATGAATTTACGAAGTCAGTTTTATTATTCTTAAACTTATCTAATACCTTTGACGCTTAAAAAAAAAATACCTATTGTGTATTTAGTCACCGTTCGCTAAGACCATAGTGATTCAAAGTTCGAAAAACTGATTTTTATATAACATAATAATTATATACAATTACATTCAAAAGTGGATCGAACAATCTTGGTTCGGACGATCTTGGATTCCTGTGCCGAAAAATAACCTAATAGCAAACTTTCCAAAAGTCATCATGACCGAACCAGTTGTGCTAAAATAAAGGTGTTGTTTTTTTCCTGAAAAGTAACCAGAAAACCGATTACTACAGTTCCAGGAAACGGTGACGATTTATTCTTTTTGTCGTCAAGATTTTGGGTTGTTCATTTTATTTTTTTTTTCAATCATGACTTCAGCATGCCTGGCAACATCTGGTTTGGCAATGATATTAGCACTGAATATTTGTAATCCGTGAAGATCTTTGTTTCTCGATTGTTGATTGGTTCTTCTCGTTTTATTGATCTTGTTTCTTGTTCTCTAAATGTTGTAATTGGCAGTTTTATTCGAATTACTTTTACGAATGACCAGACAGGAAATTGAATAGATGTCGTAATGAAATAGCCACGCGACGATGTCGTAAAAGTGTCCTTTGGGAGGCCACATGAAACATGATACTTTGAAGCTCCTTAATCTTTTTTTATGGTGATGTAATGGTGTCTTTGTTGAGTTACAGGCATTGAAAGAAACAATTCTTGGTGACAAAAATGCCTATTTACTGCGTGATTTAGATTTTGAAAAAACAAACAACGAACGCCAATTAACTGCAACAGAGTAGCTGGCAAGACGAGTGTTCTTTTTGCACGATCAGTGGCCAGTGACATCAACTGACGAGGTTCAGGAATACTTCACAGTGAAGATTTTTCCTCGGTTGACAGTTTACGTATTCAAGCAATCACACCTTTCATTTATCCCTCGTTTGAGTATCTCTTTCTCTCCTTCTGTCTCGGTCTCTCTCTCCCGTTCTGTCTCTCTCTCCCGCTCTCTCTCTCTGTTTCTTTCTCCCGTTCTGTCTATCTCTCCCGCTCTCCCTCTCCGTTCTCTCTCTCTCTCTCTCTCTCTCTCTCCCGTTCTCTCTCTGTCTCTTTTCTCTGTCTTCCATTCTCTCCCCTGCTCTCCTGTCTTTCTCCCACTCTCCCGTTCTGTGTCTCTGTCTCCCCCACCCCCCTTCTCTCTTTCCCCCTTCTTCTCTCTTACTCTCTCTCTCTCTCTCCATTTGTCTGCATTTCTGTCTCTCTCTCTTTCTCTCTCCTTCTCTCTTTCTCTCTCTCCCTCTCCCTCTCTCTCTGACTCTCTCTCTGGTCTCCCCCCCCCTCTCTCTCAACCCCACCCCCCTTCCCCCTCTCCTTGTCGTTTCATAGCGACATACAAGCACACGTAAGTCTTTACATACACGAGCCAGGTTCCTTAGCAGTCGATGAAAACGTGCGTCTAAACAGAGAAGGGCGGGGGAAGGGGTTGAAAGGGGAGAGAGAGACGGGTAGTGGAGGAAGATAATGTTTCATGCGACATTTAACAGCTCTTGAAATCCTCTCTTGATACGTTTGCGCTCACTTAATGAAGCCTTAATTGATCCAATTGCTACAAAACACGGGCGACCACAAGCGAAACAATTGCAACGAGGCGGAAACAAGGGGAGGAAATTCCAGACCCCCTCCCCCCCCCCCCCCCCCCTGATATCACTGCTGTAATAAGAAGCCATTACGACGTCATGTCAACCAGCCCCCATTTGGTGGACACCTTGTATTGTTGTGAAGAAAAGTAAAACAGTAGAGAAAGAATGCAATTATCTTCACAAGTCTATTTTTGTCCTAATAACGGCGTCAGAATCATTTCCATATCTACACAGCAACACGTCCTCTCTTTGTTTTTCTTTTTCTCGCCACTTTGAATCCAGAAAATGTGCAATGCGACCTGTATCTTGGAGTTTGAGTTGTTTGAGTTGGGAGACATCACGTCGTCAATACAGCGGTCATATTGTGCCAGGAAGAACCAAGATGCTAAACACATAGCAGAGTGCTAGGACGCGCCCACCAACTGCCGGCGTACCCGTGGAAAGCTGAACATTAGAATGTTTACAGTATTGTTGTGGCTTGGGGACCGTAGATTAATTACAAAGCCCAACAGAGAAAATACTGAGTTCTCTGCTCATCTTTAACTTATTAAGTAAAATACCAGAGTCCCTTAACACTTGCGATTATATATCTTCCAATGAAAAGAAAGAAGAGGATTTTCTTACGTTACTAACAGAACATTAATACTACCAGTATAAATGCTAATATAATTACTGCAAGTATAAATACTAGTAATAGTATAAATAATAGTATGAAATTAATACTAATATAAATATAGACTTTCGGGAGAGCTCTTTAAAAAGTCATGAAAAATGTGGACAGGATCCCGTTGTACATTTCCAATTTTTGTTCTGCAGTGAAAACGGCGAGGTGACAGAAATGGCGGATCATAAACAACGGTACGCTTGGCTGACTCGTCTAAATTCGGCACCTGTTACCCACAAACAATAACCAAAATGATTGATTTATTTTCCTGATGTAGGTATCTTAATACGATTTGCTGACCTGTAAATATTAGCGTTCTCAAGCTGAAAATCCATACGCCCGACACCTTAACGAAATACGCGGCTGTATCGGTGTCGTTTCGTGTTCAAAGATTCAGAAAAGAAGATAATTTGCGGTGGCTCTATCTATTTCGTGTCGGTGTCGTTTCGGTTTCGCTTCGGTGTCGGCAATATGGATTCTTAGCTTTAGACCTTCTGGTCTCCTGGTCTTGTTATAGATAGTGCACCAGCTGAAAAATAGAAATTATAGTCGTATAACAATTTAATGGCTATGGTACATAGCAGTTCTATTCTTGTTTTGCACTATCGTTATTTTCCGGGCGAAGGAGAATAAAGGCATAACTCAGCAAACGTCTTTTTGTCATTTTGACCAATGTGAATCATAGAGATATGGATCACATCTGTCAAAATGTAAATGTCACAAGGCCCAGCGGGCAACTAGCTGATTTTGATCGGCCAGCTATTAGCATAGTGTCGTCACGACCTTCGGCTTCAATGAGATTCAACCAGTTGGCTGGTCCACTAGGTCCCCTTGAAACTCCAATGTTTTGACGTCACCATCCAACTAGTTCCCCGATCACACGGTGCCCTCCAAGTTTTTTGTTTCCTTATCCGAGAAGACCAGGTACTCCATCCTACCCACCATAGGATACGGGAGAGGAAAATATGAGAAAAATCCCAAAATTCCAACATATCTGTACCGACCGGGATTCGAACAACCCGGCACTCTTGGCATGAGAGGCGAGCACCTTGCCTTCTAGACCGGGTTTTTCGTTTTTGTTTTTGTTAGAGCTCAGTGACGTTTTTGAAGTAATTTTCAATCCGCCTCGGGGGTAGACCAAAATTGTCTGGTGAAGTTCATACTCCTGGGGCGAAAACAGAAGTTATTGCTGTATATAACAATCCATTAAGTAATTGTTATAGCCTACAGCAATATAGTAGCTCTGAAACCTAATAACAATTTGTTTTTTCCTTATAGTGTCCTGTTATGGTGTTAATATTTTCATGATTACTGCTTAAATATTGTACAATTTGTTGGAGGATGAGGGAAGAGAAAAATATTCCCTGTAAACAAGTGACAGAATAACCGGTGGTCTCCTGCTCTCACCCCCCCCCCTCCCCCCGCCCCCACCCCACCCCCCACTCCTTCTTCCCACCTTTTTTTATTTTTCTTCCCAATAATGAATTCTCCCTGGTCGTGTTGGGCACAATACTGCCTCCCTAAGCTGTATGAATTGTTAATTAGACAAATCTAAGAGGCGCTATTGTAATTAGCGTCAACACTCCGCCACTGATACCTCCAGCCGTGAGCTGAGCTATTTCTTTCCCGTCCCAGTGCTGGTTGACTTTGGAACTATTGTTCCAGTGGCGGCTGTTGTTACGGGCACGTTACGTTATATACGCCATTGCTGAACAGTGATAACCACTCAGGCTTTGTCATTATTCTACGGTCCCCTAACAACATTAGTTCGGAATTTTTTTTTGTTTGTTTTTTTGTTGCCTCTTGCTTCAGGTGCAAAAGTCATGATAACCACCAACACTACAATTACTTGGTCGTCAGCCTCGTCGTGGTCAAGTCTATTGTCATGAAGATGCTGTTGATCTCATTTCAAATCCAGCTAGTGGTTGTTGTGACAGCTATCAAGAGTTTCTCGCTAACGGAAGAACAGCGAATTTCATATCATCTTAAGCGTGCAATAAACGAGGATGGCAAAGATGAGAAAAGCTGAAACTTTTGAGAGAAGGAGAGAGAGAGAAAGAGAGAGAGAGAAAGGAAAGAGAGAAAACGAGAGAGAGAGAGAGAGAGAAAGAGAGAGAGGTGGGATCACCGGTTTGTCCAAGGCAAACCCGGGGGGGAGAGAGAGCGAGAGAGAGAGAGAGCGAGAGAGAAAGCGAGAGAGAGAGTGTGTGTGAGAGAGAGAGAGAGAGGTGGGATCACCGGTTTGTCCAAGGCAAACCCGCGGGGAGAGAGAGCGAGAGAGAAAGCAAGAGAGAGAGAGTGAGAGAGAGAGAGAGAGAGAGAGAGAGAGAGAGACAGAGAGAGAGACAGAGAGAGGCGGGAGCTCAGGTTTATCCAAGGCAATGCCGAGTATCATTTAGTAAACAACAACAACAACAACAAAAAAACTATCCTGTTGTTTGCGTCATTCCCAGAAAAAAAAAGCCCATAATTATGATTGTTTTGATCCGTTTTAAACATAAAACAAATGCATTCAGTGACCATTAATTTAACTTGCCGTAATTCCACCAAACAGGTAATGAAAATGTGAAGAAATATCGTGATTTTCCAGTTAAGTGTTGATTGAGCTGGTGGTTGACAGGTCAGGAAATCCTTTCGTGTTGACTGACACATTTTCTTTGGTACTGACAAATTATTCGATTCCTTGCCTTTTTTGTTGTTGGTTTTTTCTTCTCTCATTTTCATACAGTCCATTTTTCCTTTTGTTTCACAATTCTGCTCGATTCCTCGTCTTTTTCTTTTCATATTCTTGTCTTATTTTCATACAGTCATTTTTTTTTTTTTCATCTCACAACTCTGCTGTTGGTAATTTTGCTTTGCTCTTAAGACAGACATACAGACAGACATACAGATAGAATACTAGAAAACTGACAGGCAGCAAGCACACAGACAGGCAGGCAGACAGGCTGGTAGTTAGGTACATAGATAGATAGATGGATGGATGGATGAATGGATGAATGGATTGATGGCTAGATAGATAAATTGCTTAGATAGATGGATAGATAGATAGATAGATAGATAGATAGATTGGTTAGATAGATAGATAGATAGATAGATAGATAGATAGATAGATAGATAGATAGATAGATAGATAGATAGATAGATAGATAGATAGATAGATTAGATTAGATTAGATTAGATAGATAGATAGATAGATAGTTAGATAGATAGATAGATAGATAGATAGATAGATAGATAGATAGATAGATAGATAGATAGATAGATAGATAGATAGATAGATAGATAGATAGATAGATAGATAGATAGATAGATAGATAGATAGATAGATAGGCGGGCATTCAGGCAGATAGATAAATAAACAGACGAGTGGATGGATGGATGGATGGGTGGATGGATGGATGGATAAGTAGATAAATAGGCTATTGGCGAGCTTGAAAGAAAATATTTTAAGATAAAATGTATTTACATGCATATACATCCCATGACGTCTTACAACTGCATTTGTCTATAACTATTAAATCAGCATAATTACATTAATTGTAATTACATTAACTCATAATGTGTGGCTGAATGTTTTATGTGGCCAATGTGACCAAATAATATTTCGTTGCAGTCTGGGCTTATATCCAAAATAATTCTGTCCAACATTTTAACCATGAGGTGGGGGCGGGGGGGGGGGGGCTCTTTTCCATCACCCTTTCCCCACTGCAACCAAATCGGAAATGTTATTATAGTGTTACATTTTGCTGTACAGGCAAATCTTCCTAGGATCTAGGAGTGCAAGTAGGTGGTAGGTGTAATTAGCTGCTTAATTCTAAGCTTATTTACGCGACTGTTCTGCCATACCACGAAAGAAGACGGTATTTGACAATCTATGTGTGTGTGCTGAGGCCTTTGTTTGCGGTAGATCTCTGCCCTTGGCATTTGCACCTCTTTTTTTCTCGTCTTTTATTTTTCTTGTTGTTGTTGTTGTTGTATTTGTATTTTAGTTTGATCCCATTTGACGGGGGGGGGGGGGGGGAGGGGGAGGGGGGTGAAGTGGTAGGGATTAGTTGTGTTTTTTTTTAATGTTACCCATGTAGCCATGTAGCTTTGCTCTTCTCGACTTCCAACTGCCAAGATATCTTTAACGTGCGCAACATGCACAGGGCCATCTGAGTTTTTCGTTCTTATCCGAGAAATCTAGGTGCTCCAAATGTGCTCTGTTTTTTCTGTTGCGTTTATATTTGAGGACGACGAGAAGGTTTTTTTTGGTCATCACGAGAAAAAATAATTAAATTAAAAATAAAAACAAAACTCAGTGCGAAACTTTTTTTTTGTTTTTCCCCTCCTGATGTAAAATTTGGATTTTGGTGCATAATTTTACGGTCTTTTTGTCGTGGCACGGAAGAGTTTTATGCTCTACACTTTTCCATCTTCTTCAAGTTTATACAGAAAGACCTACAGAAAGCTGGACAGACAAACAGATAGGCAGACAGACTGACAGGCACGCATAGATAGATAGATAGATAGATAGATAGATAGATAGATAGAAAGATAGATAGATAGATAGATAGATAGATAGATAGATAGATAGATAGATAGATAGATAGATAGATAGATAGATACACCACCTGGATGCGAGAGATAAATTTGAATTTAGCAGATACGGCCTTTTATTTTTCGTAACATGTAACAGTTCCATACCACCTCCCTCCCCCCTCTCTCTCTTTTTTTCGTTTACCATTGTTTTGTCTATTTTTGTTGTTGTTGTTTTGCTCCACCATTTGAATGTACCGATGGATACTAGCCAGGGCTCCGGTTTGATATTACACAGGCCACCAACATTTAGACGTAGAGACCCCTAGTGCACTCGTGTAAAACTCAGCGGATAAACGTAGACTTGGGTCTGCTTGGGGGGGGGGGGGGACATTGGCAACTGTATAAAAATAATATTATGTAATTCCTCTTTGCCTGTTGTGAGGTGGTTGTGGAAAAAACGAAGCAACTCTGTTAGAGCCGGCCCCGGGTGCAAATAAGGTATAATTATAATACTTTTGACTGGAAACAAAAATCTCTGACAACCAACAAATAAGTTGGGCCATCAGGATTTTAAAAAAAAACAACAAAAAATAATTAGCCTACTGAGACAAGATTTTGTGGACCTCTGAGTTAAACGGGATCTCGTACACTGGTAGTGAGGCCGGAAAAGACTGTGATGCTAGTTAATTCAAAGGAACTTCAAGACTGAGTCAAAACCGCAAACACAGACTTGGCTTAGTAGCTTGCGTTACGAGCCTGAAAGGAAGAAACAGAACAAAGTGAAGAAAAGCAAGGGACATTTATATTTTGGAGAGAGACAGACGGGGGGGGGGGGGGGGAATTACACGATACTTTTTAGCGTGTGTCATCATAACTGTTTTTGCCCTACCATCCATCCATCCACCCATCTATTCACCCATCCATCCATTCATCCACCCATCCATCCACCCATCCGCCTGTCTGTATGTCCACCCAAGGTCCCCCGCCAATTCGTATATCTGTCGTCCATCCATCCATCCATCCATCCATCCATCCATCCATCCATCCGTCCATCCATCCGTCAATCCATCCATCCATCCATCCGTCCATCCATCCATCCATCCATCCATCCATCCGTCCGTCTGTCTGTCTGTCATTCCGACCATCCATCCACCCATCCGGCCGCCAGTCCGTCCGCCCATCTACGTCATTAGCACTGGTTATCGCCACGTACATGAAGTATCTGTTTGAATCTCCAGATGAAATTACTAACACCGACAATCAAACTCACCCACGCAATCATTTGACAACACAATCTTACTTCACAAACTGGCCGGGCGTAAACTAAATTTATCACATATAATCGTGTGACACGGAGATAAAAAGAACGTTTATTTTCATCTATTTATTGCATGTAATACGCAATTTTTTTCGCTTCTTGCACCAGAATTATTTTTTTATAAGTTCCTGGGTGCGTTTGATGTGTTCGATCAGTGAATTTCAACCTGGAGGCACTTGGCCACCAGGGCAGGGATTTGATATCTCAGGGGTGGAATCTTTGCTAGGGGAAGAACCTCGGACGTATTTCAGCCAGATGGGGAACTTCAAACCGGGAACGAATGTACTTTGTACTCTGCGTGTACACACTTATACATATCAAATGAAACATCAGTGTGTATAACTATAGCGGCAATTTAAAAAAAAATGATTAGTTTCATAAATTACTGACAATTACTTTTCAGAACAATTTATCCACAAGCCTGGCTCATTTCATTACTTTTCACCTCCGAAATGCCCATCACTCTACGCAAAGCGCTTTTTCCAAAAAGTGAGAACATAGACCCCAAATTACCAAAATAATTATATGGGTAGATTTAATGTGTCGTTTGCATATGTAGAAAGCTTGGACCCCGGGTAAACACGATCAGCGATGCAGGTGAAGATTTTAAAAATCCCAAGAATTCCGTATAAAAAATCCCAAGATAAGATAAAAATGATTTTTTCCAACTCAAAACGCTTTTAAAATTTAGAGTTTCCTTGTACATTGAATTTAAACTAAGCAGCTTCAGTGATTAGCTCCCAGATCACGCAGAAGATTGTCTCACACAAGGAATCTCAAACTGCCTCTTGGACCATTTGGCTTTCTTCACCCTTTTTATTACTTGCACATACATATCGGCCCAAACCCACCGACTTGAATGTCAAATTCTATGGTGCTCTGCCAGAACTGCAGAAAAAAGATTTTCTCAAAAGAACAAATCTGCAGATTTAGATTTGGTGAACGGAAAAAGAAGAAGAATACTTGCACATGGTATTGTGAGTGGAAGGGCAATTTTGTGATTTTTACTTTTGCAAAAGAGATAATGGCAAAGACACAAAAGCCTGAAAAATCCCAAGATCTTTTAAACTGTGCCAAGATCCCAAGGTAAACCAAAAAATGAGAAGAAGATCTTGGGGAAAATGCACAGGACCGGCAACGGTGAGCACGACCCAACTGCTCCCCCCCCCCCCCCAAAAAAAAACCTCCCAGGATCAGCTCGCCAAGTATGGTGCAGATCGGTCAGAATGTCTCCAAATCAGACGGTCTGGAACCACCGACAGATGTCTCCGGATTTTTCAGTATGAAAAGTGTAAATGTTATTTTTATCCAAGATGAGAGACGCCATCCTACGCAGAGAGTTCAATTTTCATAGACTGGGGAAGTTTCCAAACACGGCAAGAAAGATGAGAAATTGACATTTGGGGAAAAAAAAAAAATGGAGTGAAAGTGAGAGGAGATCATCTATCATATCTGTGGGGGTGTCCTATTCATTATCGTTTTGCAGGTTCTTGTGAAATTTAATATGAGACAGAACCGCCCTAACCAGACTAGTCTTTCATGTCTCCATAATTTGAAAAGTGACTGATTGTATGATGTTCTAAACCGACACGAAATTTTAAAGAAAGTCCAGCAGAAGGTTTTACACGATATGTGGGTCTGAGGGGGAGGGAAGGGAAGGGATGGATAAGGAAAGGGCTAGGGGCGGAATGAGAGGAAGTGTAGAGAATTAAGACCAGCTGGTTTTGAAAATCAAAGTGATAAGTGGAAGATGAGGAAGAAGGAGAGAAGGATGCTGCATGATGGGTGGCGCACTGAGTCACGATTGTTTGGTCTCGGTTTTAGAGTCAGATGTGGACTATGGGATAAAACGGGACTTTGCGCACTGATCAAACCGAAACATGCTGGTCTCACTAGTTGGGGCGCGTCATAGCGATCTTGAGTCAGTTGGTGGAAAGAGAAATCTCCTGCAAACCGGAGAGACTGAAACTAGTTTGTCTCACTAGTTGGGAAACGTCAAAACTGTCTTGAGTCAATAGGAGAAAAGAGAAATCTCCCGCAAACTGGAGACACTGAAACTAGTTTGTCTCATTAGTTGGGCAGCGTCAAAACTGTCTTGAGTCAGCAGGCAAAAAGAGAGCCCTATAGCACTGAGTCAAAACGGACGCAGAACAAACCTGAGTCAATGCGCCACCAGTTTCATAATAATATAATGAAAAACTTGGGGAGATTCTGATGGAGACAGGGCAGACGGACAGAAATATCATTTCACTAGTGACACAGGGAGGATGCCGAATCGACGGGGATGAAAGAAAAAATAAAATATATATATAGACTCTATATAATAAAAAGCAGAAAGAAAGAAGAGGCTAAGAGAAAAAAAAAGAGAGCGATATTAATGCTGTTTGTGATATATAGGACTGTGCCTGGGGAAATCGGGCTTAAGGTGAAATTTCTATACCTCTTTAAAAAATCAAAATAAAATATTTCTGAGGCGATTTCAAACAAAATATATTAACCGAGTACAGAAAAATGACCAGTCTTTCATTTTATAAGCAAATCTCAATTTCTATAGACAAGTTTTCCTCTTTATGGAGGGACTTTCTCAGGAATTTGGTCTTTCACCTTAAGCCCGATTTTGCCATATTCATTCACAATCAGTGCAGGCTAGCCAGGGACAGAGGGAGATAAATCCCCCAGGTGAAGGGAGAGGAAGATGCCATTCTCAAACATCGCCCGGGGGAAAAGTCAGAGTCACTGACGTCGACTCAAGATTTGTTTGTCCCTGGATCGATATCATGTCAGATTTAACGGCGGTAATAATGAAAATATATATTTATATATATACACATAAATAGAATGTAAAAATGTGACCTAAGAAAAACGTTGTATGTTGCAAACCCGCGCATAAGAAATAATGCAGAAACAATACGAATCTTCTTCTTCTTCTTTCGTTCACCAATCGAAACCTGCAGATTTGTTCTTTTAAGAAATTCTACGGTTTTCTGCAGTTCTGGCAGAGCACCATAGAGTTTGATATTCCGGTCGCTGATAAGGCAGATGTTTCTATTTTAAACTTGGTGAACATATGGTGGTGGAGCCTATTGTGGTCAGTTCTTAGTCTGAACAATATCACTTGATCCTCTCTGTTCAGGAGATGATGTTTATCCTGTTGGGTTATTTACTGCCGTCTGTTGTTTTTGATGAGGAAACAATACAATAAAACGCAAAGGAAAATGAAAGACAGAACAAGACTCGGTCAAAAAAACTTTCTTCAGGCAGAAAACTGAAACAGTATGAAAACAAAAAAACAAGAATTAAATAAAATGGGGAAAATTGTGAAATTCACAATTTGCGGACACTTTTGTTACGCGGGTTCCAGACCAAGAAATAGCCTATCCGTCTAGATTTCAAGCCTTGTGGCGACCCCCCAGATTTTCTGTGTTGTTGTTGCTGGTTCAACACAAATGGAAACAACGATTTACGCCCACTTCCCCCTCCCCACGAACACTTCCATCCCCACCTCCTGAAAAGACGGAAAACTTCTTGAGAAACCAGGTCTAGAGAAGCCATGCTGTGGGACTTCCCTCACCTTCCCTTCTTCCAAAAGGAAATTTTTGCACTGTGCTACGTACATTTATTATTCATTATTAAATATATATTATTGTTAATAAATATTCAAATATTATTTGAGTTGTGAGTTGTGAACTGTTGTGAGTTATGGACTGCGCCTAACAGGCTGCGTTACAATCTGCTCTGAGATAGAGAGAGGTAGAGAGAGAGTGAGCGAGACAGGGAGAGAGAAAGAAGCAGTGTAGTGTGTTGAGCGCTTCGCAGGCGCTCCATTCTGCTCTGTGGTTGACATGTTGCTCCTGTAAAGCGCATAGAGCATTTTAAATGGATATGCGCTATATAAATGCCATCTATTATTATTATTATTATTATTATTATTATTATTATTAATTGTCGAAGACATGCACCTTTCCTATGTCCTCTTCTTCAAGCAATAGGATATGAGGGATAGAGTTGTAGAAAGAATCCCTAGTCATTTTTATATTTTTCAGTATTAGAGAACTGGTCACTGTCTTTTCTAATACTTCATCTTTTTCACAATAATTTTGTTCTGTCATCTACTGGTACCATTCTATGTAATCATCCTTTCACCTTAATCAGAGATGTCAATGGTGTAGACTATTTCTATATCGTGCCCTGGTCACATGATACTGAAATCAAGAACGTGAAAGATATTACATCATAGATTGTAGCTTCCAGCCATTTTCTCACTTCAATCAATAAAAATGATTGGCTTGCCTGGATTGGCCGCCTTGCTAAATTATAGGCCAAATCCTTTAACGATGTTGCTTCAGATCTGTGTCCTCACCCCCCCCCCCGCGCCCTTTTTCTTTCTTCCCATGGGGGATTTGTGGGGGCGGGGGGGGGGGGAAGTGGCCTTTCTTCTAATTTTTAAAAAAAAAAAGTTTTGAAATTTGCTCTTGAGGAGGTAAAGCTTTTAATAGGTGATACGTCAAAGCTTGGCAAAAAGAAAAAAAAATTGTACCTAGCAAAACCTCGGGTGAGCAGTATTGTAATACTGAAACGATATTATAGTAAACCGCAAAGGAAAAGGGAAGACAAATCGATATTTCAGTCGGAAACCTTCTTCAGGAAATTTTTTTTTCTTGTTCTTTGCGTTTTACTGTATTGTTTGGCTATTATTTCTTTCGTGAGGCTTTGCTGCTACAACCCTTTCTTTCTGACAGAGTTTGCCTTTGCTTTAAGCCTTGCTGCAGCCCCACAGATTTTCTGTAGTTTTTGTAGGTCAGCCTTGTTAGGTGCAGCCGTGTCAGAGTGGATAACATCCAGCCGTGTCTCATCCTTTTTTCTAAAGGGGGCCTGGGGGAGGGCGGGGGGGGGGGCTTGTGTTATTATCTTTAAAATCATGATAATGATGTTACTCATGAAAAGGCATTAAATTTTTGCTGGGTGCGGGTGTGTCAGTCAGACGGGCTAATACCCAGCCGTGTCCTCTAATGACGGGGGAAATTGCATCTAGCTAAAATCTTCTTTCAATCTTCTTTGGCAGTTTTTTTTTTTTTTGTTGGTCTTTTTCAAATTAAGTGCAAGGTAAAAACGACGAGATGGACGAGATTATACTCCAATTAAGTTTCCATATACCTTCACACTGCTCTACTACGAAGGCAACAGACAGTTCATTGTACTCCTGAGCATGAGGGCAATTCAGATAATATTATAGAAAAAGAATGCGCCAATAGGAAAATGTAATATGCCAATAGAACCATAATGACATATGTCACCAAATGACAGGAAAATGAACTGTTGTTTTTTTTCTTAATATCTCAAAAATGTCAAAAATGACTTTGCCAATAGCGTAGAGAAGTGGAGATATGTTATCGTATATCCTATCATAAAACCGGACAAGCGCGAAGAACTTAATTTTACTGGGAAAAAACATGTTTACTAGAAGTGTTGTCCGAGACTTGGCCTTCTACAGTCCAGACTAAGAGTATCTTATCCAAAAACTTGTAAAACTTGCAGAACTAATTGAAAATGGTCAAAGGAATCGGAAAATATAGACATTTATCAAGAAAATGTGTATTATCTATCGAAAAATTCGAAAGTGTTCCTAAGAAATCACTTGCAGACCTCCATACATAGGCCACCCGAAAGGATCGAGCAGAAAGAAGGGGAGACGTTGTAATAAAATCAAACAGCTGGTGGTCAGAGACGTCTGGATTTAATAAGTGGAAATTGTGCGTTTATATACATAACTGATTATATTTCTATTCCGTCGCTTCTCCCCTCCCATATCTATGTGCATCAAGAGGAGACATTGATGTGGCCATAATGATGTATTGGAAAGCGGCTTGTCTGTTTATATTCACTCGTTAGCGCCGGCCCTCGAGACGAGAATTTATATCGTAACCTGTTTGGGGAGAGGGGTCAGGCATAAAGTACGTAAGCTCGGGGGATTGGGGTGGGGTTGGGGCGGGGGGGGGGGGTCGTTCCTGGTGTGCGAAAAGCGTACATGGGAAGAAAAAAAGGGGGAGGGGGGTCCGAGAAGCGAACATAGGCATTTCAGTTTTACGATGAACTGCATTTTTTTTTTTTTTTGCCGGGGTGAGTGCTCACAACGTACGAAAGCTGTAGCACGAGGGAGGGGGAGGTGGGGGTGAGGCCAAGAGTATGAAAAGTGTACATATGGGGAAAAGGTGGGGGCGTGTACTTTAAGGATGGCCCCTTATATTGCAGTTGAATCTGATTATTTTCTATTGCACGTAATCATGTTTCACATAAACAGGGAGGGGGGGGGGGTTCTTTCTTTCTTCCTTCCTTGAGCATGTTGTTTTGATTACGAAGGGAGAATTTCGTGGTCGGAAGGGAGAAATTGATGAGGACATCCGCTTTGAATAATGTGTCATTATCGGGCAGGAAAAGAAAAAGACAGAAAAGAAAAAAAGGCTGACGTATTTTCATCTTTTCATTTTGCCACAAAAAAAAAAAAATGCTGGCGGCGATAAATTATATAAAAATTCTGTTGTCGATGAAACCCTGGGCGAAAATATGTTTCCGTTCCTGGGACAGGCTGGGCGTGTGGGGCAGGGTTGGGGACAGATCATGAAGTGGGGTGATCCCATCTTCCAGTTACATCAGTGGTTTACTGGACAGTAGATTTCATTGTTGTTATTGTTTATTATTATTGTTTAACCCAGTGGTTCTCAACGTGGGCGATATCGTCCCCCCCCCCGCACAAGCCAATGTTGATCTGCCAATTAGTTGGATGATGACGTCACGACATTGAGTTTTAATGAGGCCTCGTGCCCCAGCCAAGGAGTTGGATCTCAGTGAAGCCAGAGAGTATGTATGTATCGAAAGGTTTCACTATTGGTCGATTTGCACTGTGAGACACGGGAGGCTCCGCGAAACCACGGTTAGCATGGAGCGGAAAGTAGGTCCCTGCGGTAAACAATGTCCGTTTGTGCATTTCCACGGGGTGTAGGAGCTTACAAACGGCTCTAAATAGTTTCAGCCAGCCCAAAAATATGAACAAACCACAGTAATCAGATATGCTCACTATCTTTGGTGAAGGCGGTCTCTTTCAATTCTTGTTTACTGCAACTGCCTAGTCTTGGCGATTTGGGGGAAGTGAGATCTCTTTATAAATACAACATACTTTCTGATGAAACTCAATTTTATGACGTCACTGTCTTCACTTTTCCTTTTCATTATATCGTATCATTTCTGTATTATGTATTACGCAAGGCATTGCTATAATCAACTGTTGTTGTTGTTTTTTTTTGCCATATTTTGACTTTGCTCCAAGCCTTGCTGCGACCGTACACATTTTCTGTGGGTTTTTTAATATTTCGCCAACCCAACCAGTTGGCCGATCAATATCGGCTAATACGCTCGGCGGGCCTAATGCCTAATTTTGGCAGGCATCAAATTATCACTAGCCACTCTTTTCTCACCCGCCAATGCACGCTCTAGAGGGTTTTTGCGGTTTTTTGTTTGTTTATTTATTTATATTTTCGTTGGCATCCGCTCCCCCTACAGGCGCTCCGGAAATGCTAACACAATTATTTTTGTTTCACACCTTGGGCTTTCAATCTGTCAAAACACTTTGCACTTCATTTTTGTACATTTTGGGGGGGAGGGGGGGGGGGTCATGTTATCTTTTGTCACGATGATCTTCTAAGAAGGAAACAGATTTTGTGGAGTGTTATTGTTAGGCTGGCAATGCACAGAGCCAAGACTGTTTGCCTCGGTTTTGTGTGGCTATAGAATTTAAACTGGACCTGGCGCTCTAGTAAGACTGACACAATTCTGTCTGCCTCGCTAGTTGGTTCAATGGGAGTTCAACTCAGAGTCAAAATCGACGCAAAACAGACCTGACAGTGCGATACTAGCTTTAGTGTAAGCAAAGATCCTAGAATTGACAAGATGAGACATCTAGTGCTTTTAGCGTGCACAGATTTCGCGCCGCCACCTAGAGGCAAACGCGCGGAAGTCATGAAAAGTGCGGTATTTTACGAAGCCACATAAGGAAAATATTGAATTTTGTCCACTGTTCAGCTATCGCTATAGGCCTTGATTGACATCACTTATTGTGGAATTATAACCTCAAATCGCTGAGGGAAAACTCTAGCTTTTTTTTTTTTTCTTTTAGACGCAGTACGTAACTTTGACACAATTTTGCATCATAAATTTACCATTATATCCAGCATTCTTTTCATACTACGTGCCGTTGTCCCCGCCCCCGATCAGCGCGCAAATTGTGTGCACGATTTTTTTTAGCGGTGCGAAGAAGACGGTGTCTCATCTTATCGTTTCTAGTACCTTGGGTGTAAGTTACCAAAAAGGTCCGACACGAGAATGTATGTTAAAATTGGACAGCGTTCATTATAGGAAAACGTTATAGCTCTAGTAAAATTTCAGAGGAACCTTATTCTAGCGTGGTCTTCTTATTGCTGGAAGAGGGTGAGTCGTGACTAACGTGTTAAAACAGTAGCTAATATCATTATCATCAACGATGCACGATGTCGTTTTTTGCAAAGAGTTTCGCTCGTCCCTTCCACTTTGAACTGTTAACATTCGTCCCCATAGAATGACAAAGTTTGTATCTCCATTTTGTGGCTGAATTGAGTGGCACATTACTTCTACAGGCCTTCTCCATTATGTGTCAACGTGTCAAGCGGATCCAGTGTGTAATTTCTAAGTATTGCTGAAGAGAAAAAAAAAGGGGGATACGTCTAAAAACTATGAACCCATGACGTTTCAATCATCAGTTTGTCAAAATGTGACGGAAGGCAGTTAGAACCTTGTCATTGTGAAGGGACGAAAGTTTTAGGTCATTGTCTCAATAGTTTCTTTTTGGTCGCAGGCTGAAAGGGCGGGGTTAAGGATAACATCAGGTTTAGCGTTAAGGATAGAGACAAGGTTAGGGATAAGTTTAGCGTTAAGGATAGAGACAAGGTTAGGGATAAGTTTAGCGTTAAGGATAGAGACAAGGTTAGGGATAAGTTTAGCGTTAAGGATAGAGACAAGGTTAGGGATAAGTTTAGCGTTAAGGATAGAGACAAGGTTAGGGATAAGTTTAGCGTTAAGGATGTCCCAGTGGTGGGGACGAACGGAGCCCTTCTCTTTTTTTCTCGACCGGCGCAAGTTTAGTGTTCTTTGGGAAACGCTGAAGTGGAGCGTGATTTTACAGTAAGCACAGCCCCGGCACTTTCTTAAATCTTCTACAAGATGGGTGGATGGATAGATGGATGGATTTGAATTGATGGATGGATGGATGGATAGATGGATGGATTTGAATTGATGGATGGATGGATGGGTGGATGGATGGATAGATGGACAGACGGACGGACGGATGAATGATGGATGGATGCATGCATGCATGCATGGCTGGCTCTATGAATAGTGTAAAGGACTGGAATCCATTCTGTATGCGCTCTCAATAAACCATGAAGTTCTCGTATTCGAGTTGGTACATTCATAAGCAAAGCCCGCCAGAAACACATTATTCTACCGCCGGGTCATTCCCTCCATTATAGGGAAACACACGTAAGTTCATGAAATGTTACAGCGATTCACTGCATAACCTTATCAGTGTATGGGTCCGGAGGAGAATTGCTCTGGTTATTCCCTCGTCATGTCTTGGAGATTTGGATTTCCATATCAGGTTATCGTGAGTTCAGGGGTACCTTTACGGAGAGGACTAAGGATTAGGGACAGGTCTGGGATTGGGAATCGGGTAATATTACCTTCAAATTTGGCTATTTGAATACCTTTTCTCTCTCTCTTGCATCATTAAACGGTTCTTGTGCTTTTTTGAGATAACCGGAGTCGCCAGTCCTTCCGGAAAGAGTTATGTTTGTCCTGACCATTCTGAATCCTACGAGTCTTTACAAATAAATTCAGCTCTACGATAGATATGGGGTTAGGAAGAGAATTGTCTGGTTAGGAAAAAGGTTTAGAGATAAGGATAACAAAAAAAACAACCTCCTTTAGCATTTTGATAGGATGGTCGAGTAGTTCGGAATTCTTCCCATTTTGCCTTCTTTGGCTAGGTTATCCTCCTCCACCACTTCAACACCATGTTCTGTGAAATGATCCGGCTAAGGGATAATTCCTGTTATTGTAATTCCAAATCGCAGACACACGCTTTTGCTCTTTTTTCCCTCTATCTCTCTCAAATTCCATTACTTGTAGTCGTTTTTGTCGTTGCCACCGTTCTTTCCCCTGCCTCTATTTTTCGTTTTATAAGAAAATTTTCATTTTCTTGTGCCTTGGGCCACATTTGTTTTTGTCTTTCCTCTTCTCACTATCTGCGTCTCTGACTGTCTGTCTGTCTCTCTCTCTCTCTCTTTTCACCCCTTTCTGCCTCTTTCTCCGCCTCTCCTTCTCTCCCTCCTGACCCAGCCCCTCTATCTCTGCTTCAGGGCCCTCTTCCATCCACCCAAAACTGCATTTCTCTCCATAAACAGCCTGGATCTCCGGTCAGATCGACCTACTGCTTTCTCTTTAAACAAGACAGGAGCGTTCACAGTATTCCTCTTTTCCTGTATATTCAATAATTGAATACAACTCCGCTGGTATTGCGAATTCTCACTCCTGGTATTTCCCTTTGGTCCCGTGTCTGAACCTGTCTCAGTGTCGTCATCACAATAATAATTATTATTATCCTTATGAAACTTTCACATCCGCCAAACTTTAAAATATATATATATATTGCAGGAGACCATCACGTTTCTCGGAGAAATGGAAAGAAATCTCCAAGATAAGGCAAATTCGATCAATATTTTATTACTTTTCTCTGAAACCAGCGGGGAAATTTGAAAAATTGCAAGCTGAGAATTTTTTTCCCCCTTTTTTAAACAAAATTCTTTGAGGGATTCGAACGCATGTCCTTCGTTTGCAAGGGTGGCGTCACAGTCACAGTGTATAGGTCTTTATTTTAGGAGGTTCGCTGCCCTTGGCATTTACACTTCACTTTTCTTCCTATTATTTTTCTTCTTCTTGTTTTTGTGTGTTTTTGTGGTAGGAATTTGTTTTTTTACACTTTTGCCCGAGCAGCGGCCTTGTTCGGACTGCCCTTCCCCATTTCCAACTGATTTCTTTAACGTGCACAACGTCCACGTCGGCCCTCCGAATTTTTTGTCCTTATCCGAGAAGACTAGGAGAGAAGACTCCTACCTACCATAGGATCAGGGACAGGATTTTTTTCCCCCGAAAAAAAAAATTCCAACATGCCTGCACCAGCCGGGGATCGAACCCGATACCTTCGGCATGAGAGTCGAGCACCTTGCCTCTAGACCACCTTGTCCCCTCGTCACAGCCACAAAATCACAGGAGCTCTGAAATATTCACGCTTTAATTACTTTAATTATTGTCGAAACAGACGGTTGTTTTGAGCGATCTCACCAAGTCGGTAGCGCATTGGGTCAGGTCTGATTTGACTTGGTTTCACTGTGAGATCTGGACTATGGTGGTAAAGGGGGCCTGGCGGTCCAGTGAAACTGAAACCATCTCGCCAGTTGAGTCAAAGAAACTTTAAGTCTGAGTCAAAACCGTCGCAAAAGAGTCTTGATCCAGTGTGCTTTAGCGTAACATGTGGACTGTATGTAGCCAGCATACGGCTAGCCACAGATGTATTCAGAACTCCGAAAATCCCAGACCTGAGAATCAACCCCGAATTACTTTCAAATAAATTCATAGACCGTTATTGACTAAAGATACAGTGTCGTCCATGTGATACGCCACGTAGTCCACAACAATAAAACCTAGGCTTTTTAAACCATGTTTCTTTGTTTGTTTGTTTTCATTAGGCCTGACAGTTCTTTGCAACCCTCTTGTCCCTCCCGAGCAAACTCACTTTATTAATGATACTCTGTCAGAAAGAACCAGTGATTCATTTTCCTCACATTGCTGCCATTTGTACAATGTTAACCTAACAACAACAGTTAAAAAAAAACAACAATAACACTCAATCTCTGGCTATTTCCTGTGGTGACTCCCTGCCCCTTTCGTTCCCTTCCTTAGCGCACAAAGTAAGTAGTGATGAAAAAATTCTGAAGCTGATAAAATAAACTGATGAAAATAAACCAGCGAACTACTTAACTGTATAATGATGAAAGATGATCTATATCTAATGGTTTTTACTGACATTGCAGGAAATTTGTTTCCGTCAGTCTAGAATTATATTAAAGTTTGGCTCAAAGTAA
The DNA here is from genome assembly GCA_963931925.1 of Onchidella celtica. NCBI lineage: Eukaryota > Metazoa > Mollusca > Gastropoda > Systellommatophora > Onchidiidae > Onchidella > Onchidella celtica. The sequence continues at coordinate 41,328,378 of OZ007574.1, forward strand.
GAATGTTAAAAATGCTGGCGTGGAAAATATCGCTTTACAGTGCCGGAAACGTGAGAAATGATGATCTATTGGAATCTCATGAAAGCAACACTCATTGGTATTCTCTTTCGTGCGACCGCCCGAGGCAAATAAAACGCGTTATCCGGTTTATGCAAAAAATCTCGTGAGTTTCAAAATTCACTGAATAGGAAATAGGTTTTTCCAGAGACAGAGAGAGGCCGAACCAGTTTTCTATCAGCTTGGCGTTTTGGCAAGAATCCTTTCATCATTTTGTCGTTAAATTCTGAAATCTGCCAGTTCAAGTGTGTATATGTGTGTGTGTGTGTGTGTGTGTGTGTGTGTGTGTGTGTGTGTGTGTGGACGCGCGCGTGTGAGTGTGTGGGAGCCTGCATGTCGAGAATAAATTTACCAGAAGTCCCACTTTCAGGGGGAGCGGACACGAAATGGCTCAATCAGATTCACAGGAGTTGATGGATTTTGTTGTTTTTGCCCCAAACTTGACAATTTTCAGCCGCAATTTCGTTCTCATAATTTCCGAAATCCTAAACTGAATGGTTTGCCACTCAAGTTTCTTGAATAATCAAAATTGCCAAGTTATTTATTTGCCCTGTGTACAAATCGTAAACAGAGATTTTCCTAAAAGCCCGGTTTTCGTATTTTTAAGTTTTTGTTATTATTGTTGTTTGTTGCTGTTTTCTCAAATAACAGATGACGTAAATTTATGTGCGAGTATAAAGAGGTTTGATGTATTACATAAAACTGACCTAAACACACTTCGAACACTTTAACGCGCTCGTAATAGGAAAACTAAAAGGCTTAGGATTCGAGCTAAGAGTATTTAAGATAATTTATCTGTATTCTAAGAGCATAAGATGGACTGTAGCTCCCAATATCCCAACTGCAATAGATCACTAGACACACCAGTGTCATTAATCAGCTGGTGGGCTTAAAATGAAGACAATGGACTTTCTCCAATAGAAAAAAAAAAAGAATTGTATGTTGTAAGTCACTGATAAAAAGAGCGATAAAAAGAGACGCGAAGTATAGAGAGTTACACGCAAGGGCAAAGGCCCAGTTGTTAGAGCGCTTACTCTGGGTAGGAGAGGATCTAGATTCCAATCCGGCACGGAATGGGTCCGAGGTAATTAATTTTCTGCAGTCGTTTTTAAGACCTTTTGTTAGCGATGATCTGACATGGGTGACCTAGCCTTGTCTCTGATAATAGCATAGCCTTGTGTTGTTGAAAGAGGACGACAAACCCGAGAGAGAGAGAGAGAGAGAGAGGGACACAAACAAAGAGAGAAAAAGAGGGAAGGACAAGGAGGAGGAAGAGGAGGGACAGGGAGGGGTACAAGAAGAGGGTCGGGGGACAAAAGCAGATTTATTCAGGGCAAAGCCGGAAGCCGCCGCAGCTAGTTCATATATGATTTAATGTTCAATGCGCAGAAAAAGCTTTCCAGACACGCCGTGTCTAAACATTGTACAGATGAAGTCAGGAACGTCAGACAAAATTAGCCAATGCTATTATCTTGGTATCTCAAGGGGCCTGGTCTTATTAAACAGATACAGCTGTAAGAAACACAAACGTGTCTGTAGAGAGTTTGCCAGGAACTGCTGTTGAGTCGTAGTTGAAATAGCTCAGCTCTTGGAATTATCAGATGGACGGCTGGGTCACTGGAACCTGATGTAGGTTATGTGATATGTCACTGTAGTCGTTTTGAGCTCTTCTGTTTTCGGAGGATCTCTGCCCTTGGCTTTTGCACCTCTCTCTATCTTGTTTTTATTTTTTCTGTTTTTGTTGTTATTGTATTTGATTTTGTTTACTTGTTTGATCTCATATTCATATGTGTGTGTGTGGGGGGGGGGGGTAAGTATTAGTTTTTTCTTTTAATTTTTGCTGTTCTCGAATTCCAACTGCTAAGTTATCTGTAACGTGCCCTATGTGCACATGGGCCATCCGATTTTTTAGTCTTTATTCGAGAAGACTAGGTACTCGATCCTACCTACTGTAGGACCAGGGACAGGAAATTCCCCCCAAATTTTCAACATGCCTGCACCGGCGGGGAATCGAACCTGGTACTTTCAGCATGAGAGTCGAGCACATTGCCTCTACTAGACCAACGTGTCCCCATGTTACCGTAGTCACGTGGTCATCCTTTCTATAACACTGCCGCAATGGCTCCAGCTACAGGCTTGATAAATCACATTCATCCCCAGTGTTGTTGAGGATTTTCAAGGAAGAATTGAAGTAACAAATGTGCGCACTGGGAAATCTTCGTGATTCAATCCATCAAATGTAGTAGTTTATTGTTGTTTTTGTTGCTGCTGCTAATTCTGTTGTCTTCGCCGCTGGTGTTGTTGTTTTAGCACATGGCAGTATTCGTCTCACAGTTCAAGGGCATCATTATAAACCATAAAAACAAAATCGAAAACTTCAATTTTCACGGAGAGAAAAAATTGCATTGGTCACCACAAATACCCATGAGCTTTAGGCCAAATTCCAGTGAAGTTTGTGAAGAAACTATTGACATAATTGCATTGTTACGAGGGGGGCGAGTTTGTTGATTCATCAACAACATCATCTCTTGATGATGAAGGCTAATTCATGAAATGCCTCGATATTAGAAATAAAGAAAATGGCCTGTGCTGCAAACAAGAATCGCTGGAGTGACTCACTGGCTAGCGCGGTTGGCTCAGACGCGACGGGCCCCGGTTCTAGTCCCGTAACGTCCAATTTCACGAACAAATTTCTAACATTGTTTTAAGTCCTCCATTCTTCGGCGGCCTGACTGGAGCCCAGGCCTCGTCTTTGATATCATTTTATCGTGCAAAGAGGAGACGTAAAAACCCGTAAGAAAACAAACTGCATGCAGGATGCAATGTTGGGCAACCTCACGTCTACTCAGTTGGATATGTCAAACGGGAATCGCGAATGAGATGTCTGGAATATTTCTTGGGGAAAAAGATGGAAATTCTAAGCCTTTGCACCGAAATAATACCCCCCGGAGGGCGCTGAACACTTAATTGGATCAACGTCTTAGGAAACTTATATCTTCTCAACGTCCCACCGCCTTTCGGACATATTCTTCACACAACATTCGGGATTTTGCCAAGTAGAAAAGCTGCTGGCTGATCGTTTTTATTTGTTTGTTTGTGTCTTTCTTTGTTTTCATTGTTTGTTGATTGCCATTTTTTTTCGCAAATGGGCGTTGTCTGATGTACCATACGAAGAGGAAATAAAGATTGTAAAATTTAGCTTAGCATTTACGTTCGTTTCAGACATTTCGTAAAACTCTTTGTCTCCTTCTCTCTCTCCCTCTCTCTCTCTCTCTCCCCCCCTCTCTCTCTCTCTCTCTCTCTCTCTCTCTCTTTCTCTCTCTCTATCTCTATTTCTTTCTCACGCTCTCTCTTTCTATATCTCTCTCTTCCCTCGCACGTTCTCTCCCTCTCTTTCTCTCACGCTCTCTCTTTCTAGCTCCCTCCCTCCCCCTCTCTCTCTCTCCCCTTCCCCTATATCTCACGTTCTCTCTATCTCACTTCCCCTCTCTCTCCCTTCCACCCTCTCTCTCATGCTCTCTCTTTCTCTTTCCATCTCTCTCTCTCTCTCACTTTCTCTCTTTCCCTCTTTCTTTTTTCTATTTCTCTCTCTCTCTCTCTCTCTCTTTTCTCTGTTTCTCTCTCCGCCTCTCTCTCTTTCTCTTTTTCTTTTCTCTCTCTCTGTCTTTTCTTTTCTCTATTTCTCTTTCTACCTCTCTCTTTCTCTCTCCTTCTCCACCTCTCACTTTCTCTGTCTCTTTTCAACAAAACTGCTAAAATAATGAATTTCACACAATCAAGTAATAGAATCTATCTATAAAACTTCTTTATTTTCCCGTTGTTTTCCACCTCAACCTGACTGTCGTACTTACATCAATAGTTGTACCTCACACTATCAACAAACAGAACTGTCCTTGAAACTGCATGGATTTGTTTTGATTTCCCAAGTGCATGCAAACCCTGGCAATTACTGCCACAGTGCACTTCGCACTTATCAGCTAATACATCTATCCACTGAACCTGTTATTCATTTTTGTCTTTTCCTGTCCGCAATAGGGCCATCGATAATGTACTCACGCTCTTACAGAAAGCGTACATAATAATAGGGGTCTGGTGGTCTTATACAAATATATATTTTTCGAACTATAGAACTATATGAAATGGAGCATTATTATAATAATCGATATAAAGCTGTCTATCTCGTCAAACAATCTAATAATCCTCGCAAAACTCAATGGAAAGTTTTACAGCATCAAGGTATGCCATAAACAATCACCGTTCTAATGGTCGTGCGCTGGGCGAACAAGCGGACAGGGTGGGGTAATCCAAGCGTGTATGAAAAACGTAACCTGGGATCATTGAGGGGAGGGGGGAGGAGGTAAAATCAGCGGAATCAATCGTATGAACGTTTTGAGTGGTGCCACGTAGATCAACAGATTACAGAAAGCCAAGTGTCACACCATTACATTCAGTCTCTTTCTCTCCTCTTTCTTTTCCTCTTCTACATTCTCTATCTCTTTGTCTCCTCCCATCCTCTCCTCTTCCCCCCCCCCCCTCTTCGCTTCCTCTTTCTCTCTCTCTCTCTCTCTCTGTCTCTCACTCTCTTTCTCCCTTTCTTTCTCTCTCTGTCTCTCTCCCTCCTTTCTCCATCTCTCTCGTTCAGTCTTTCTCGTTCTCCCCCCCCCCCCCTCTCTACACATCACAACTTTGTCCGTAACAGACTTAACATTCTTATCTCTTTTTCTGCATCTATCGACTTATTAACATATCTCTGCCCATGTCTTTCCACCATCCACCTTTGAGGTCCATATCGCCGTGAGACCAATTTGTCTTGCCATGGTTTTGTGTACTATGGAATGAAAGGGGACCTGGTGCACTAGTCAGACTGAAAGACAAGTCTGTCGCGCTATTGGATTCCAAGTTTTAGGTCTGAATCAAAACCGATGCAAAAACAGACTTGACCCTGTGCGCTACCAGTACTAGCCTTAAGTTTCTCTCCACAACACAATACCGAACTCTTAAATAACTAAAATTTCTTTGTGTCTGCAGCATACTGACTTTTTGGGGGGGGGGGGGTGGTGAAGGGGGCGGGGCTCAGGTTAATATGCGATTTGGAATGTGTTCATTCAGTGCATGACTCAGTGATTACAGATAACTGAATAAGATAAATAAGTACATAATTCAGGGAACAAAATAAAAAGTAATAGACAGCTGTTTCTTCCTAAATAAGTAAAGGAATCTATTAAAATAGGTCAAAAACAAAGTATGAAAGTATGTAAATCTAGACTAGCAAGTAATAAATAAGCACATAGCTGGCAGCTGACTGACTTATCTAAATAACTCAGACAGTTTCTTTCCATCCACGCTAATGTTTTTGCTCTCTTCATCTTGTCTGTCGCTGGATTGCTATCTCGCCATGTGTTCTTTCTCAAACAAACGTGTACAAACAAACAAGAATTGTTTGGAAGATTTCAAATGTCAAAGTGGTTTTCTTGCGTTTATCAACCTAACACAAAATAATGGAATAAACTGTATTTAAATCCGTTGTCTGACCGATGGCATTTTAAACAACTTTAGAAACGAAAGATTACATGTGGCAGTTCTGTTTGTTTGTTTGTTTGTCCAGTCTGCTTGCACCATCGAGGTTGTCGCAGGAAGAAAGAGCTTTCAGTCTGCAGCCAGCTGGGGAAAACTGTCTTGGCGTAATGCCGTAGGTCGTCAGAGCTTCTTTGACGCCACTGGCCCAGGTCTTCCTTGGTCTGCCTCTGGCCTTGCATCCAGCGAACCTCAAACAATGTGTTTTCATTTTGGATTATGCACTCTAATCATAACGTTCATTTTTATGTGCTCTGTCGATTCATGTAGAGACACGACTTGCGGCTTCCGTACTTCAAGAAGATTGCAGACATTTTGATTATTCAAAAAGCACGCAGAAAATCAGCGGGGTACAGATTAAGCTTTTGAAAAGTTATTTGCTGAAAGCATGGATAATGTCACCCAATGTGACTCGGTAGATGAAACATGGAACACTCTCAGTTCAAAAATTCATGACTGTGCCATCAAGTCTTTTGGACAGCTTAAAGTTTCAAACAACGACTGGGTAGCCCAGAACAGCGAAATTCTCCTACCTCTCATTGAGCAAAAGAAATCTGCTTTCAATAAGTATAACAAAAATTGCAATCAGAGTACAAAAACTTGTTTGAAAAATGCAAAAGCTAAACTTCAGCTGGGGGTAAGACGTTGCGCCAACAAATACTGGACAGACTTGTGTAACAGCATACAAGAGGCAAATGAAAAGGGAGATATGAAAACCGCCTTTAGTCAGATGAAAGTAGCTCTTGGGCCAATCATCACCAAAAGCGCCCCACTTAAGTCTGTAAATGGTGAACCCATCACAGATAAAAATGAACAACTGAATAGGTGGGTAGAGCATTACTCTCTGTTGTATTCAACTGAGAAAAATATTCCACCAGATTTTGAGGAACACCTCCAAAGACTGCCAATAATGGCCGAACTTGACGCTGAACCTTCCTTAGTCGAGCTTTCCAATGCAATCGACCACCTGTCTGCTGGAAAAGCCACAGGAAGTGACAACATTCCTGCAGAGGTATTAAAAGACCTAAAAGGCCCACTATTACCACACCTGTATAATCTGTTACTGCAGTGTTGGAAAGAAGGCGTGATACCACATGATATGAGAGACGCCAAAATTGTCACACTTTACAAGAACAAAGGAGACAAAGGCGACTGCAACAACTATCGAGGCATATCCCTCCTCAGCATTACTGGAAAGGCTTTTGCTCGCGTCATCCTCTGCCGCCTTCAACAACTGGCGGAAAAAGTCTTACCAGAAACACAATGTGGCTTTCTAAGCAAACGATCAACTATTGACATGATATTTGCACTTCGGCAAATCCAAGAAAAATGTAAAGAACAAAACAGGCCGCTTATAACATGCTTTGTGGACCTAACAAAGGCTTTCGACACCGTAAGCCGATCTGGCCTGTATGCAGTCCTTAAATCCATAGGCTGTCCACCAACATTGCTAAAACTTATTGCATCCTTCCACACTGACATGAGGGCATGTGTCAACTTTGAAGGCTGCACATCCAATTCATTTGCTGTAAACAGCGGTGTGAAGCAGGGATGTGTTCTTGCTCCTACCTTATTTGGTATATATTTTGCAGCCCTACTCAAGAATGCCTTTGGTCAATGTTCAGGTGGAGTACTTATTAACACCAGAGTGGACGGCTCCATTTTTAATGTTGCCAGACTAAAAGCAAAATCTCGTACAGAGCATATTATGTTACAAGAGCTCCTCTTCGCAGATGATGCTGCAATCGTGGCCCACGATGAAACCACGCTCCAGGCTCTCATCAATAGCCTTGCCAAAGCCTGTGACAAATTCATGCTAAGGATCAGTGTCTCAAAAACTGTAGTTTTGACACAAGGCTTGAGAAACCCCAACCCAATCATGCTGAATGGCTCTCCTCTGGAGCAAGTGGGAAAATTCTGCTACCTAGGCTCAACCATCAGTGGTAGCACAGACATAACAACTGAAATAAATGCCAGAATAGGAAAGGCGGCCACAGCTTTTGGCAAACTCTCAAAAAGGGTGTGGAACAATAGCAAGCTGACCATCAAAACAAAGGTACTCGTGTACCAAACTTGCGTCCTAAGCACCCTGCTGTATGCCTCAGAGACATGGACCACCTACTCCAAACATGAAAGATCCCTCAACTCCTTCCACCTGCGCTGCCTACGCAAAATTCTCAAGATCAAGTGGCAAGACAGGATCTCAAATATCGAAGTTCTGAGCCGAGCCAACATTCCATCAACTCAGGCTCTCCTAGGCAAAAAAAGACTGCGGTGGCTTGGACATCTCCACCGTATGGAAAATGATCGCATCCCCAGACAAATTCTCTACGGGGAACTTGCTACTGGCAACCGACCCAGAGGTAGGCCACATCTGCGATTCAAAGACACTTGCAAGGTCACGATGAAAGCATTCAACATCGACCCCAATGAATGGGAGAACCTTGCAAGTGATCGAAGCAGATGGAGACAAAAATTGCGCAGTGGCACGCTCGCAATAGACTTCAAGGCAAAAGAAACATACCTGACAAAACGACAGAGGCGGAATGAAAACACTCGCCAAAGTGAACCCAAAAGACTGACCTGCAATCACTGCCATCGCACTCTCGGGTCAAACATTGGTAGAATAAGCCACGAGAGAAGCTGTCAGTCAAAGTGAAAGTGAATATTCTAGCTGCTAAGACCGTCTGTAAAGACGCTAAAGGCCATATACAGATTAAGCCGGTTTTGCCTGTGGTAGGTCAAGGTCGTAAAGGCTGAAATTGAATTAAGAAAGTATGGTGCGCCGTTAAGAACTTCGGGGAGATTACACAAAATTATAATCTTTATGAATTTTTTAAACATATTTCCCATGGCGCGATTTTGTCCGATTTTGAATATTATGTTGTTGGCAAGTCGAATAACTATATTTCTGTTAATAAAAAAAAATCATTTATGTTGCAGTTTGTTCAAACCCACTAGGTTTATTATGCTAAATTTACTGATCGACTGTTTTTGACTCATTTCGTGGTGTCTGTCTTTCCGCCAGCTTACTCAAGACAGTTTTGACGCACTGTACAGAGAGACAGACATTTCTCACGGCTAGACAGAGCGCGGGGTGCCGTTCTACTTCATAGTCCACATCTCATACTGAAACGGAGACAACCAGAACTGACACGGTGCACAAGGTCTGTCATTCCGCCATTTGACCAAGACAGTTTTGACGCACTGGAACTAGACAGATTTTCCCCCCCAGAATTAGACAGATTTATTTTCAGTCTCACCAGTGTAAGAGGTGCCGAGGAACTCCACAGTGCACGTCTCACATTAAACTGAGACACAACAGACCTGATCCAGTGTGCACCAAGCCTAAGTATCCGTTCCATCTGTTCATATCCCCACCCAACACCCAGTACACACATAAAAATCTGTGACCTGATCCAGTGTGCACCAAGCCTAAGTAGCCGTTCTATCCCCAGCCCAACACGCAACACACACGTACGAATCAGTGACATCGATGTTGTACAATGTAGTTACAAGAAGGTCTGCACGCAAACTTGATTTTGTTTCCCTATCAACACTTGTGATGGCATTTTCTCTCTCCTACCCCCTCCTTCCTCCTCCCTCACCCTTGCATCATCACCCGGCCAACTTTCCCCGCTCTCCAGCCAGCCTGTTATTATACTCTCATTCACATGATCTCTTTTTCTCCTCTTTCTTTTCCCCTTTCTGCATTCTCTCTTTCTCTCTTCCCATCCTCTCCTCTCCCCTTCTCCTTGTCTCTCTCTCTCTCTCTCCAACTCTCTCGCTTTTCTTCGTTCTCCCTCTTCTCTCCATTGCTCTCGGTCACTGTCACTTCCTCTGCCCCCCTTCTCTCTATATCTCTCTCGTTCTCCCAATTCTTCCCTCCAATTTGCTCGCTCTCCCGCGTTCTGTCTCACTCGTTCTCTCTCTTTCTCTTTCACTCTCCTGCACACAGCACTCTCTTTTCTTTCTTTTTGTCTCACTCTCTTCCCCCCCCCCTCTCTTTTCTCTCTCTGTCTCTCTCTCTCTCTGGTTTTTCCGTGTTACCTCTTCATCATTCTCTCGTGGATTTCTCTCTCCTGTCCTCTTCTGACTCACTCCGTTCTCTGTGTGAATGACCTGTACCCAAGACACCACGTGTTTACACATTTCACTCTCACCTCATCCATCCCGCCTTTCTTGCCCCTCCCTATTTCATCTGTCTGTCTGTTTTGTTATCTCGCCGTGCACTCTCCCTCTAATGACGAAAATTACATTCCATTTGCACTAGCAATGCTGAAAGTTCCAATGGTTTCACCTGCTGATTATTTTATTCTAATGACGCCATTAGTCTACCAGGGTCTAACGGGGACACCAACTTGTTTATTGGTTTTTGGTTTTGTTTTGCTTGTTTGTTTGTGATTCTGTGTAGTTCCAGCCCCCCTTTTTTTTCTAGTATAGGTAATCAAACATCCGCATTTACCTTCACATGTACAGGCACACACTGTCTGTCTGCCTGAATTTCTTTCTCCCCCCCCTACCCGCCCCTCTTTCACTCTCCCTCTGTCTCTTTCTCTCTCTCTCTGTCTTTCTGGTGTTTTTTTTCCTCTCTCTCTCCCTTTCTTTCTCTATGTCTTTTTCCATTTCTGCCTTGCTCTATCTCTTCCCTTTCTCTTTCTCTCTCTGTCTCTGCCTTTCTTTCTTTGTTTCTCTCTCTCTCTCTCTCTCTGTCTGTCTGTGTGTGTGTGTCTCATCCTCTCTGTCTGTGTGTGTGTGTCTCATTCTCTCTCTCCCTCTGCCTTTCTCCCCCTCTCTCTCTCCGTCCTTCCCTGCCCCTCCTCACTCTCTCTATCTCCCCCCCCCCCCGTATCTCTTTCTCTAATACAACACCCAGCCCTAATCTTTTCCTTCACATGTAATTTATTGCCGCCGTTTAGTACAGCCCAGTGACCACTGAAACATTATGAAAGGCTGTCGTAGTGTTTTTAAATGACAAATGGTAGTTACGCTCTGAGACAATCATGTCTTGTTTGGTTCCAGTTTTAAGGTGAGCTGTGGACTAGGGAATTAGACGGGACCTACCAACAGGAGTGAGTCTGACACAAGTCTGTACGGCTAGTTGATTCAAAAGAAGTTAAATGAAGTCTGAATCAAAACTGAGCTACACAGACTTGAATCAGTGAACTAACAGTTCATTTATGCAACCGGTCAGTGTGATTTAGTAACAGGTCTCTCGGTCAGTGAATGTGACATTAATTTTGGTAATCATTTTGAAATGTCAGTTAGTGACGGATCTCTCGGTCAGTGAATGTGTCATTAATTTTGGTAATCATTTTGAAATTTCATTCAGTAACGGATCTCTCGGTCAGTGAATGTGTCATTAATTTTGGTGATCATTTTGAAATGTCAATTAGTAACAGGTCTGTCGGTCAGTGAATGTGACATTAATTTGGGTAATCGTTTTGAAATTTACTTTAGTAACTGGTCTCTCGGTCAGTGAATGTGACATTAATTTTAGTAACCATCTGGAAATTTAATTTAGTAACGGATCTCTTAGTCAGTGAATGTGACATTAATTTGGGTAATCATTTTGAAATGTCATTTAGTAACAGGTCTGTCGGTCAGTGAATGTGACATTAATTTTGGTCATCATTTTGAAATTTCATTTGTCTTTGGAGTAAAGCTTTAACTGTTGTGCTTTTGGTAGATGTACTAAGCCCTGTTAGACATAGTCAGCTGCTGGCAGACAAGAAGTGTAAACCATTATATTCTTATTTTCCTAGTAAAGACCCTATCATACTAAGCCCGGTCAGACACAGCTTCTGCCATTATTTCTTTGGTCCAAAATTGGCAAAAAGCAACAATTGTATGTAGCAAAGCCTCGCGTAAGAAATAATATATATCCAGTACCGCCAATTTCTGACTTTGCATATAGCCTTGCTGCGACCCCACAGGGTTTCTGTGGTTTTTATATTATTTCTTTGGTGTACGTTTTGCTGGCAGCATCTGACTGTATCTGACGGGGCTTAGTATGATACCTTCCTTAATCATGCCCGGCAGGCAAATTCCAGGAGAGATTGTCAAGTCCAGCGATTATCCCATAATTTACATTCAATTTTTCTAAGAAATATCGGGTCAGCCTGTTCTCACAAACATTTAGCAGCCTGAGTGATCTTGTAGAGACAAATTACGCAGTTCAACGAAAATTGCTATCAGCAGAATGAATACAATTGTTCGTCTGAAGAGGTTCTTGTCAAACTGAATGTCGTCCATTCTCCGCATTATCCCGATATTCATATTTCCACGATGACCCTTCAGCTGTCTAATAGCGTAAATACCGCATCTTGCCACCTTTTCGTTTTGGGAGTTCTTTTATTATGTTATTTCATTTATTTGTTTATTTTTCACCGTTTATGTGATTTTCTGGTAATAGTGTATGAAAAATGTCGCACAATAGACAAATGTATGGCCTCAGAATTGAGTAATTTCTCTCTCTTTCTCCCCCTCTCTCTCTCTCCCTCCCTCTCTCTCTCTATCAATCTATGTATCTTTCTCTCTCTCTCTATCTCCCTCTGCCTCTCTTGCTCCCTCTCATCCTCCTCCTCTACCCCTCCTCTCTTTCTGTGTCTGTCACTTTGTCTCTTTCTCTCTCTCTCCCTCCCTCCCTCTCTCTCTCTCTCTCTCTCTCTCTTTCTCTCTCTGTCATTTTGTCTCTCTCTCAGTCTGTCTGTCTGTCACGTTGCCTCTCTCTCTGCCTTTCGGTCTGTCTATCTCTTTCTGTCACTTCGTCTTTCTCTCTGTCTGTTTGTCTGTCTGTCTGTCATGTTGTCTCTCTCTCTCTCTCTCTCTCTCTCTCTCTTTCATCCATGTCTCTGTTGCACCAAGGCCATTGCAAATCTACACACAAAAAAGTCCAGTCATTTTATAGAGTCATATTATTATAATCACTTCCCACGGCCTTAGAAAAAGAAACAAAAAAGAACAACAGAGGAAAGCGAGTATTAATGTCAGCTGGAGATTTAAGAGATTTAGAACTTTAGATTTGAAATCGATCCTCAAAAAACTGTTTGGAATTTCCAGTATCTTAAAATGACTGACCTTTCGTTTCGCCCTTCTTCCGAAAGCTTTAAGTGAATCTTAAAGAGTGCTTTCCAGAGGTACTGATATTTTGAACCGTTCGCTCCTAGGCTGGGTTATTGTCTGTTGGGCGTAAACTTGGGGTAGTGAGTGAAAAAAAATTAAACAGGGAGAGAGAGAGAGAAGAGAAGAGAGAGAGGGATTGTATAAGGCCCATAGTGCACTAAAACAGATCTGTTTTGCCTGGGTTTTGTGGACTATAGAATTAAATGGGGCCTGGCGCACTGATGAGACTGAAATAAGACTGTCTCACCGGCTGAATCAACGGAAGTTCGTTTGAGTCAAAACCGACGCCTGCGCTACTAGCCGAAGGCTCGGTCGGTACAGAGCTGAAATGTGGCAACATTTGGAATCCATTGCATAAGTTTATTGTTACTTGTTGGCAAATTACAGCCTTGTTGTTGTGGCTGTAGTTGTTGTTGTTGTTGTTGTTTTCTCACACTTCAAGTCCGGTATTCGGGCCGTATAATGGGACAGAGAGAGATAGAGAGAGACAGAGAAAGAGTCAGAGAGACAGAAAGAGAGAGAGAGATACAGAGAGAGAGAGAGAGAGAGGGGAGGGGGGGGAGAGACAGAGAGAAAGGAGAGTAAATGGGACAGAGAGAAAAAGACAGACAGACAGAGTGCAATAAAACTCAGAAAAATAAAACCACTAAATTGTCCAACGCGACAGGTTAAAAGTTTAATGTGTAAATAACATGACAGAGCTTTCCATTTCAATCAATTTTCATTTTTATCAGTGGGACGGACGGACGGACGGACGGACGGGCGGGGTTATCAGTCTTTTCTAACATTAGTTAACTTGACCGTCCGCGTAAACAAACGGAGCCTGTGTGGTTTACCTGGAGTATTTGGTTTGAAACTTTGATGCAAAATTTCCGTGTACACTCTGTAATTTGATCTGTCTGAAAATGGAGAAATTGCACCGGAGTGTGTTTGTCGAAGGAAGGGGTAGGGTAGAGGGAAAGAAACAAAAATCAAAAATTCTTGTTTCCACCGACGTTAACTTTCGCCAGTGTGAGTGAGTACAGAGGTGAGAAGCTGTTGAGTTCAGATTGTATTCAGGCCTTTGTAAATCTAATTCATAACAGCAGACAGAGAAAAATATATTAGTCTATATTTTTACGTTTGTTTTCATTAGAATTTTTACAGTTAGTGAGAAGAAATTTTGTCTGATATACTTACTGGGCATACACTGAATCCACTGAATTCTTCTCTGCACCGTTGCCCCCTCATATCATTTTGCCACCCAATGGATTAAGACGGCTAAGCTATCAAATCTCCATTCAGTCTGTGCCAGGATTGCGGAGCTATTCTTTGGACGAGGGCCAGAAGTGCAAAATTTAGTTACATAAACTGCCATGGTAGTAAAAAAAAAAAAATGTATCCACTGATCTAAGTCAAATTCACTTTATCACATCAAACTTATAGACTGACCTGCGGTCTATCTTTCTACCGGGCTTATAGTTCTGTACGACTAATTGTTTCTTTTGATCGTCACAAAAAAAAATAGATGTTAAACAAAGAATAAAGCGAAACGTTTTATTCTTGTTCTTTGGTGGCGTCTCCACCAACATCTACGGTGTGATTTTGGTAACACGGCAGTGCAGCGGACCTATCAACTTTAGCTACTAAACGTGACACGGTAGGGTGAAATTGGCGTTAAGACGTTGAAAAATATATTTTAGAAGTCTTAATAATTTGTTTAGGAAAAACATTGAAGGCTTATTGAGTTGGCCAGGTCCCATAAAAGTCTTCGTTGTGCCCGGATTGTGGCCCGTGGGTCGAACGTTAGACATTCCTGATCTATGCAATCATGAGGAAAATGATCAGAAACAACAAATCAACCAGTGGCTGGGATATCGAAACTGAATACACCAAATCATCCAGCCAAGGTCGGTACTGTCAATTAAGATGCCTGATTATCTGATCTGCGCGATAGCCGATTTTCCCGGAGGCGCAGAGCCCTGCCAGAAAATTCAATCATCCGATATCTTGCGCCTTGTGCTTGGTAATCCAGGACACTGTTGGTGATTTATTGACCCTTCTTTAGCATCCTTATCACTCCCGTGGCTGTTTAAGTTCTACGGAAGCTGCCAATGCCCAGGTTAAAGTCCATACATAATTACATTTCTGCCGTATCTTTCTAAGGGCAATCCGAGTTCATCATTGTGTTTATATCGGTCTTGTAAATAACCGGGTGTTTGTTTTCTTTTTTACTAGTTTATTTTGGTTTAATCATGTCTTGTCCCCACATTACATTTATTTGGTTAATAAGCAGCTCAAATGCATATTATTGATATCATCGTCTATCGGGAAATGAAAGTGGACAGGAAATTATAGAGTGGCCTTTTATGCGTGTTTTTTACTTTGCTGTTTTTGTTTGTTTCTTTGCTTGCTTGTTTTCATGAAAGGATATTAGAATACAAAGAGATGGGGACAGAGAGAGAGGCAAAGATAAGAAAGGCATAAGGTTAGAAAGCTGGCATAATTGATTAAACTTACCTGAAAGAACTGACTGAATATACCAAAGTATCATTGCTGTAGGTTTTATAATGAAACTAAACGCAAAAGGCTCAGTTCCCTACAGGTTTTACACACTGACACACCTGGGACGCCAGCAAAACTGTAAATTTACCACGTCTCGACCTTTCAAGACAGTGCAGATGTCTGGTATAGAGTTTAGGTACATGGATCCTATCAATGATCCCCTTATCGCAATTTTGATGGTATTTCTGCTTTTTTCGTTTGCGTTCTGCCGTTCTCCAGTCTTGGGTGATCTAAGGACTATGCCCATGTCGTTTTTGTACAGCACAGCTAGCCTGATGTAAAATGTATCGGCCCATGGTGTTGAGCTCTGTATGTTAGGACCGTCTCTGTCGGCATTTTCGCCTCTCCTTTTCTTCTTTTTATTTTCCTTCTTCTTGTTTTTCCTATTGCAGTGTTGTATCTGTATACTTGTTTGATCCGTTGTTGGGGGGGGGGGGGCGGTTAGGGATTAGCGTTGTTTAATTTCGCCCGGGCAGCCGGGCTTTGTTAGGCCTGCTCTTCTGGATTTCCAACTGCCAAGGTATCTTTAATATGCGCAACGAGCACACGGGCCATCCGAGCTTCTCGTCCTTATCCGAGGAGACTAGGTGCTCGATCCTACCTACCATAGGATCAGGGACAGGAAATTCTCCCAAATTTCCAACATGCCTACACCGACCGGGAACCGAACCCTGTACCTTCGGCATGAGAAGTGAGCCCCTTGCCATGTACCATGTACAACGCCATGAAACGTTTAACTCAGATTTTATCTGATTCGATTTTTTATATTTCTTTCTCTTTATGCTGTGAAGCTGGTGAGACGGGAATATTCCAGAAAGTAATTTAAACCTGTGTCTCCGGTGCCTGACCAAAGGACACCTGGTGTCACCAATAACAGTTTACATTAACCAAGGTAACAGACAGAAGGTGCACAAGGGAAATAAGGAAAGCAAAAAGATATTACATTTTCTTAATAAATGCCTCCAAGCAATGAGCAGGAAAAACAGATAGGCGAATTGGTAGGCACTCTTTGAATGTATAAGGAGAGAATGGAGAGGGGCGAAAGACAGAGAGGATTAAGGGACAGAGAGATGGGTTAGGAGAGAGAGAGAGAGGGGGGGAGAAAGAAATAGAGAAGGGTAGTTGGGAGTGAATTATAGACACATGGTTTAAAGAGAGAGAAAGAAAACGAGAGAGAGAGAGGATTAAGACAGATGAGAAAAAAGAGGTTGTGGTTGAGGGAGAGAGAAAGTGAGATAGATCGAGAGGGTTGAGAGAGAGAGAGAGAGAGAGAGAGAGAGAGAGAGAGAGAGAGAGAGAGAGAGAGAGAGAGAGGGGAGAGAGAGAGAGAGATAAAGAAAGAAAGAATGGGAGACAGAGAGAGAAAAAGAGAGGGAGAGAGAGAGAGAGAGAAGTTGCATCTCACCACTGCAACCACAAAAACACTCCCCTTCATACATCACCCCCATTGATCCTAGATTAGCTTCACACTTACAGAGCACAGAACATGTAGAGGTTGATTGCCTATCCAATCGGATGTTACCACATGGGTGACAAATGCATAAAGCACGTTATTTGTGCTGGGAATCGGTCAATAATAATTAATTTTGTATCACTGACAAATCAGTGAGGCTCAATCCTGCAATGGTTCAAGCTGCATGAGTATGTTGTGCATTTCTATGCAAGGAAACCCATTTGACCGCCCTTACGAATTATTTTCTGACATGGATCCGCAGTGCATCTCATCGTTTCTGAAATAGGCCGAAATCTACAAGCTGATCTAACAGATTTTCATCATATTTACAAAATTCATATTACTGATAGACATAATGTACAATATGGACCTTTTCCATGTTAGACTTTTAATTTCACTTTTATTTGATCTAATTTCTAAAAATCTGAAAGCTGAAAACTAACGCAAAATAAGATAACGGTAAAACCGCTAAAGGCCCAAAGTGGCCATTATGGTGCCGACGCGCGGTTTAATCCAAAGTCAAACTCATAATCCTTTGAAGGCAGATCAGTATTTAACCACAGTAGTATCTGAGAACATTGCCCAAAAAAATTCAAATTTGCCAAAATAAACAAACTGTGTCGTAAGACTGATGGCGTACAGAGTCAATACTGTTTAGTCTCCGTTGTAGCGTGAGATGTATGGACTGCGGGCTCCGCACTGGGGACTCCGCATATTAGACTAGTAGTGGGACTGGGAGAGAAGTCTCTTTCGCTAGCGCTGGCTGATTCAAAGTAAGTTGGCGGATGATTGGTGGGCGCTACTGCTAGGTTCTCCTTCTGTCCTATCATTCTGTTGTATTCTCTCTATAGCCTTGCTGCTTCCTAGCACGATATGACTGTTGACACGTGAAAGTGTTTCACCCAATTCAAAGGAAGTTCGAGTAAAAACAGACGTAAAACTGACCTGATTCACTGTGCTTCTAGCCTTATAAGATAATATTCTTATTTTCAGCCACGATTTTGGCCCGGCATGTTTATCTGTCAGTCTCAGTCGGGGACGTTTTTCTTCTGATAAAACACTGTTTAGTCATATCAATCAATTCTGACAATATAAAACAAAAGAAAAAAGAAAGAAAGAAAAGAGGGTTTTTTATTTATTTATTTGTTAATGAGAAAGTTGTGACCAAAAAACAGTAATTATGACGATAATAATAAATTCCAGCCCAGATGGAATTAAATTCATTTATTTTATGCTCCGTTGCCAATACTGTGGGTTTTGTTGTTTTTTTTTCCAAGTGTTACGAAATGAAACTCGTGCCTGATAATTGTTTTCATTTATCAAAGATCGACAATCACGCGTTTTGTGTTTGTGTTAAGAGTTGCCTCGCAAATATCAATAAATTTTTTCAGGAGCAATTTTCGTGCATTGTAATTCGCTCATTAATCTAATTCAAAATTTGAGACTGTTCCAGATATGCAAAACGAAAAATAATGATTATAATAATAATAAAACGGTTGCTCCAATCCTCATAAACATTAGGATGCGTCGATGCAAAATGTTCCGGCGTAATATAGGCATTTAATACAACAAAAAGGTTAATATAATTACAGAACGCACAAATTAAATCTGTCGTGGTTTAACATTAGCCAACTTCGGTCACCGCACAAAATGCATATCACTGGTCCCATGATAAATCGGTATAATTTAGTATATTCGCACAACTGCAGATGATCACTGAACTTTGCCGAATATTCTGTGGACTCTTGGGAGGATGTTAGCGTTTTTTTTCTATTGAACAAAGAAAAGTTACAACATTTCAGTTGTTATTTTCAAAATTCTTACCTAAAAATGTGGTTAAGATGAGGAATACATTTCGTGTGAAAGAGCTTTCTATTTTGTTTCGTTTTCCTTCCATAAAACTAGTTCTTTTTCACTTGTGCGGTTTCGTGCTAGTGCCAGCGATATTCAAATACGTCAAGATAAAGCACAGACGCTATAATATAAAACAAGAAATTGGTTTCAGTGTCTATTGTGATGAGAGAAAAGAAAACTCGAATGTCTTTATCAGCTCGCCAGTGTCTGGGTTTCTGTTCAGGTTAGTTTTGGATTCTATTGTTTTGTCTGGACCCCGGAAACTTTGGGGCACGTTTCTGTCGGTCAGTGCGTCTGTCTCTTTCTCTCTCACTCTCTCTTCCTCTCATTCTTGCTTCTCCTTTTCTATCTCTCTCTCTCTCTCTTTCTCTCCCTCCCCATTTGTCTCTCTCCCTCTCTTTCTCTCTCACGCTCTCTCATTCTCTCTTTTTCTCTTTCTATCTCAGTCTCTCTCTCCATCTCCCCCTCCCCCTCTCTCTCTCTCTTTCTCTCTCTTACTCCTCCCTCTGTCTGTGTGAGTTGTCAGTGGGCGCATCTGATAGGATATTCTTCTGTCCTAACGTTCTATCATACACTGTCTATCGTCTTGCTTGTTTCCTCACACAATATGGCCGTTACCGTGTAGACGTGCCTTCTCCAAACTCAAACTGGCGGCCGCTTGTGGTCAAGTCTCTTTCTGTCCCACCGTCCTGCTGTATTCTGTCCGACCGCCTTGCTTTTTCCAGGCACAGAGTGACCGTTACCGTGTCCACGTGGCAGTTGGCCCAGTTCTTAACCGTTACCGGCTTCCCGGGATTCCGTGACGACACGACCTTCACCGACGATAAGGAAACCTGTGGGCTAAATTTAGAAGTGAGCAAGATCTATTAATTCTTTATGCCTTCCAATATCAAGTGCGCGTTGGCATTTTATAGCCTGTGTCGATTTCTATATTGTTACGCGAAGTGTCTTCTCCAAACTCAAACCCAAACGACGTGCCTTCTCCAAACTCAAACCCAAACTCTCCAGATATATCATATTTCAGGTGTCCTGGTTTATAGCCAGATTTTTCTTCATCGTTCAACCAAATGGCAGCTGTTGGTACCGGTATTGACCTTAGTGCCAATCACATCCCTAGCCTGACCCGTGAGATATGAGACACCGACTGATAATGGTTGGTTGATAGCAACCGAAATATCGATCACTTCCACACTTCCGCCACCCTCTCTCCCCTGCCCTTTGTTATCATCGCCCCAGTGATATGTTGCCATATCAACGGATCTCATTAAAATCCGCCCCTACTGTGATAACACAGGACATTAATATAACCTTGAGCTCTTAACCAGTGGCGGAGCTAGTGCCGGAGAATGGGAAGTGGCACCTCCCTCTGAGCACTTTCTTCAAAATAGCGCCTTTTCAGCATTTCTTAACTCATTACGTCGTAGTTTTTAATATATTATCTATTTGTTTGTTTGTTTTTTAAATTAAATGTTTATTCTGTCCACAACCTATCTATTTATCTATAACCTGTGATGCTGTAAACCTTTTTGCTGCGGCTGTTGTTGTAGTTTACATCGTGTTTCGATTTTAGATAGAAGAATAACAATGATGTACCCGAGACACAGAATATCGAGACGGACCATTCCTTCTTTCACTATATGTCCACAGCTTGTGCGCGTATAAACACGGTGAGTACTACTCACAGACCTCTGTGGTGCCAGTCTTTTTCGTTGAATTATGAAGGGGGTGTGGTGCGAATTGTTGCATTTTTGACACGGATGGTACGCGCACAAGCCGGCGGACGGAAAAGGATGAATTGGTCCGTCTCGATATCCTGTGTCTCGGGATGTACTTCCTTTAAAACGATATCTTCCTAGTGTTTTGATTATAAGTACAAAAAAGGAAAGAAAAAGTGTAGAAAGAATTCAAAGTTATTTGGTACCTGCCCTGGCGCTTTTCTTTCTTTCTTTCTTTTTTTTTTTTACACGTTCCCGTAACCCCTACATCTAGAATCTGGCTCCGCCCCTGCTCTCAAATAACGATGTTAGTCCTGAAAAGGGAATGGTATGCGTTCTCATACCTGACATTAGATATTTCTCCTACGAAGATTCACCAGCCACAAATCAGTCAAGATGTCATTACCACTAATGATACTCATCAACTACGAAGAGGATCCCGTGACCTTGTACTCAGATGTTCCCCTAGAAAGTCATATCTGATCACATTAACTGATTCATTCTCATCAGCTGCCCTCATCGGTTCATTTAGTTCAAGACAGAAAAAAAAAAAAGTCACACGGGAGAGTTATTGTCTTTTGTTTCATTTGTGTATGGGTGGAAGTGTGTGCGAGTGTTAATAAATGAGTGTTTGTGTTTATGTGATTATGTGATTGTGTGTGGTCGGTTGTGTGTGTGTGTGTTAATCAAAGGTTTACCCTGATTGTGCACCAGTCGAGGTTGACCGTGACGTCACGACCTGCGCTGGTATGATGGATGGCAGTAAGGGCTTCTAGTCTTGTCACCTTTAACCTGCCAAGCTTGATTTATTTTTTGTGCTTTTATTATTTTTTTTTCAACGTTACTCCAGCCATCATTTCTTATGCACACCAGAGGTCTTTTTCTGCTTAGCCATGCACCTCAAAGCCCTGATCGCGCCTGAGACTACCCCCCCCCCCAACTTTTTCTGGAAAAAAAAAATCTTTAATCGTCCTGATTTTCTTTTTCTCTCTCTCACACTCTCTCTCCTGTCTTTTTGTCTCTCTCTTTCTCCTCTCTCTCTCTCTCTCTCTCTCTCTCTCTCTCTCTCTTTCTCTCTTCTCTCTCTCTCTCTCTGTGTTCTCTCTCCTTCTGTGTCTGTGTGTGTCTTTTTCTTCTCTGTTTCTTTGACTCTGTTTCTCTGTGTTTGCCTGATTCCCTCTCTCTGCTATCTTTCCCTCTTCTCTCACGCTTTGTCTCTCTGTCTGTCTGTCTATTTGTCTGTTTCTCTTTCTCTCTCTCTCTCTCTCTCACACACACACATCACACACACACACACAGAGGCCCGCCTAACTGATTTTTTCCTTTTTTTGTTTGTTTGTTGTTACTGTCATTAGGCTGGCATTCCCCCCCCCTCCCCCCACCGCAACCCCTCCTTGAAAGTGTGTTCGAGGCTGCCGCCCCCAGGTTGATAGCCCCCCCCCCCTGCTGTAGGTAATGACGTGCATCACTCCAACATCTCGCCTGGGGGCATGAAAACAACTTGAGCCAATGTTCAGCTTTGAATGGGTGAGCGGGGAAAACAAAAAATCGAAACTTGGGACGATGAGAAGCTGAAAAAGCCATAATTCTTCCAGGTTATTTTTAGACACGCTAAAGGGGGGCATCCGTAAAGTACATACGCTCAGAGTGTGTGTGTTGGGGAGGAGGGGGGGGGGGTTTGACCACAACTTATAGAATGCATAGGGGTGAGTGGGGTAGGGGTGGGAGGGTTGTGGAAAGCGAATGTCCGCTTTTCAGTTATAATAATGAATTAACAAGTTTCGTTTCATTAAATTTTTTTTTTCAACAAAAAAGTGGGAAAACTACATACAAATCAAGATCTAATATATCTAATTTATCACTAAACGAATCAAATAGTCCTTGCAAGATGCCACTTAAACAGTAAATGTAAAACATTGTGGCATTTTCAGGGATAATCATCATTCCAGTGGTTCTACGCTCGTACATAGAAAAGAGGGGGAATGTTGAAGCTAAGCGTTATGAAAAGTGTACATCCGAATATCCATACTTTACCGACGGCCCGTTACGTTAAACGAAGTGCTGTTCAATAACACCCTGAAGTTAAATTCGATATTTCAAGCTCTCGGAACTTTGAAATTACCCCCAGCTTCTCCCCCAGGTCGTTTTCATAAGTACTTTTCATTGGTAAGTTCTTGGAGTGCAACCGTCCCTGGCCTGATTTGATTTGTTAACAAGTTGATCGCCTGGGTGTGGCTATATATAGCGTACTGGCACTTTGTTTGACTCCCTGTGATGGGGCCAATAGCCTTAGGTTGAGATGGCCAACGGCCTTGGGTTGAGGGGGCCAATAGCCGCGAGTTGAAGGGGCTTAGGTTTATGGGGCCAACAGCCGTCGATTGAGGGGGCCAACAGCCTTGGTTGGAGAGGGCCAACAGCCTTGGATTGAGGGGGTCAACAGCCTTGGTTTGAGGGGGCCAACAGCCTTGGGTTGATGAGGCCAACAGCCTTGGCTTGAGGGGGCCAACAGCCTCGGATTGAGGCCCTCGAGAAACAACTGGGTTGAGGGGGCCAACAGCCTCGGGTTGAGGCCCTCGAGAAACAACTGGGTTGAGGGGGCCAACAGCCTCGGGTTGAGGGGGCCAACAGCCTCGGGTTGAGACCCTCGAGAAACAACTGGGTTGAGGGGGCCAACAACCTCGGATTGAGGCCCTCGAGAAACAACTGGGTTGAGGGGGCCAACAGCCTCGGGTTGAGGCCCTCGAGAAACAACTGGGTTGAGGGGGCCAACAGCCTCGGGTTGAGGCCCTCGAGAAACAACTGGGTTCAGGGGGCCAACAGCCTCGGGTTGAGGCCCTCGAGAAACAATAATCTCTCTGTACACCCCCTCCCCCACCCCACCCCCGCCCTGGCCTTCTCTGACGCATTCACTGAGCCCGCACTTCATACTTGCTTCCTCATTCAAGTCTCTTTTCAGTACCGCACTGTACTTTCATTCATTTATTATTCACACGTTTTAAGAATGTAGGTATCACCACCAGCAATGATAAGGTAGTCAAAAATCAAAACGACCCAACCACGGATACGCCACTATGCGAGATGGACGACGAATCTAGTGGCGTCCCTTCGGCATTACTTAACACTTTGGGTACTTGCCCCCTGAAAGCCCCAAAAATACCCCAAAAGCACAAAAGCAAAACAATTTTCTCAGACTTAAATAGCCAGTTTAGTATTTATAGTTTGGCATTAACAGTCAATAGCATTTACCTACTTGTCACAGTACATTATGTAACAATGCTTGCTTAAATAGAGTCCATAAGCAACCATGCATGACGTCATTACAACGACAGTGAGCTATTCTCTCATAACGAGATTTCGACCCTGTTCAGTCCTCCTGCTTAATGTACGTATTACTTTACTTGTACTAAATCTGACAGCTGTTTGCCATGTTTTCACTATTCCCAGATGCCACTGATGGGACGGGAAATCGATGGCTTGCCCAGATCATAGTA
Source organism: Onchidella celtica (assembly GCA_963931925.1). Taxonomy (NCBI): domain Eukaryota; kingdom Metazoa; phylum Mollusca; class Gastropoda; order Systellommatophora; family Onchidiidae; genus Onchidella; species Onchidella celtica. The sequence goes on from OZ007574.1 coordinate 41,352,191, forward strand.
CGTGTTCGGATCTTTGGCGTCCAGCGTCTGATGTGTGACCCTCGGTTACTTCGGAGGATCCAACAGCGGTCACGACGACTGGCGAGGGTCATAATTATTTGTGTGCAGATTTCTCGATGATCAATGAGTGTGATTAGTACTGTATTCTGAAAAAAAAAAAAAAACAGAGTTCAAGTAACACGTTTCTTGACACTTCCAGTACAAAATATCATCGTCTTTTTCCAAATTCTTCAGTGACAAAGCATGAAAGTACTGTGATTACTAATGTTTGTTTATCAGTTATGTTAAAAACAAATCAGTGGTCTATGAATTCATCCTTGCAAAGTCTAATTTTGCGTTCTTAGAAAACTGATCTTCAACCTTTGAAATCCTGTCTACTGGATGGACAATGTCGCATAATTTCCACGACTTTCAAAAATTTCTGAAAGCTATCATATTTACAGAAAGATAACACAGAGAAAAACTAAAGAATTGAACCTTTTTGGGAGAGACAGACTGCAAGAGATCTTCATAGGAAGAAAGTCCGCGTCAAATAAGTGTCTTATCTCTGGATTTCCTTAAATTATGCCAAGGTTTTAGTTCAAAGTTGTGTAGGTGACACTTAGTCCAAGTCTCTTTCGGCACTCGATCTCAGGTTCATAAAATTAATGATTGATCAGTTTTCTCCCTGGTAGTAAATATTCCCGGATATAAATGAAGATGCCAATGAGGACACTGGGCACCCACCAATTACAGTAACAAAACCCAGCGTTATGTTATACCAATGGCATTCTTAAGCTGACATAGGCGACGTCACACCGTGGCGTTTTCTGGTGTCAGACCAATGTAGGTCAAGGAAAAATGACACAATGGGATACCCAGTTTCCAGTTAGAAGCCCATTCTCCTCTACTGTCAGCGTTGCCAATGCCGCCGTTGCAGTTTTTATGGCAGCTGTTTTTACTTATATACAGCAAGCGGATAGTCAGACCCAACACTGTGAGTACTTCTCTGTGTCTTTTATGCTACTTCTTCTGTCAGCCTTAAAAGCAACTTACAATTTAACATTTGAGCAATTGCGGTTGCTGTTGTTATTAGCGTTGTTGTTGTTGCTAGAATTCGTGTTAATTAATTTGATTATAACATTTTTTTTCAAAATGTGGGTGTTGTTGTAGTCGTTATATTATTGTTGTTATTGTATTTGTTGTTGTTATTATTGTTGTTGCTAGTATTAGTGTTAATTAATTTGATTATGACATTTTTTCTTAAAATTTGGTCGTTGTTGTTGTAGTTGTTGTTGATAACACTGTTAAGCTCTTGATGTGGCTACGGTTGCCTACTGCTCTACGAACATTAGTTCCTGTTGTTATTGTTGCACTGTTTGTTGTTTTGCTAATCATGATGGTATTTGCATTGTGACATAATCTGCTATCTGTCCATCTGTTTGTATTTGCCTATCGGTCCGACTATCATGGGAACTGTTGGCCTTTCCATTCCTTGTCTTGCATCTACCAGTCCCTTATCCCCTATCTCATGGCCATTAACTCTTATGTGTTATTGGTAAGTTTTTGATTCACGACTGTAGATTTTCCTTTTTAACACCTGTAACACCCGATGATTGTAGGCGTCTAGTGAACCAGTATTTATAAATGCCCATTGTAAGTCTGATGGCGCACTGCGTCAGATCTGTTCTGTCTTGGTTTTAGGTGTTGTCTATGACGTTGAACGTGACTTCCCACACCATTCAGAAAGGACAAGGCGCGCTGTGGGTCCACGTCAGAAAGTAATTCTTTTATGGATCCACAGGAATAATCCATACTTCGGATATGCATGAAATCTACACATTCAGTTAAAATATGTTTTACTGATAGCTGAAGGGAGGAAGCTAGAAATACAAATATTTGCACTATTTTAGTGATGTTTTTGGATATATACCAGTAATAAGTGTGGAAACGCTCAAGTACTCGAGAAAGTGTCGAACATTCGAATAATGATGAACGAATATACTCGATATTCATTCGAATAATGCAGTTGGCTGTTCGACCCAACACTGCCTTGTACTGGCCATGTCGTACATGCTTCTGTGACTAAACACTACAGTGAGCACGTTTAGCCAGTGTGGTTGTATGGGCTTCGCGTCCAAATTTTGCTTAGAAAAGGCGCTCAATCGATTTCAGGAGGATTTGGCGAGCCCAAGGTGGTTTGGAAAGCTTAAGTGGGATTTCCGATTTAATCTAGCTCATCGGCCGAATCTGTGGAGATAGCTGTCATTTGTTG